>WBNO01007295.1:0-18192 GCA_013400575.1 Peucedramus taeniatus | reverse complement strand
CTTCCTTTCTTCCTTCCTTCCTTCCTTCCTTCCTTCCTTCCTTCCTTCCTTCCTTCCTTCCTTCCTTCCTCCCTCCCTCCCTCCCTTTTTCTTTTTTTTCTTCTTGACTTTTTTCTCCTTTTTTTTTCCCTTTTGTCTCTTCTTGAAGGGAACATTTGAAATGAGGTAAACATTTTCTTTCTGCTGGGACCATATTTCACCCTTAATGTTATGAGCTTAGAAGGCATTTTAATTTTCACCTTGTCAATCTGTAGAGGCTAAATATCCAGAGTTAAAAAACAGTATTACTGCAAGTTAGAGGAGTTGAAGGATATCAGGATGTGGTGCTGAAAGCAGGGATCTGCTAAAGAATCTGCCATATACTTGATATGTGAACTTGAATAATTGCAGTTGTATCTCCTTGTGTGTTCCTAAACTTAAGGATCTGCCGTGCACATTCACACTCATGGCTCCTTTTCAGAGTATAACTAAGTGTCTGACTTAGCACAACCTCATTACATGGTTTTGTCCTACATTTATGGCAGGTAAATCTGTGATTTTCACAGATAAGCTGCCTTTGATACTACAGTTTTGGTGTGCTTTTTCACCGTGAAGGTATATAAAACAAGGAAAGCTTTACAGCACAAACACTTTGATCCTGAAACTCATGCCTCATAGATTCACAGAACATTTAGGGCTGGAAAGGATGCCTGGAATTCATCTAGTCCAATCCCTCTGCTAAAGCACATTCACCTGGAGCAGGTTGAGCAGGATCACATTCACGTGGGTTTGGAACATCTCAAGGGAAGGAGACTCCACAGTGTCTATGGGGAGCATGTTCTGGTGCCCAGTTACCCTTAAAGTTTTTTCCTCATATTCAGCTGGAACCTCCTGTGTTTCAGTTTGGGCCTGTTGCCCCTTGTTCTGTCTCTGGGCACCACCGTAAACATCCCCTTGACACCCGCTTTTAAAATATTTGTATGCACTGGTAAGATCCCCTCTCACTCATCTCTTCTTTGGGCAAACAAGCCTAGCTTTCCTCATAAGTGAGGAGCTCCAGCCTCCTAATGATCTTTGTAGCCCTCTGCTGGATCCACCTTGTCTTTTGTGAACTGGGAAGCCCAGAACACAGGATTCCAGAAGTGGCCTCACCACCTCCCTCAGACCTGTTTGCTACACTCTTCCTAAGGCAGCCCAGGATACCACTGGCCTTTTTCTACAACAAGAACACATTGATGGCTCATGGTTAACTTGTTGTCCACTAGGATTCCCACACTGTCCTCCCCCAAGCTGTTTTCCAGCAGGTCAAGCCCTAACGTTTACTGGTTCATGGGGTTATTACTTCCTAGGTCTTTATATTTGTCTTTAATTAACTCCATTATGTTCCTCCTCTCTGCCCTAGTCTTCAGCTCGTCCAGATATTGCTGAATGGCACCAGAGCTTTCTGGTATGTAAGATACTCCTCACAGTTTGTATCATCATTGCTGAAAGTACGCTCCAAACTCTGTACTGACCCCTGGAAAACATCATTACCTTCAGACATCCAACCAGACCCTGTGCCACTGATCACAATGCTCTGAGCTCTGCCCTTCAGTTCTCAATCTACATCACTGCTCAGTCATCTAACACAAACCCTGAGTTTACCTCTCAGGATGGTTTTGGAAGAGAAACTTGTCAGGAAATAATTATCTACATTTTTAAAAGATATGTCAGAGTTTTGGCATAGTAAGAGATGAAACAAAGTCTAAGAACACAAGAAAAAATTTTTGCTGGTTAGAAACTAAATTCTGGAATTCTATAATCAGCTCCATACAACTCATTTCCTGGAGCCTTCTTTCTCTCTGGCTGTCATGCCTGCTTCCTAGTGTCTGTTTTATGTTTGCTCTAGGTGCTCTGTTCGTTGACCAATTTGAAAGATAAATGAAGTATTAAAGAAGCAAGAGCAGCTGAGCCACTGGCTTCATCAGTGTGCTTGGGGACCATCTTCAGCTTTTGATAAGACTGTCACAGCTTGTGATTGCATCTCATAACTGTTTCTTAGTTACCACTCACAATCAAATTCAGAATGCAGGGACTGTGGGAAAGCCAGATAATGACCTTGGCAAGTGTCTAGGAACAGAACTGAAAAATTATTTACAGCACTTGCCTTCAAGGGATAATTTGGCAATAGAACTACAAAGCAGGTTTCTATGGGCAATGCTGAAATTAGTAATAGACTTTTAAATATTAAAACCCCCTAAAAATAACCACAGATGGAATAAGGGAGAAAAACCTCTGGGACCTATTTTCCAACTCAGATGGCAACATACAATTCTTGGTTTAATAACAAAAGACATCTTATTAAATTATATTAGAGTGAGTCTGTTGCTTAGTGCAGGTGTCAGGCTGGTAGTGTTGCTAATACCTACTGTAGCCACACATGCTGCTATGAAAAGCTAGCCAATATTTCAGTACAAATGACATGCATGTATTATCTCTCAGTGTTCTCAGGTCATCTAATTAAATTTAATGTTTGTAAAAAATGCCTTCAAAGATTTTATAATATTCAGGTATATGTGTTATTCATATCAATATAGACATTCAAAGATCACCCCTTCAAATCTGTATTTAGGAATGAAAAGCCACAAATTATTCAATGTGATTTAATGTGATGACAATCTGGATCCTCAGACTGCAAGGACTGGTGTGTGTGTGCAACAAATATAATTTCAGACCATACTTCTTCAGTTTATAATAAATTGATTTTTCAAGTGTTAAAAAATATGTTTTAATACTGCAATGGGAAAACATATTAATCATCAACATCACTATAATATCACTAAACTGAATTTCCAGGACAAAGATCTCAATGTTCTATTTTATGCTAGAATAAATATTCTCATTCATAGTTTGTCAATAAACTATATGAAAAAGCTTAATATACAAATAAAACACGTTGACTGTAATGTTTTCAAATATGCTGACTTTCTCAAAAAAAAGGACACTGGTTACCTAGTGTTCTAGTGCCATTATAAGGAGTTTACAAATACCTGTGGCATATCAGATGATGGGAAAAGTTGTATTACAGAGCACTGAATCTGAAAATGACAAATAAAAGGTACAATAATCCACAAAGTAGTGTAAGTATATATATTCTGCTCATACTCCAACTTTTTTATAGAGTGTGAAGGTGCTAGAAAGATCATCAATTTCCCATAAGAAAATGCTTTTCTAAACATTGCTATAAGAATCATCCACTTCTGTCAAGATTAATATCATCCCTTCTGACCTTGTTCTGAAAAGCTTTACAGTGTGTGGCTGGGGGACTTTGGCTCTAATGAGGCAAAAATTCTCTGAAACAAACTTATGCCCCTTTTTCATCAATCTTTAACTTACTCTCTGTTCAGGCAAATATGGTAAAAATTATAAGAAGCAAGATATATCTGAAACAGTCAAAACTTCCTATTTCTGCCTACTGAAGCCACCTTTAAGATGACTTTCAAGTGAAAGTGCTTGTGTCTTAGATTTTCTTTTGTTTATCATCAGGAAGAACTGAATTTCACTGACAGAATTGTGGTTTAACTCTAGCCAGTAACCAAGTACCACTCAAGCAGTACCAAGTACCACTTCATCCCCCACCAGTAGGATTGGGAAGAGAATGGGAAGGGCAAAAGCTAGTAAACTTGTGGATTGAGTGAAAGACAGTTTAGTATGGAAAGCTAAAGCTGTGCACACAAGGAAAGCAAGGAATTAATTCACCCCTTCCCATGGGCAGGCAGGTGTTCTGCCATGTTCAGGAGAGTAGGGACCCATCACATGCAATGGTGACTTGGGAAAACAAACACTCCAAAGGTCCCCCACTTCCTCCTTCTTCTTGCCAGTTTATATTCTGAGCATGATGTTCTACAGTCTGGAATAATCCTTTGGTCAGTTGGGGTCACCTGTCCTGGCTGTGTCTCCTCCCAGCCACCCATGCAACCCAGCCTCCTCAACAGTATGGCAGTACAAAAACCAGAAAATGCCTTTACTCTGTGTAGGCTCTTCTCAAGTATAACAAAAACATCTCTATATTATAATCCCTTTATATGCAGCATAAATTCAAAACATAGACCCATCTGCTGCGAAGAAAAATAACTACCTCAGCTCAAACCAGTACAGACAAGTCATTCAACTAGCACTGCATTTCTGAGCTGATCAAAGCATGTATTTATTATAGGAGCTTCCTTTTTTTTGTCTCCTTGTTCATCTTCCTTACGGACCAGTTGTGAGCAGCAATTATTTTCTCATTAGCTATAATTGCTTGAAGGATTTCTAATATGTATTAAGACAGACTGAGAGGATTTATTATCTTATCATGCTGGGTCACCTCGTATGTGCTGCCATTTATTCACATGCTACAATTATCTTTCTGTAATCCAGTACCTCACCATCCTTCCAGACTACAAAATACAAGCAGGCTTTGCAAAGAATAGCTGTAAGTAATGGGTGCTAAAGAATATGAAGGAAGAAGTGGCTGTGCTATTGTACAAGCTTGCTTATTCCCTTTCTTTTCATGTGTCATTAGCATACTCAGCTTTTCCTTCTCATGAATGTTTCTATTGCTAGAGTTACTAGATTTGACTCCAGTATTTCTTGAAAGTAGGTATCCCTGGTCTTGTCTGCATAGCTTCTGACTAGGACCCATCAGGAGACTCAGCTGGTGTCACTCATCACGATGCTGCAGTGCCAGTCTGTGGCCTTCAAACACCTCCATGTTATGGTGAATAACCAAAAAATCAGAACTGTGTTCCCTGAAAATTATAAATCTGTACACAAAAAGGCATTTCTTAAACAGCCAAACCTGTTCCTTACTTCTTTCTTGATTTTTTAGTGTTTAGGTTAAATCTGTTCAAATGTTGACCTTTTTTCCCAACCTAAAGGGGAAAATTGTAAACTACTATAAACTAACAGAGTTGTATGAATTTCAGGAATATTTCACAATTAATATTGGATGTTTGTAAGGACAAAACCATGACATTCTGCTTCATGTAGTGCATATAGATTCTCACTTACATAAAAGCAAAACAAACTAAAACAAACAAACAAAAAAAACAGTAGAAAAATTGGATGGTAGGGAACCTCGAGGCTGAATTTAATCATAAGGACTCTCTATCCTGCACAACCTTCATTCAACTTTGCCTTGTCAAAGTCTGCTAGTAATTTCATGCTTATATGGTGGGATTATGAATATGGTCATTCATCTGTGAATATCAGGGATTCAGGTGAATTAAAAGCTCTTCCACAAACATTCATACAACAAAACAGCTGTACAAATGTCCATGATGAAATTCAGATTGAAAAGAGTACAAGGGTAGAGCTTAATTTCACAGCTCATTGAAGTCTTTGAGAGTCTTTAAAGTGAATCCAATGGGTTTGTTCAAAGAATGAGGTATTATACAAGAGTACTCAAATATGTCCCAAAGGCTGTAGAACTTTACTCACATTAGAATGATAAGTAGATAGACGTGACTTAGATTTGTAGAACAGCTAAGTGAGGTTATGGACAAGAGCAGGTTACCCAGGAATAACTAATTATGATGTATTAGCTATTCCACAGTACTAGCCTTTTTGAAAATTCTCACCCTGAAGTAAACAAAACACTGTATGACGTGGTATATGCCCTGAGGGAAATGAGGTTAAACTTGTTCTAGAATAGACAGAAGACAAATACACTACTGATAAGTACCTATTTTGGTTGTTCCAAATAATAGCTACTTGGATCTTGAGGTCTTATTTTGAGGCTTTTGTATTCTAGTGCTTTATAGTTGAGTAATGTCAAATAATTGCATCAAATTTACCGTTACTGAGATTGAGGATGAGGAAAGCACCTGAAACAATTATGAAACTGAGACTGAAGCTTTTATAAAACACTGAAGAATTTTAAAAGATCAACCTGGCATTTGGCTAACAAAGCAGAAGACAGAAATGGAGCTAAAGCAACATGCACATTTATTTAACTATAAATGGATGCTGTGTTATAAATCAAGAGGAGCAGAGTTCACCAGTACAACGTGTTATTATTACCTTAACATATTTTCTCAAAGTTCAGCCATGACTGCTGCAGGAGTGATTTCTTTTTAAGAAAGCAAAAATTGGAAAATTGTTCTATATTTTAGCAGCCTGTGTTATAGGACTTTTAAAAGTATGTTATTAGCACAGTTTTCAATGTTAATTTCCATTTTTATTACATTTGTGCTGCTTCTTTCCCAGAAATCTACTGAACAGGTGTCTATGAGCCATCACTATGCTTTAAATATAGGTAAGAAGATACATAAGAGCATCTGAAAAAAAAAAGGGAAAACATTTGATTGCATTTCAAATTTATCATCCTTTATTGAAATTACTGCTTTGTGTTCCAGATTCCTGGAATAAAAATATGGCTGATGAATTATTCCCCTTGTATAGGTTTCAGTACCATTTCTTAATCTCTTTTTCAGATAAAGACTCCAAACAAGGCATTTTATACAAATGAAAGAAAAAAAAAGCTTACATAGACAATATATGTATACACACTTATATGTATATGTACAATATACATACTGAAGAGGTATGATATTTGAATTTATTTTCCTATGCCATTTATCAAGGATGTTATCTAGTAATCGTATGATAAATGACAGTGATTGTAAACATTTTCTTTTAACAATAAAAATTAACATTGAGATTATTTATGTGTTAATATTAGGGGATGCTACTCACATGATGTTTGCAAGATGAGTGCCTCTAACCGTTTTCTTTCTTGTATTAATAGCTTACTGTTGTGTTAAGGCTATGGAATTTAGCATAAAATAAATCCCCTCCATTTGTATCCCAAGGGATATGTAAGTTAATGTGTTGATGGGGCTTAATGAGGGTCCTGTCAGAATTTATAGTTGACAAAAGAGGAAGGATAAACACTGAGGTCCCTTCATGTCCTGAGGTGGCAATGAAGGCTCTCTGACCTTCATCAGCAGGTCTTTGTATACCCCCTTATCTCCTTAAGGAAGCAGATTTATAATAAGGCTTCTTCTTCAGGGTGAAAGAAGAGGAGCTGTTGGCTGGGCCTCACTGGAACAAAATCAAGTGGAGAGACAGCCTCTTCTCTCCAGACATCACTCAGTTGTTAGGCCCTGCTTGGGCCAGGTGAAAGGTAAGCAAGGAGCCAGACTCCTGTTTTTCTAAACCACCCTCACGAATTTTTTCAGCTTTGTAAAGAAACACTGGACAATTCTAACCACTTACCCCACTATTGCAAACAGGTCTTTCCAAAGTCAGTCTTAACTTGCAAATAGAATGTTACTTGTAGGTTTTATGCTAAGGTATTGTTGGTAAAAGACCTTTTTCTGAGACATCAGCTGTATGCTAAAGAGTCAAGAAGTGGAAATGTCAGTAGCGCAAAGAATTTGAATGTGCTTACAAATAAATAGACCATGTGGTATCTCTGTGAAAAGGGCAAAACTAATGCTATTATATTTCAAGTCAAGTATTTGCAGGAATATGTAAGAATTTATGTCCCCTACAATGAGAAAAGGATGTGGCAAACCACCTTTGCTAAGTAGATAAGGGCACAATGTACAAGAACCTGAAAGTCCTGAAGGTTGGTCATTGTGTACTGACCAATTTACTCCAGCCATGATATTTCATGCTAGAAAGGGTATTTGATCTTTGAAAATAAGGTATTTGAGGAAGAATATCCTAAACAAGTGTATCACAGAGATATCTATGTCCCATGACACAGGTAGAGAAAATTTACTAACTTATGCATGCTCGTGGGACAGACAAATAGATTTATGCAAATGCCAATCAACATATGGAAATATGAAACAGATGGAGGATCCTGGACAAAATTTAAGCACTACATCAAATTGCTGTGAAACTGACATTTTACTGCAGCAGCATTACAAACCAGAACTTTCTTTTCAAGCATACTGCCTGGATATAATGATAGAAATGCAGAAGTGATGTGTACTGTCATGTGTGCGCCAAAAAAAATCTGATCAAAATCACCTCACAAAAAAAAAGTTTTATGTACATTTCCTCAGTGAATTTCTGTTGTTATATTCAAAATCTCTTATTTAGACAGAAAATAAGCTTGCTTATGTGCACATGCACACATATATATATGTATGCATATATATGTATATAAATGCAGAAGCAAATTTTTTATTTTTAGAACAACAAATATCTTAACAATCTAGTTCAAGAATCATTGCTGGCATAGACCTATTTTTAGAGAAAATATAAGAAAGGAAAATAGCACAGTCAAAATACTTCTATAGAGAAGAACTCTCCGTAATACTCATAGTATAATTAAAAACCACACATAATTCTTAGTCTCTGTGATTTATCCTGGTTTTATTCTCATCCTTTCTTTAATTTTCCCATGCAGTTACATCTCTATGTTGCACACTGTCTCTGAATTTTTGAAGACTCCTCCTATTATACCAGGCATGCTTTTGTCTACACAACATCAGTCATAAATGAGTAATTAGAGTTATAAACATCTTTGCAGAGAATAACTGCTTATTACTGCTATCTATATAAACTATGGATATATAGCATAAAGATGAACTGATGCAAAGGAAGGCCCATCTGAATATGAGGAAGAACTTTACTGCATGACTGAGCGCTGCAATAGTCTGCCCAGAGAGGTTATGTCTGGACACAGTCCTGTGCATTGTGCTCTAGGGTGACCTCCTGCTTGAGCAGGGAGGTTGGACCAGGTAGCCCACTGTGTTTACTTCCAACCTTACTCATTCTGTGATTCTGTGAAAGAAAGAAAAAATGAGCCATAGACACCTGATCAAACAGAGAGAATTTAAATCATGGTGTAGGCAGGTCAAGAAAGTTCAGACAGAGGAAATCTGACAAAACTCAGAAGCTTTGCAAATTCAGGATGAAGCATGCTACTAGCAATGACAATACTGTATTACAGGGCCACAGATTATAGTGTTTTCCTTTTTTATCACTGAAGAAAAAGGTTGATCACAGAGATGGGTAAATATTGAATTGCAGTATGGATAATGAGAAAGCAATATGGTCTCAATTTAAGGAATTATCTGATACCAGAGAACTCACACATACCGATAATTTTCATGTGTCCTGCTGCTGCAAGTCAAGATTTTGTTAGAAGCATTATCTGTATAAAGCTATTATCTGTAAAGTTATCCATGCATTAGCCATGGAAGGAGCACAGAGGAGCTAAGGGGGAATTCTTAAGCAGCACAAATGATTCAGTGTGAATTCACATGGATTATTTCACAGAGAGAGGGAGAAGAGAGGTATCTTTGCTCATATGAAGATCTTGCCTGGAGCTTAGGAGTTTAACCATAACATTTAATAGTGTCAGGCCTTAGACACTATTCCCTCAAACTCAATTTATACATGCATAGACTCACTGACAGCAATACCAACATACCCCACATTTATGTCTCTTGAGACACTAAATAATTCTGTACTGGAAAATAGAACTGTTGGTTCAATATGGGTATCTTTTGTTTACATGAGTGTAGGTAAAAGGAAAACACTTGCTGTTGAAGTCATGTTTATCCAGTAAGATACTAATTTGTAACATATTCCAAAGGAAATAAAGTCCTTAAAGCTCAAATATCAGTAATGATATGAAAACAGTAATTAAAATGTAAAAACTGTTAAAACAACATAAAATACTTGCCATTAAATACTTTTTTTTTTTTTATTTATAGAGCTAAAGAAGGAACTCTTTCAAATTATTTATTATATATGAGAAATTGTGTAGTTATTCATGAATTATCTTTGATGACTGGAACAAGTGAAAAGCTTTTAATTGAACAGACTGTAGTGGGGTGGTATAGGTATTCTGTCCCTAGGGCTGGCTAAAAATCATACATGCAACCTAAGGATATGTTGACAGCTGTCTGCAAAACAACATACAGCAAGAGAGGCAACTGTAATACTTAGAGAAGAAAAATATACAAGAACTTGAAAGACATAATCAACAGTCAGCTCAGACTGTGTGTTGTAAACCTACCATCAAATACTTAATATAGCCACAGTTTGGCTCTATGACATGACTGGGCATGAAGAGCCTGTAATCTCAAATTAATTACTAAACTGGAAAACTACCATTCTTAGGCTATCAACACAGCAGTGAAAAACAGATATGGAGAGAGGAGATGAGAGGGAGAACAACTATTATAAGACAAAATCTATTATGGACTAAATAAATCTTCTGGTTTGAGAAGCAAGACCAGCGGGACACCCCAAGTCAGAAATACAATTTATTTAAAAAAGGGGAAAATAAAATAAGAAAGGAAACAAAATACACGCAATAAGAAAACCACTGACAAAGTCAGAATACAACCTGACACCCTATGGTGATAGCAGTCCAAGCAGAGTGTTCCTGTTGAAGCGGTGATCCTGTAGCAAAATTGGTCTGACGATCCAGCAGTAGCTCTTACCCTCTGGAAGTCCAGTAGACAAGCGCTGCTGTGGTGTTCAGAGTCTCAGCTTATATCCAGGCTGGAGTGCTTTGTTCCCCCCTCTGGATGGAGCATCTCACAATGGGATGTGATAAGGCCTGATGGGCCATTAACAGAAGATTTATCCCTGGTAGTGGAAGAGACAATGGAAGCTGCTCTTTGGTGGTTTCTTATCAGCTGGCTTATCAGCAGAAGATCTCCCATCCCAGTTCTAACGGATGGTAATAGAATACATTTGGTTATATCTTGCTCTGCAACCCATGACAGTAAATATCAGTGGAAAACAATAGGTTAAGACACAGTAACATCTATGGCATAGCAATAAAACATGCTGGGGTTTGAGGGAAGAATTAAAAAAATCTTTGCATGAAAAGTACCCACAGGTTTTGGGATTATCACAGCATTGTCTTTACTGTCAGGAAGAAAGAAGACAAAAGCATTCTAGATTTGAGGATTAAAGGATATGGTACTCTCTGTGTCTACTCCAACACCTGTTTTCATTTTCAGCAAGTAAGACAGAGGTGTTTATAAATATGCATTGTACAAAAATATTTATTGATTCTTTGGGAAGAAGAGTTTGTCAGGTAATCCTCCTCATACATACAAAGCAATATATGCATTTCATAAATAGGTAGATAAATAGACACATGGGTGTCTATTTACAAATAGACAGGAATTTAGAAAAAATAATCATTGTGCAAACTATCTAGCATTCATGCACAACAAATACACAGAACTTTATTAATTAGAGAGATTGATGTCTACACACAAATACCATGCACCTATAAAAAGCCAGGGTTATGCAAAATAAGTTCTTATCTCTGAAATCACTATTTCAGAGCACTCTAAAGATATTTGGCACACCTTGGAATGTTGCTGTTAAAAGGTTTTTTCATAGCTAATCTCTAAGGTCTGTGAAGGCCTGTGCTAATGACCTATCATGCTTATTATGAGACATTAAAAAATAAATTACTATCCAAAGTAACAGTTTGATGTTGAAAAAACTAATTTTTTTTTTTTTTTTATGGTGGAAGATGTGGGGAACTCCTAACCAACACTGTGAGCTCAGATAAATGCAGAGAAATTGGAATTTTGCTTTCAGTGAGTATACTCAAGTCCATGTGGTCATAAATGGTGCAGTGACCTTGAGGGTGGTATGAATAAAGCTGTAAGCAAAATGTCATAGCTTTTTATTACAGATTTCCCACATATTTCCAGTGCCTCCTATTAAATTCAGAGAGAAATATTGATTTTACTGGAAGTGATTAAGTGTAAGACAGGGTACAAATAGTTTGTGACTATATGAATTACATATTAAACTTTAAAGCTTTAAACTTTAAAAAGCCAAGCCAGGTACCTGACACTGACAAAAGCACCTGTCACACATTCTGTCTTGGTAAGGCCTATTGAATGCTCACAGTGCAAGACCAAATTTGGATTTACACATCTGCCTGCCAGAGGCAGAACACCTCATTGAAGACAGGAGTAGCCTTTTACAGGAAAATATCAGAATTTCCCATAAGATATGTCCAGACAGCAATTCTGAAAATTTAATTTAAAAGTGAAAAATTGTGTCACATTTAAAATTTGACTATACAATATCCAGAATTTCTTTCTCTCAAGCTTACTTTGGGTATAATAAGCACATATAAGTTATGTCACATATGTAGGTGGACATAGTTCTTGTGCAGTAATTCTGCATTTTATCCATAAGGTAGGGAAAGAAAGAAAGAAAGAAAGAAAGAAAGAGAAAGAAAGAAAGAAAGAAAAAGAAAGAGAAAGAAAGATTTTACAAAGACAAAATTACAGGTGTACTGAACTTCAACAAACTCTGAACAGACTTAATTGCATTAAATAGAAATGTTCCAGAGAAGGCTTACAGCAGTTTTCCTTTGTGTATTTTTGGTGATTTAGGCATAACAGTGCTGAGGGGAATTAGAGAACGGGGCAAAGAATTAGATATGCAGTATTGAAGCCTATAGAAACAGTAACATTTGTTTTTATATGGGCTTGGAGGTAGGATTTTGAGGAGATCATGCATTTGGATTTGGTAGGGGGTTTGTTTGGTTTGTCTTTTTCTGCTTCGGGCTCAGTTTTCTCATGTTCCAAATGCTTTCCAGAATATAACAGGTATGTGTTCCAGTTATGGAGGGTATTATTACTGATAGAACTGTAACTTCTAATGATTAGCTACACTGTAGAAAACAATCTAAGCTACAGTAATCAGAATTCTTTTTTAAAATAATTTATATCTTAATTATACTCCATGATTTAAAATAAATATATCTATTCATGGGGGAAGTAGCTACTACAGAGTTCTAGCATTTTCCCAACATAGCAAGATCATAATGTTTTAGTGTACACTATGACAGGTAAAAGAAAAGCCTATATAGAAAACTTTGACAGCCTAACTCTAGTTAAGTGAGTATTTGTCATGCTTTTAAGCCCAGCTGGAGAGAAAACACCATGCAGCTGCTCTCTCAATCCTCTCTCTCTTCCCCTCCCCATCCCCAATGGAATAGGGAGGAGAAGTAGAGCAAAACTTGTGTGTTGAGATAAGAACAGTTTAATAATTGAAAAGAAAGTAAAATACAATACTAATGGGTAAACAATAACAATAATAATGAAAAAAAAGCAATGATGATGCACAGTACAGTCACCCACCATCCACTGAATGATGACAGATGCCCCTTCCTGAGCCTAGATCAGCTTTCCTTCTGGGTGACTCCCCAGTTCATGTACTGGGCATGATGTTCTATGGTGTGGAATATCCCTTTGGTCAGTTTGTGTCATCTGTCTCAGCTGTTCTCCCTCTCAGTTTTGTTTTTTGCCTAGCTCCTCACTAGTAGAGCATGAGAGGTCCTTGGCTTATAATAAACTTGACTTGGCGAAAAACCCATAATATCTATGTGTTATCATTTGCAGTAAAAATCAAGAAACCCATCATTTTAACAGCTACTGAGAAGAAAACTCCACTTTAGCTGAAACTAGGGCAGTATTTCATGCTTTCTGGAGTCATAAAACCCAAACTTTTGTTTAATGTAGTTTAGTTCTGTAGTTGGTTATGTGTTTATATTTCTTTTTTTTTTCATTGCCAACAGATGGTATTCAGAATACCATGTCTTCAAGAGAATTATCGCAAAAACTGAAAGTTACTCAAAATTAATTACTGAACATGGTCAATACTAAGGTTTGACTTTTCATGTTAAAGCAAAATAAAATAATTTAGTATAAAATAGTGTGGAATATCTAATAAATATGTAGCCATTTCTGTTGCCTTAGCTTTGCATGTTATAAGTTCATCTTGAACTTTTGATGAATGAAAATGAGCAAAAATTCTCACAGCTATTCAGTTCAAACTGAGATATTATCAGCTACATGAGAAATGGAGATTTAGAGAAACTTGCTTTAGTTTCATTGAATACTCGGTAATCTTCAATTCAAATGAATTGAAGTTTATAATGCATGCACAGGTCTGTGGTGGCTTGACTGGCTTGATGCCAGGTGGCCACCAAAGCTTCTTTGTTACTCCCCTCCTCCACTGGACAGGGGAGAGAAAATATAGTGAAAAGCCCCTGGTTTGAGATAAGAGCAGGAAGAGTCAGCAGTTACTTTCACAGACAAAACAGACTCAACTTGAGGAAAATGAATTTATTACCAATCAAATCAGAGTAGCATAATGAGAATTAAAAAAAAATAATCTTAAAATAACTTTCCTTCTCCCACCATTTTTTCCAGGCTTAGCTTTACATCAGTGGCACAGGAGGACAGGGAATGGGGGCTGAGGTCAGATCATCTCATAATGTCTCCATCACTGCTTCCTTTTTGGGGGAAGGATCCCTTACACTCTTCCCTGCTCCAGCATGGGGTTCCTACTCAGTCCTCAAAGAGCTGCTCCAGTGTGGATCCCCTGCAAAGTCACAAGTCCTGCCAGCAAACCTGCTCCAGCGTGGGCTCCTCTCTCCATAGAGCCACATGTCCTGCCAGGAGCCTGCCTCACCTCCCATGGGATAACAGCCCCCATCAGACATCCACCTGCTCTGGCATGGGGTGCTCCAGGCTCTCCGGCTGGATCCCCTCCCCTCCCCTCCCCTCCCCTCCCCTCCATCCACCTTAGGGGATTCAATGCCTCATATAGGAACATGAAAAGGAGATTAAGGAAAAATAGTATCTAATATTTCAGAACAGCATCAAGGAGAGTCCTTGATTAGTTTAGTTTTAGTCCTTTTTTTATAATGTGGTCAGGCCACCAAGGGGAGCAGTTACAACTTCTGTTTCTGTGGCAGCAAGATCCTTAATAAGGCAATTTTTTTTCTGAAAAAATAAGAAACATTGAAAGGAAAACTAATAATTTTTTTAAAATAATTTGCACAATTAACCAAGTGCCATCTTCTTTTACTGAAATCGAATTTCCTTCCTGTGTAGTTTACTAGAGCAAAAAGTACATCAACCATGAATGTGTTTATTTCATAAGTATTCTTTTTCCATGAAATGAGATTGCAGCTGGTTATATACTATTATTATAAATATTTGACTTTGAGAATTTATGATAATATTTTTAGGTAAAGTCTACTATTTATTTCATTATTCAGTCTGTCACTGTCACAATACTGTCAAGCAAAGTACCTTCTTTTTTTCTGTTTTGCATTCATACCTTTCAAATTCAATTATCTACTTAGCAATTTAAATACTCTTGTCTTTTTCCTAGGTTAACATCTACAACATCGTTTCATGTAACTACTGTTTTTTATCTCAGGAATGTAGCTATTCTGCTTTCTTTCTATTATATTATTTAGTTTAATAGTGAAGATTGTTTCAGTTTTCCATGTCTATTTGTTCAATGTTTCANATAATTTTTTTTTTTTTTTTTTTTTTTTTTTTTTTTTTTTTAAGCTTATATGATTACAAAACTCATGTTTTACAAGTGCAATCAGACCCCTCTGCCAAAATTTCCTTCTTTTACTCTAATCACATTGGTTTCCTCTTAGGCTTTCCATTTCATTGGTATGATTCAGACATTTTGCTACAAAAGTAACATTTTTTTAAATTGTAGAGGCCTTAGAAACAGACAACAAGAAGCAGCTGACATACTCTCTTTTCCATCTGAAGATTAGACAACTAGCTGTGAGCTGAGTGGTGCATCTTTCAGCCCATAGTCTGATAGGAACTTTGGGTTAACAACTGATGTTTAGGCATCTCATTTAAGGTCAAAATAGGACAGATGGTAGAGATTTGGTGACTGAATGTTATGCTAATGAGTCAGTTGTTAAACAGTAAAATTTAGGTTATTCTATGCCATCTAGGCTCACCACAGTGAGGAAAGAGATGAGAATTTCTAGAAGGCTCCCCAGTTCTCTTGTCTCTGGATCTAACTTTTATTGCTACTTTAAGGACAGCACTGTTGCCTTGGTGAGTCTAAATCCCATGATTTGAGGTGTCTCTGTATTAAATTTTTTTTTCAGGGAAAAGTCGTATATAGGCAGGTCTCAAAATATTATGTCTCCCATTTATGAGTGAGCTGCCACTTATTTTCTAGATATTCTATGGATTTTCCTCTTGCTTGCTGTATGATCCTTCCAATAAGCCCAAATGTGTGAAACTTTGAAAAAACTTCATTTTAAAATTTTATACATCTTTGTTTAATCAAGATATTTAATTTTAATATTGTTTCTATAAAAGGTTGCCTGTAGTATCCTCATAGTCACTCTGGACTCAAGTAATTAGTGGTATTGTGTTTTGTTCTTGGAATAGGAAGTCATCGATAATTTCTCAAGTCTTTGAATAGTGCAATTACCTGCATTCTAAATGTAAATTTGTCTAGTATTTTCTTTGCTGAATAATTAAGTATCCTAACTGAGTGAAACTGGGTTGGTTATTAAGCTTTTTCTATTTGCATCTTTATAAATTATATTACCACTAACTCCTTAGTGTTTTAATAGATAAGTAAAGCATTATGTACTTCTTGGAAATCTGTTTTAGCACTTGCATTCTGTAACATATAATATCTCCCTTTGGGTTAAACTGACAAGGTTCTTTGAGGTACAAAAGAGGAGAGGTATAGAGAGGTACAAAATGAAAAAGTAAAAAAATCTGACTTATCAATGTACCTGTTATTATGAATTCTGATCAGTTAAGTCAAGTTACATTCCTATTATGTAGTCAGTGAGATCTGAAGTGATGCAACTAAAATTATTCTATTCGTTCTGCCTGGTATTTTTTTCACTTAAATTATGCTAATCATTATATAATTAGTACCATTCCTCAGGCAGTTACCTTAGTTTGATGTTAGTTCCAAAATCTCAATGTTTGCAAGGTAGTTTTCTATTAAGACTTAAATAAAAGGTGCAACAAGGGAACAACTATCTTCCCAATTAGATCCAAATTGCAAGTAATGTAGCAGGGTCATTAAAAGTATTTGATCTTATGGAATATAATAAATAGAGCATCACAATTTTCCAGAGGAGCAACCCAAAACTCCATCATTGCATCAATGCAATGATTATATTAGCTAAAGAGAGGTTCTTCCTCAGAAAATTAGTGTAGCATATGAAATTGTGATGAAAATGTATTTTTAAAGGGACATGGTAATTTTTCCAATTTTCTAATTTTCTGAGATATGGAAGTCATCTTTCTTGAACAAAAGCTGAAAAATTGTGTGATGCATTATATCCTATGAATACATTAAACACATTATAAACAATGTCACATAACATAGAATAGCATGCATTTTTCAAAGAAGTGTCAAGGAGAGATGTATACTGGTTCCTCTGGCACTGTTAAAATACACACACATGCATACATACTTAAATAGACAATATGTGTTCCTTTGAAATCCAGGGCCATATTCTCCCTGTAAAGAATATATTTTTTCAACTGAAACTGCAGCATTTATAGCTAAGAAGTATCTTTGGCTTCAGTTTTATGATACATCTGGGAAATCAGGAGTTTACACAGTGGAGTTGTTTCAGGCTTCCAACCAAAGCTGGTTGGAGTTGACTTCATCAATTATGCAGGTAATCCAGAATTTGTTGATGTTGACTCTTATACTGGTCTTAAATGTACTTATAAAGTAAAAATGCCAGAAAAAAAGGAGACAAAAAATATAGCTACCATTTGCATAGTGCAGTTCAAGACTGCTCAAATATTCCTCAAGACTGGAAGACGTCACAGAGCTCCTAGTCCAGAACTGTCTCCTGCAGTTAGATGTCTATGTCTACTCTCATTCTCTTGACACTGAAAGATGAGGAAAGGCTTTTTTTCAATCTAGTAATTAAAACATTGGCTTGAGATATGAAGACATCTTTAAGAAATCATATCCATTTCTTTTATTCAGGAGGAAAAAGAGGAAAAAGACAAAAAACCTCAACACAAAACAAAACAAAATCCTATCTTGGATTGATATATTGCAATCTTGTACTGGTTGAGTTTGCCATTTTCAAAATATCATATCTATACATAAACATTTGTGTAAATAATTGAAATATCAATACTTAGAAATATAAACACCAGAAGAATTAGGCTGTGGCCTAGTATTAAGAACACTTGTGTTGAAGGAAGGATTCCTGGATTCCATTTTCTTCTCCAATTTTTTTTTTTTCTTAATATAATAACTTAGATAAAATGTATAAAAGCAGTGTAGTGTATAAGGGTCAATTCATTGGATCCAAAGAAGTGAGGAAATTCCTGATCTAGAGATCTATGATGAAGCTTATGTTTGCTTGCTCTCTTTACTTCCTATTTCTTTTTTTTTTTTTTT
>WBNO01007290.1:0-30282 GCA_013400575.1 Peucedramus taeniatus | reverse complement strand
ACTGGGTTTGTTCAGCCTTTAGAAAGGAAGGTTTCCTTCCCCCGAGAGAAGATGGAGATTCACATTTTACAAGGAGTCCCATGGAGAAGAGGAGGGCTAATGGGTGCAAGTTACTTCTGGAGAGATTCCAATTTGACAAAAGAGAAAAAAGTTTTCAATGAGAACTGGCCATTGAAACAATCTTCTGAGGGAAATGGTGGGAGGCTGGTAGTTTCACTAGATCTGAGATTAACTACGTAGAATTGTATCAAAAATGGAAGTAACAAATAGTGAAATATATACAATTGTGTATGTGAAGAACAATAGTGGTGAGAAGGGTGGGGAGGAGACAGAAGAAGAGACAAAGGACTTTGCGGTGTGACCATTTCTAATAATTTGTGCATTGAATGGGAGGGACATTCAATGAAATAATCTAGGAAATTTCCTGCCTGATTTCAGAATCACTGAAATGGAGCTGTATACTTGTGTTTCAGAGATCAAGGCCTGAATTCTTGCTTAGGCTGCACTAAATCCATTAGTAAAGACAGAAGGCACGCCTTTTTAATCCTGCCTTCTCCTAGGGACTGTGTACAGGCAAGACATATGAGGTTACTATAGTGTGAAAGCACAACATAATCAATGTTTTAGTTGAGATTTTGTTTCCTGAAAGAGAATGCTATTTTGAATGGTTTGGGTTTGGGGTCTTTTTGGGGGGGTTGTTTGGGTTTTTTTCTTTTGTTTTGGTATTTTTGGCATTTTTTGGTTTTTGTGTTTTTGTTTCTTGACAACTGATAATGAGGTAAGAAAATGTCATCAAGAAATGTCAGGAATTAAAAATAATAGAAAATATCTATCATTTTTTTTTCTATTTCTATTCTATTCTCCCTAGAGCATGCCATTTCTTTTCACTTTCAAAGAATAATTAGAAAATAGAAGACAATCAAGTGCTGTCTTTGGAAAGCAAGTGGAACAGGAACCACACTTATTTATCATTATCAAGGCTTGACATGACACTATTGTCTGTATAGTTAAAAAAAAAAAAAAAAAAAAGAGGGCAACATATTACTTTCTTGTTAAAAATAATACAGAAGACATCTGTATGTTTATTGTAACACCCTGAAGTAAGTCCTCCTATGACTAGCTGCAGATCAACTGGAAAGGCATTGCTTTATATGAATAGCAACGAGAGGTAAAGGAATGTCCATTATTGGGGAAAAATATACTTTGAAAATGTGGCAATAAGTAATAGCTGCATGTGAATTTCAAGGCTGCTTAAGCATTCACATACTTTTAAACACACTGGTAAGAGACAGTATTGATACACATCCTGGCACTTTGCTTTGCTGTTGGAAGATGCGCACAGTATGTTGCTATTCCTTTTTAGGAAAAAAAAAAAAATATAAAGACTTTCATGAAGACTTTTGAGACTTTATAAACCCATCTTCTGAAGTTGAATTTAATGATGAAAATGTTAGGAAGTAGGAGTATGAAAAATGTTGTTTCAGTGAAAGGAAAAGCAATGTACGCATGACCAGAGGAAATGCTTCATTTGCTGAATACCATCCATAAAGGTCCAAAAACAGAAAGCACTATATAACAATCTAACATGCTGACTTTAAAAATTTCAAATTACTCACAAAACTGTGTCTCTGTATTACTTACAGGAGAAGTATTACATGTATGCTTGTTTTGGCATTTCAAGCCAGAAGAAACACAGAAATACTTGTATCTGACTTTCCCATGGATATATACTATGCCCATAATTAATTAAAATATAATTACTATTATATTAATAATATAATTAATATAAATAAATAATCCCACAGATACTGGGTTTAAGAGAGTGCAAAACACACAGTGCAGAATTGTCTGTATGTATTTTATTCAGTGCTTTTTTCCTATCTTTTCTCGTTGCCTGAGCTTTTTGAATAATTTTTCATCCTCTGTGATTTTACTAGGCTTTGAAGATGTGGATTGTGATCCAACAGTGATAGTCTGTAGTTTCCTTAGTAAGCAAAATCAAAACCATTATTTCAGCGTATGAAAGAACTTACAAATGAAAGCTGACTTGCCTTTGTATTGCAAAGAAATGTATTTCACTCTCTTACCATTTTTTCCTTTAGTTATTCAATGATTAGGACAGGAACAAGACCAGTGGCCTTTTTCACTACTTTAAATTTGTCCAACTTTTGCAGTGTCCCCAAAATATGGAAACAATAACCTGTTTGTTCTTTCAGCTTGCTGTGTCAGCAGAGCTCAGCTGGGCTTCCACCTTCCCAGGAGAATTCTCTTGGTCCTTGGTACTTTAGAAACATTCATTAAGTGAAGTTTGATTTCACCACATGGAGAGATGCCATAGGAAAAATTAACATGGTCTAAGGCACATCAAAATTTCACCATATGTTCTGGTAGCCAGACTCCCTCTGGGCTGACATTACAGTACATGGTTGTTTAACGGCTTTTTAATTGAGCAGAAAATAGCACAGTCATATCTATTAGCTGAAGGCTAAAGGCAAAGAAATTCACACTGGGAAAAAGCTAACATTTGTAAAGGAATACATAGCTAAATATTGAAATGCTTCACTGAGGGAAATTATTAAATCAGTCTGCCAGCCCCTTTACATCAAGACCAGGCCGTTTTTCAGGCCATGTGATGCTGAGGTTTTGATGCAATGCTTATCATAATATATTACTTTAAGCTCTGTGAATCTACAGAATTAAGTATATGGTAATTGTTAATTACATATAAGCAAACATATTCAGTAAATTAACATATTTATTTTTAATATTCTCAAAAATGCTTGAAAGAACTATAATTTTTTAGACTTTTATGGATAAAGAAATTTCAGTTTCTAAGTTAACTGTAAGTTCTAAACCAGATATTTGAGAATTTATATATATTTTGTCTTGTAATGAAAATATATCAGAGGCTGCTTAAATCTATATTAAAATATGTGTCGCATTTAAACATCCCTACTTTTGATTTGTTGTTGTTTCCTATGAAAATCAGTGTATCTCTTTACAATTAAATTAGCAGTGTTTGCAGCTGAGCTCATTGAAGTGTCACACTCCTCTTTTGTGAGCACCTTTCTGTTGAGAAGATACCAAAAAACTTGATCCTTTCACAGCAGAAGTGTCAGTGAGGCCCAGCCCAACTGCCTGAGGAAAAAAAGGAAATAAAATTTACCATAACTTCCCTGGCCAATCTTATGCTGGGTGAAGTCCACAAGAAGTCTCCCTCTGATTTCAACAGGCTTCAAAGAACACAAGAACTGTCCTCTTCACCTGAAACTTTCAGAAAAATCTGAGCACTAAAGCTAATAGCGCTAAGTCAAAACACTTGATCCTGCTCCTCCAGTGCTGCTCTTAACTTAAAACAATTTAAAGCTTTTAGTACAAGGACTATCAAAATGGATGCTTCAGGGACAGATGAGACTGTGCCATGGAAACAGCTGAAAAAAATGTGAAAAATGAGAAAAATGCTTTTTCTCTGTAAGTGAAGTCAGCATCCACAGCAGTTCCTTCAGGCGACTACTGAGTGCAGCTACTTGTACTCACTTACCTAACGCCCTCCCAGCAGATGTCTTTTCAAATATCAGGAGACCAGAGACCCTCTCTACTTTTCCAGCCTGAGCTGAAAACACAGCAGCTATCATTTACATATAGGTAGCACCTGTCAAAATACTCCAAGCACCTCTCAGAACATGAACTGAGGCTTGAGCAATGACGTTGCTCAAGCCTCACCCTTTTTGGAAGTGAAATGAGACACCTCCTCTTCTGATTACATGAATGTGATAAAAGTTGTGTTATGAAATAATTAGCTGAAGTTTCTTAGACTTGAGAGGGGCAGAGTGGGGAAGAAAAAAGCTGTGGTTAGCTTAAGTTTCCAAACATCTGCAAGACATCCCTTTTTCACTGGAAATTTCTGTCAAGATAGGATCTGATGAGTTTCTGGTTCAAAAAATATTATCAACAATAGTTTCAGCTCATTAAAAGGAAATTGATAATAGAAATTGTACTGTGTAAACTATAGCTCTACTCAAATGAAGAAAGCAATTATTCCTAATAAGGAAGTAATGTATTAAAGCTAGGAAAATAGAGAAAAATATGACAAAAGAGCTCTATTGTGCTTGTAAGTTGAGTTTTATATACTTCAGAGGAAGATAAGACTAAGATAGGAAAAGTTAATGTTATACAGATAAAGTGAGATTTTAAAAGTAGAAATAACAGAGAAGGCAACAAAACAATGAACTAAATTATCAGGAGAAATCAGAATAGTCTGCTTCACACTCTTGCTGATCTGCCCTAATATTTCACTTACTAATTAATATGAATGAAGATGTTTATTTTTAGTCATTTGCAGCTTTTTGTTTTGTTGGATGTTCTGTTATTTTGGTTTGGGTTGGGTTGTTTTGGGGTTTTTTTGTACACACGTTACCTTTAAAATCATCAGTGATTTTTTGTGATTTTGGAGAATAAGGCTAGATCACGGAACCTGTCACTAAGTAAGAAAGGATGTAAGTAAGGATTCAAAGAGCAACTGAAGAAATTAGATGGGAAGAAAAAGGGTAGCATGACATTGTGCTTTCAGAAACACCACCTCAGAGAAAGGAGTACACAGTTTTTGTGGCAAAGGCTAACAGATTTTGATTAAATTAATTTCCAGATAATGTAGTGCATAATAATTAAAGATTTACCAGTAAAGAAGTATGGGTTTCGTCTGAGTAATTATTTTAAATGTTTAAAGTTCTTCTTTCAGGCAGAGAGATTTTAGTAATTCTGCTGATTTTTCATCACAAAGTGTCTCTAATATTGTGCTTTTCTACAGTGTGATATTATCATGAGGTTTGAGCTTCTGACTAGACAAGGAAAACTAGTAAGACCCCCTAGTAATTACCCAGAACTTTCTGAGTGTTGTTTCTTTGCGTGGATGCAATATTTGTCATAACTTCTGACTTGAATAAATGTAGGGGAAAAAAGAAAGCTGGTACTGAAATAGAGAAATTCAGGGTTTAAAAAATAGACTTTTTTTCCCTTTGGAGACAGTATATATTACCCTTTATCACTAACTCATTTTGGAGGAGAAGATGGTTATGAACCACTTATAAAGAGCATCTCCCCAGATGTACTCAAGAAGGCAGAGCACTTTCCTTCTGTAGGGATGGGAAGGTCCATACATGTTTTCCTCTGCTGTTAATGAGTTGTCTTTTTGCTGGTTTTTGTTCTCATTGGGCTGCATTAGCTTCCACATGTAGTTCTTCATGACAAGTACTGCAGCAACCTCTCTCTGTATTGCCAGAGGTACCATTCCACTCCAGAGCATCCCTGATACAAATTCAAGCATATAATTTGGATTTTCTAGTATTAGCACATTTATATGTGCTATTATTTTAAATTTTATCTCTTTTTAAAACAAACTATCTGAATTACAACATTACTTTAAAAACCAAGAAGTGAAGATATTTTTCAACCAGGAGCGGTAGATTTTTGAAGTTCTCAGCAAAGTTACAGGCAGTTCCATTTCTTCGACACAGAGATCAAGTCTTTCTTAATGGGGTGTCACTGGCATCTGATAAAGAAAATATTTGCATTTAGAGACTCAGGGAATTGTTCTTCAACTGCAAACCATTGGTAATTAGCTCTTTTTTATGTTACAAAAGGTACAGCTTTTTTGGCTTCTAGATGTTTAACACATTGCTTATCAAACATCTGAGAATTATAGCTACAGTAAAAATTCCCTTCTTCTCTGTTACCTCCTACTTTATTTAAATAAAGTAATTTATTATTTAAAAACAAGAGTAACATTCACAGAAATCATTCTGTGCATCTCGTTCTCAGCACATTATTTATACCTACTGTCCTAAGCCACCACATCCCTTGAAGGTGGATTGTATCCCACCAGCACTATTCAGGTAACAGCTGGGCACATGCTGACCCATCTGACCATGGGCAGCTCTCTCCCTACCTCTTACTCGAGTAATCTGCTGACTGCATTTGCATTTCTTTTTTGGTGTCACAAAAAGGAGATTTCCTCATCATTGTGACATTAAAAACAAACAAATAAGCTCCCATTTAAGCAACTAGAGGACTCGTGTAAATATCAATGGAAATATTGAAGCCTTAGTACCATAGAGTTTCTTTTTCATCCACATATTTTATGCACACACTTAATATCTCTTTGATTTACTGGAGCTGGGGGAGGGAGGAATGAGTTGAAGTCAAAAATCTAGGAAATAAGACCTATATTTTAAATTTCTGTTATACCAATATATATCTGATAGCATGCAAACTGTATTTCTAATTAGCTAAAAAAAGCCTCCTTGGGTAAAATTAATCTGAAACTGTTTTAGAGCACCTATCATGAGGTATTTTCAATAGAAGTTGTGAACTTGCATTGTTAAGTCAACCAGCTCCCATATGAACTATTTAGTACTTAGGTATATGCACTTGGAAAACAGAACCCTGTTTAAGAAAGTGAGGATGATTGGAGGAGGCATCAGTTCCTTTGTGAAATATATTAGAAAAGAAGGAATCAAACAAGCTGTTTATTTGCTTTGGGAGAAGAAGAGTTTTTTACATGAATAATATTTAAAAGAAAAAAAATATTCACAGTGGAACATTTATGTTAAATATTGATGTTCTACCCCAGTGAAGGTCACACTTCGTGCACTGGGATATTAAATGATGTATGAAACAGCAAGAGAGAATATCTTACTAAGGTTATCGAACAGCTGTATTTTGAGGATGTGAATGTGGAAAAACAGAGATTGTTAAGCCTTGATTTTGCTACACAGTCTCTATAATCAATATCAGTCATAGACATGCATTTCAGGAGCATTTACCCATAGGAATCTGACTGGAGTTATTCATTTGAAAAGGACCCAAATACAGGAGCACAAAGATATTGCACCTAAATGGGCAAAAATTTGAAAAAAAAAAACTATGTCTGAATGAACTAAATTATTAGATCAACAAATTTCCTGAATGTGGATTCAAAGGAAAGAAAACTGAAAGGAGGCACAGTCTGTATTTATTGCTGACTTTATTTATTCTGGTTGAGCTGGCTCTTCCATTTACAGCCCAAATATCTCAAGGTCTATTATCCATGTTTTATTCTACAGTACCTTGAAAGTGAGTATATGGATGGAAGTGAAACAGGTTGGGCAAAGATAATCCTTTCTGAAATTACAGAACCGTAGTATACAGAAAGTGGATTGTGGTTTCAGACAACATGGAAATGAGATCTCCTTCTTTTTAGCCTCAGATGAAAACATGTTGTTTCAGACTACATATATTTTTGTAATAAGAAAGAGATATTTTATTGTCTTAAAATGAAGAATGAAACATTACTATGGTTTTGCCTAGGTGTAAAAACCTTTGCCTAGGCAAACTCTTCCTGAAAAACCTCTGTCATAATCATGGAATTAATTGTGAATTTAATACAGCTTATTTTTGGAAGAGTAAATTCATCGAATAACAATGTGGGTACTCTGACTCTCTACAGAGAGATGATAAAATAAAACCTTGTTTCCAATCAACATCAGTATGTTACATTAAAAAAAAAAAAAAAAAGAGGGTGGGGGAGAAGGAGATACCTTTTTTTTTTTTAAATCTTAAATATATATTCTAACTGTATTTCTCTAAAGAAATTGGGACCAGTGGTATGTATTTGTCACAAGTCAGTAGGAAATCTTTCCTGCATTAGGACTAAAGTTATTGAAACAAGGTATTATTGGAATAGCAGAACACTGATGGATTCAGTCACAAATTCCATTTCTGCCTTTATGGATACCCCAATCAATAGTTATGTATGTTGGTTTCCTTGGGCAGGGAGAGCTGTGTCCCAGCCCATCCAGTAGCCCAGAAGGGTATCTGAAGGTGGTGAAGCAAAGGCTGGTGCCACGAGAACTGTGTTTGAGAAGAGGAGCATGTCTTGTGTGTCTAAGTGACGGGAGAGCCTTCCATACCCACAAGGCTCAGTCTCTGAGTCCCCTCAGCAATGGAGCTTGTAGCCATAAAGCAAAGATCCTGGCTCCTTCTTAAACACCTCAGTGGGTTTCTCATTTCACATATCAGGAGAAGAAAAAAAAAATCTGTTTTACAGTGGCTAGTTGTGCATCTGCTGATATTGGCTTGGTGTTGAAAAAGCTGCCAAGGGAGATGAAGCACTCTGCCTACTCCTTATTAATACTCTCAATTGCTGCATATGGCATAAAGTTGCTGAGCCAGAGAGCTCAGGGAAAATGCAGTGTGCTAACAGCAAGCTCCAGAACAGAAAGTCTACTGGAGCAATTCTTCAGCATAGACATCAAGGAGCAATACATGCATTGTACAGGGAACAACTTATTTTAGGATGTATTAGCCTAGAACTTATAAACTCAGAGGAGCAGTAAGAACTTGCAGGAGTCAATGCACATCTTTGCCTTCTTTGCCAGGGATAAAGAATTTTTCCCTAAATGAAGAGCAAATGCAACTTCCTCACTAAACTCACTTTCTGAGCAATAGTGCAAAAACAATTTCGATTCACTTCTGTGACTCTTCAGACAACTCTGTGTCTGCTTTGTCAGAGGAACAAACCTCTGTTCTCCCTATCCCCTTCCTGAAGGAGCCATGCATCTCTGTACCCTCAGAGACATGAGGCTATGAATTTCTAAAATCTCTCCTCAGTCTCTTTGGAAGACCCAGTGATTTTTCTTTCATTCTGGAGGATTACAGAGCCCCCCCAGAGAACTGGTTCTTCCCTCCCTCCTTCCCTGCCCTGCTCAGCCTTCACATGGTGGTTTTATCTTTCTGCTCCTTTCCAATCCTTTAACGTCTTCATGCTGCAATGAGACACAATTTGAGGGCTCTGTATAGAGGGACTGATAGGGCAAGTAGTTAAATAGCCTAGAAACATGGGGATTGGATACCCATTCCTGCACCTGTGGGAGGGCAGATACAAAGAGAAAGGCTGAAACAGCCCATCCCAAAGCCAGTTCTGCTGGAGCCTGCTCTTCCTGACCCCAGGCCTGATGAGGCCAGGATTGCTGTGATGGCCCTGGCAAGTCCTAGGAGCAATAACTTCCACCCTAGAGAATCATATTTCACTTCCCTTTCCACAGAAGGCCTGTAAAATCTTCTCTGTCTCCTTGCAGGAGCCTGGCAGCTGTTTTAAGCCTGGTGCAAGGAGCCAATGGCATATAGCAATACTGTACTCACAGATGTGGGGTTTGAAATCCCTGCTGCAGCTTCCAGGAGAATAAAAGTTATTGCATCTGCCAGGACAGACCTCAGAGCACCCTTTCTCACCCTCTGCAGGAACTGTGTTCCCAAGACCAGACCACCCTCCTGCAGCCGGTCTGGGAGGGAGCTGCCAGGGCTGTGCTGATAGAGGGCACTCTGCAAGGTGCAGTGGGACACTGTGGGGCACCAGGGCCAAGAATCTGTAGGGCTCGTGGCAGAGGAGAACGCAAAAAGCCTGGTGTTGGTGCTGAGGTTTACTATGTACTCGGAGATGTGAAATGCCACAGAGACGTGAGATGCTAGGGTCAGGAACATTAGCTGCTCCCAAAACAGCCAGTAGCATGATGAAGAAAAGGCTTCTGCACCACAAAAGGGAGGGACAAAAGTGATGGCTGGGGCAGGGGCACGTTCCTGACAGTGAGAGGACTCTGCAAGGAAGTGGCAAATTCTGGAACTCCCAGCTGTGAGTATGCAATCTACACAGATGTTCAGAAGATGGCATGTGGGATGCCAAGAAAAGGCAGCCTGTTACCAACAGCCTGCTTGACACATGTCTGGGAAGGATATAAGGGTCTCTCAGGAAGAGAGAGAACCTGGATTCCTGCCCAGACAATGTCATGTTTCCATGTCTGTCTCTCTAATGGCAACTTACTACCTAGCTGCAAATCCAGCCCAGTCCTTCCAGTCCCTGACCATTATGAAGCACACAGGGCCTGTCAGCAGGTTCTGCATCTTGATATCTTGATTAATTTGATATCTTGGTTGATTTGTTTCCTGATGCATTCAAAAGCAGTGGAAAGGTTTTGGACTACATTGTGAACAGACAGGCAGGATGTAAACAGGAATGGTCCATTCATACTTTCACTATATGTTTTTAATTTGTGCAAGCCAAGAGTGCTACTCTGGACTTACTGCTTTGTAAATAGTGGAATTTCTGCAGAATTTACATTTGTTTTTCACAAAATTATCTAAAATGTTTGGTCTAGTTCACAAGTCTGATTAAAAGAAGGCTTTTTTCCTTTCCCTTGTGTTTTGTCCTTTATGACCAGAGGGTGTTAAACTGTGTTCAAGTCCCTACCTCAAGACAGATGTGCCTCTGGAGCCTGCTAGGTGGAAGAAAGAGCCCAGAGGCCATTCTAATGATTTGTTTTGCATATGTGCTACATAAATCTTCCTGACATTCTAGATTTGCAGTGACAAATCAATTGCAGTATGTGTGATTTAAGAAAAGAAATGTTTTACTTCAGTTAAAATATGAGGTGAATAAACAGATACTTATGTCCTCAGATTTTGAGGTGTACTTCAAAAAAAACTGCCATTCTCAATCAGAGAACTGTAGAGCTTGTGTTTCAACTTCAGGAAAAATAAATGATTTTTCCTTTTCTAATTCCGCTCCTCAGCTTTGTACAAATCATATAGTGGGGAGTAATAATCAGAGCATGTCTATGTATAGACAAGCATCTCTTGTCTGGAGGTCTTGGGCATGAGTTAATTAATCAGAAGATTTCTCAGAGTTTTGGCACAGACAGCTTGTGCTATACAGATTACAGGTGCAGAAAGTTTATTTTCTTCCTTTCCCCTGTCGGGGCCACGTGGTGCAAAGTCCTGAAAAGCTGATATAGCTCAGAATACTGGGTGGCACCCAAGTTTGAAAGCACTACTCTGTTACATGTTAATGTACATTTTTATGTTAACACATCTGTGACTGAAATTATTTATATTTGTCAGAATAGGGTATTCTGGAAATAGGAACAATATGTCTATCTGTCTGACAAAGATTTACCTGCTGGTTGACTGAAGTAGGCATCATTGTTATCAAAGTTTTTTTCATGCTAAGCAAACGTGTCTTTCATAAGGAAATGAAGAAAGTGAAGCTCAAAGAAAAGGAGAAAGTTGTGACAAAGGGTCGAAAGTTTCAGGCATTTAGAAAAGAATAAGTGCAAGTAGCAAAATGGAGTGAGGAAGGGGGAAATAAAGACTTAAAAAAAAAAAAAGAATGCAACAAAATAAAAATGTGAATAAAAGTCTGATATCTGCTTGCTTGTGGCCTTCGCGAATGCAGAAAATGCTGTCTCTGTCTGATGTACATGACGTGCAGCACACTCTCTGTCCATGGCAATGAAATGTGATGGAGCAGAGTTTAAAAGAAAATCAACAGCTTCAGAAATAGTCTCCTTCTTGAGAGAGACACTGTCTAAGCATCTGTGCATGTATTTGACACTCACTCAAAAAGCAACTTGTTCAGCATGAGCCCCTGAGAATATCTGTAACAGGGACTGGAGAGCTGCTCCCAGTTTCTGTGCTCTGTGCCTAACTGAGGACCAGTGCACCAAACTGAGCATCCTACTCTGGCATACTCTGCAGTTCAGTGAAAACAACAGGGAAGAAAAGTAAGGCTGTGAGCTGGCATCTGTGTGCTCCCAGCTGCTACAATTTGTCACTGCCTCTGGAGCTGCCATAAGTGCTCTGCAGTGGCCACAAGCCTGTGCCTGGCGGATCAGTGGGAAGGTGAGAGGTGAGAAGAAGAGTTTAGTCCTTTTCACCCTCTGCCTTGGTAATGGCTGCACTGAGTATTGCAGACTACATGCAGAAATAGGTACACGTTTTCAATTGTGCTGGTTGCTTTTGTGCTGGTGTTAGTTTGCTCAGATGAAGCTGTGGCAACCTCAGAGCAGCCTGGGAATTCCTCAACAGCAAATTCCTGATAAGTCAGCCTTCCTGTGCAAAAGCCAGCCTTTCCTTATCTAGTGTGGTTATCCAGCTCCTGTTTGCGACAGCTAACCAGGCCACAGTGCAGGCAGACTGAACTCATGCTGTGCTTAAAAATCATTTAGGGAGGGATTAAAAAAATCCAAACCTTCCTTGTAGCCCCATGGTCCCTCTGAATGCACGAATGGGTCTATGCTGCTGACATTGCTGTGATGGAATGCATCTTTAGCTGAGTTCTGCAAGAAGTCAGTCCAGAGCTGCTATTGGCCAAGAGGCTGTACCAGACTACTTTCAGGGTTGATTAAGACTGATGAGATTAGTGGTTAGGATAGCAGGCTCTAACTTGTTTTTCAAATGGGTTTAAAAACACTACTGGAATGTTAGAATGTTAGAATAGAAGAACTTGGGTTCTTGGGTTGGAAGCTTGGGTTGGAATGGATCTTTAAAGATCATCTTGTTCCAACCTGCGTGTCAGAGGCAAGGACACCTTCTGCTAGATCATGTAGCTCAAAGCTCCATCCAATCTGGATCACAATGATTTCAGGGATAGGTCACCCACAACATTTGAGCAACCTGTTCAGTGTATTGCCCCACTCACAGTAAAGAATTTATAATATCAGATCTAAACCTGACCTTTTCCAGTTTGAAGCCATTACTCCTTGTTCTGTCTCTACATGCCTTCTTCATCTTCTGATACTGGAAGGTGCTATAAGGTTACCCCAGAGTCTTTTCTTCAGATTGAAAAATACCCACTCTTTCTACCTGCATATTGAGTCCATCTGAGATTGAGTTCATTCATAGTAGAGGTGCTCCACACCTCTGATCATCTTGAGAATCTCCATGAACTTCCTGTGCTGGATGCAGCACTTTAGGTGGGTTTTCACCAGAGCAGAGGGACAGAATCCTCTCCCTTGCACTTCTGGCCACACTACTTTTGATGCAGCCTGGGATAAAATTAGCTTTTTGGAGTGTGTGCACAAATTGATAGGTCATATCCAGCTTTTCATCCATGAGCACCCCAAGTCCTGCTCCTCTGGGCTGCTCTCAATCACTTCTCTCTCCAACCTCATCAGAGACTTCCCTGATCCAAGTGCAGGACCTTGCACTTTGCTTTGTTGACTCCCATGATGTTTGCACTGGCCCATCTCTCAAGGCTGTCCAGGCCCCTCTGGGTGCCATCCCTTCCCTCCAGCGTGTCGACTGCCCCACACGACCTGGTGCTGTCAGTGAACTTCCTGATGTGTGCTCAATCCCACTGTCCATGTTGCCAACAGAGAAGTTAAAATGTGCCGGTCCCAGCACCGACCCGAGGAATGCCACTTGTCACTGCTACCGACTTACATAGAAGAGTTGACCACAACCCTTTGAGTGCAACCGTTCAGACAATTCCTGAACCACTGAGTGGTTTATCCATCAAATACGTTTCTCTCTGTTTTAGAGACAAGGATTTTATGTGGGACAGTGTCAAATGGTTTGCACAAATCCAGGTAGATGACATCAGTTGCCTTCCCTTATCCATCAAAATTGTAACTTGATTATAGAAGGTCATCAAAATTGTCAAGCAAATCTTGTCCTGTGATTCTATGGCACTCTCTTCTAGTGTTCAGTCCTTCCTAAAGAGCCTGCATTTTTCTGTTCCAAAGCTCCAGTCATAGGAGCCATTCCATCATGTCTTCCTGATGCCAGATCTGAGAGTAAGTTGTATTTCTACCAGAAATATAGAAATATTTCTTTGATTTGTACAGTGGTCTCACTTTTTAATAAAAAATTTAGGCAGTAATGAAAGCTCAAAATAGAAATTCCTAATGCTTTTTTTTTTAATTGAAAATATCAAGGCTGCTGGTGTTGTATTCCAGTATCAGAATAAAAAAAGAAAAAAGACTGTAAATTAAAAATTAAAAGTAAGGCGCTGTTCCTTCCAGTTGAATCAAATTAAGATTATGGGTTCTTCACTAACAATTTTGTTAGAAGAAACCCAGACTGAGCTCTATAAGCGCTACTAGAATCTGCATGTTAAGTCTACTGCTGGTAAGGTGACTGCTCATTGAAACTATTCACAAAGCTGTCATACAGCACTGCCCAGTCCTGTTCTGGGCTTCACATGGGCATGTGTGAAGGAAGGTGAGACTGCCTCCATTCCCTCATCCCTTCTGATCTGGAGGCAGCTGCTTTAACAGGCAGAGGTGCTCAGCTGCTCTTTGTCTCGAGAAGGGAAGGCAAGAGTGTGGGGCAAGCTACCATTTTAAGGAGCTGGGGAGCACGAGCAGTAGATGTGCTACGGCTTGATGACTCAGAACATCCTCCAACAAATGTTCATCAAGTGATTGCAAAAACATGTTACTACTCACGCCTGTCTCCAGAAAAAGCACCAGTTCCAGCACTGATTCCCAGGGGACTATACTGCTGGCTCATGTCCAGCTTAAGAGCTGTAACATTTTGACTTTTATCCTCCACTCCCTATCCTTTAACTAGATTTCAGTCAAATTCTCCCAAGCTGGATGACAGTATAGTTTCCTGGTGATTTTTGGTGCAGAAAATAATATTATGTCCTTCAGGGCTCCTTATCCTTTGCATATTGCCAAATTCTTGGTTCTCTAGAATATTATCAAGAGAGAATTGCCCTTTGCAGAAGACACACAATCTTTAAATAGACCGTATGTCTCCATATGCATGAAGATATTTTCCACTTTCTTTATAATATGCCTTATTCTATAACCAGTAGTATTTTTGACGTAACTTGTGCACTCAATAAAATTTTTCTATGGTGCATTAACCCCAAAGGATAATAAATGATTAAAAAATTAATATGAAAAGTAGATAAACATGCCTCTTGTATCTTGTCCTGGGGGAAGAGTTATTTGAAGTATTTCCTGGTAATCCACACAATCCTCTTTTGCTGTGCCCTATGGAAGTAAACAAATTACTTTGGCTTTCCTAGTAGAGAAGGTAAGCTCTGCCTCTTGATCACTGCATGGCAAAACTACAGTTTTCTCTAGTATTTGAGTATTTCAAAGTGAGATATGTCCCTAGTATGGAAAAATGTTTTAATTGGGCACCATTTAACCTCTGTTAAATTTAAGAATTTATACTAGAATGATTTAATTAGAACTTTCCCTCTCTTTGTCCTAAGTCACACCAAGCAGATTTTGGACTGCATTTTTTGCTTCCCATTTCTCTCCTTGCAACTGTCCCAGTAGCTGACCATTTCTGATGTATGTCCTGGCACACATTTACAGTGCTTTTGTACTGTACTCAGTGGTAACCTCTTCATTTACATCTAAAACTGCTTTTAAGATTTTCAAATTCATGGGATCTGGATCTGCTAAAATACTGATAGGATCTTGCCCTAAAATTCTGTTATGATTTTACTCCAGTTACTAGATAGGAGGACTGCTTATATACCCAGTATGGGTTAAAAGAAATCAGAATAAACCAGGAAGGAACCTCTCTTTGACTGGTTGCTGTTGCTAAATTCTCCTTCTGATCACTGCCTCTGATTGTCACCCCATTGGGAGGGACCCTGCTGTTGCAATGTCAACAGTCAGCTGCAGAGCTACCCATCAGTCTGGGTTTACCTTTCCTACTGCCAGCCTGAATGCTCTGTTCCTGCTGCTCTTCCTTCTTTGGTGTTCTTCCCCACCAAAGCCAGTGACATGGCCAGGTCTGATGCTTTCTGGGCCACAGTCAGGGCAAGCTTGATCATTAAGGACCTTTCCAGACAGGTGTTTAAGTACATCTTTCAACAAAATCACATTTCCAAGAAATGTGAACTACATTTCCAAGAACTCCAGAACTACTCTATGGATACAGTGTTAAGATTGTCTCTCACATTCACTGCACAGCCTTTCAAGGGCTTAATCCCACAGGAGGCACTTCTCTCACTGGGCTGAACTTCATGAGGTAGCAGAAACAGTAGTGGGCAACTGTAGTGAAAAAGGACCTTAAGTAGGGAGAAGGGAGCTGCAGACTTGTTGCTGGATTTTCTGTGGTCAAGAACTTTTGTAGGTGAGATCCAGGTGCATTACATAAGCATGCAAGTGCATTGCAAGCAAGGACAGAACACCCTGACACATAAAAAACGAAGATCTCCTCAAACACTTTATGTTTGATTAGTCTGTCAGTGACCCTGGAAAACCAAGATCCTTGTGCCTGACCAGTCTGCCAGCGTTCCATTATGGGTAATCTTCACTGAACAGTCCTGCTGGATCAAAGGGTGGTTCAACTGACTTGTTCAGGGACACACCAACAGCATAAGAGAGACCCCCTCAGTGGGGTTTCCCGCTTTATTCAAGTATGTTACCAGCTGCCAGTGAGTGCCAGTGTCCATGAAGGACTCACTCTAACCATGTAATATCATTCTTTATTAATAAAGAGAAAATCGTGACAGGTTAAGATTAAAGACCTGTCAGTGATAGTTCCTGACTGCAAAAACATTCAAAGCAGTATACAGACAAGATTTAATCCCCAGTAAAAGTTATCTCAAGATAACCATTCAGGAAAAGTTAGCTCAAGATAATCACTGAGAACAGAAAGAGTAAGGTGCTTCCCACTAGACATCCCTATGGGGGAGAAGGTAGGTTCAACCCAGTGACTAACCCTAGTTAAGTTGCAATCTTACCTAACTTCTCCCCATTCTTAATTTAATTTTATATTACTTCTTTATGTTTAGGTGGCGCTTGAATGACTCTAGTCATTCCTTTGTTATTGATTGGTGTAAAGTTCTGTCACTTCACTCTTAAAGATACTGTCAATAAAATGCAGAGCACATGCTTGGTGAGGGGTGATCTTACCTTGGTGGTGAGTAAATTTGGGATGGAGGGGCATTAATATTGCAATTAGATTATAAGGAACCAAGTTTATCCAGGAAAATTATTTTGCCACAGTTGCTGGTTCAGCAGTAAGACATCTGCTATCCCTCCTGGCTGACAGGTACTATGCAGTTTACTAGCTACATGGTACCATTGATTCCTTACATGGATTTCAACAGTGCTTTGCTCCAGGCCCTGTTTCATGCCCCCTAGCAGATGCTCAAGGCTATAGGTTGTGTGTGAGGGGAATCATAATGGAATAAGTTTCAGTCATGCTTACTACGCCTCACAGAGAAAGTAGTAACAGCATTTTACCCTATAATTTCTGTACTGTTATAGTTTCTGTTAGGATGTGGATATAACTTCCCAGTTTCCTTTCATTTTATGCCATCCACCTTTCTACAGACCCAAAAGGGTAGGACTGCTCTGAACTGTCACGGGAAATTGCTTGTGATAATTTACAAGAGAAGCGGTTAAAGGCCAAAAGCCTAAACTGGCCTAACAAGTCACATAGATAGAACTTTATATCAGCGATTCATTTTATGTAGTTATTCCTGTCTATAAAAAGAAGGCATGGTAGGGAAGGATGACAGATTATGGAATTAAAACATTTTTTCCTTAGAGACTGTTAAATGAATATTATTTTGATTATAATATATTAGATACTAATATTTTACACTTCATTACTGTATTTTGTAGAGAAGAATACAAACACATACTTCATTCAAGTCCTGAGTGTATGTGCTTCCTTGACGAGCAGGAACTTGGAATATTTTATGGTTTCTGAGGGACTGCTAAGCAAGAAGTATTGCCTTTTCTATACAGGGAGGTGGAGTTGGTTTAAATGTGATCAAGGCCCACAGGAAAGCTCATATTATTCTTTTCTGAATAGCAAAATTGTGTGTTTCTCCCACTGAAGAGAGCCATATCTTCTAATTGCAGCTTTATTCCTTCATACAAAGTGAGGAGCAAGAGATGGAACTACTCAGGTGTAGTGGAATGACTGGTAGGACCTTAGTAGGACTGCTGCAGGTTTTGTTCCCCAAATATAAAAATTCAAGCATCAAAAAAGGAAAGCAAAGGACTGTTTGTTTTGCTGAATGTGACTCACTGTGTATGCTATTTTCTACACCAAGTCAAATGTTCTCAGAGTCTGTACTCATTAACTGGAAAGAGATGGAAATTATTTATACTCCTACTTGCCTCAGACCTGCAAACATGACCATGCAAAATTTTGCACCACACATCATAGTTATCCCCGACTATGAAAACACTTCTCAGCATCACATTTTGATTTACTAATATAATAAAAAAAAATCCATAAAATATGTTCCTAACTTAGATAATTCTAAGAGAAGAACAAACCTATAAAGTTTTCTCCTGCCTTCTTGCTTTATTTCACCTTGTACTGTAAGGTGGGGACATAGAGCTTCATTGTCCAGCTGAAGAATTTTTCTCAGCATACTGAAATTTCTAGGTAAGGAACAATGGTGTGCTTTATAGAGTCTGCCTGTTGAGGATAAGAGTCTTAAGACTTTCTGTCACAGAAAGTGCTGTCATATATTTAAGTTTAGCAGGTTGGATGGCTACATATAGAACAGCAATATTCACTCCCATAAAACTCCTGCTCTTGTACAATCTCAAGCAAGGTGCACTTAGAAAAAGTGCTGCCCAATCCTTCAAAAACCTAAGAGCAAAGTGGCTGCCCAGTTATGTACACAATACTGGAGGTTAGGTCTGAACTAACAGCGTCATAACATATAATATTTGAATGAGAAATAAATGACATAAAATAATAACATAAAATTCTGTGTATGCAGCAGACACATGTCACATGAGTCCTCCAGATATAACTAATCTGCACAGATCTTCCCAGTTAGGGTCAGCCTTCCTGGTACAATATTGCAGTACAAAGAATAGCCAGAGACATTAAGGGTAGACCTTCTCCCAAACTGTATGTAGCTCTTGTATTTATATGGAGCTATTAGGTTTTTACTATCAGAAGCAGCTTCAACACTATGTTAATGACCTTCAAATCTTTAGCTCTCTGTTCTTTCTAAGAAGATTTTACCTGATAATTTATAAACAATGTTAGATTTTGTGTATATTATCGGTATGTATTTTATATATATACACATACATACAAATATATAATATAGTTTCCTAAAAATACAGGAATAGAGCTTAAAAATAACTTTGTAATTTCTCAAACAGTAAACACTTTTCTCAAGATTGCACAGAACTGAAGTACTACAACTCCACTGGATCTGAGCCACAGTTTTCTGAAAGGAAACTGGCTTCTCCTCATTTTCTTCTTCCTAGGCAATGAAGTGAACAGCTCCCCCTTCACACTCCAGCTGTGATGAGTTGTTGACCAGTCTCACAGAAACTTGGTCTGTGCTGTGGCACACTTGCTGCAATCTGTGACTAACTCCTTGGACACACTGTACAAGATGTGCAGTTCTTTGACCGTATCTTATAACAAATAAACAGAATTAGTCCTGGAAAATGAGTGGCCAAGACTTCCAGTCAGCTTCCTTCTGGCTAGAATATTAATCAGTATGGGTGTTGTCACAATGAGATTGTTCCAGAGATATTTGAGTGTAATTTGTTTTCAGACTGTTTCTCCTATGTGCATGTGTGCCTAGATACAGTGACTAGATACTTAAGGGGAAAAAAACCTCTATAGGTAGATTTCATTTTCACACAGTACTTGAATTTTTCATCTTATAACAATTCAAAAAGCTGTATTTTCACAAGCTTTTATTACGGTTTTCTTTTCTGAATCTGGATATGAAGTAACTTGATCTAGTGAGTAATTTACTTCATCACTGAACTTATCACAAAGAATGGTCAATAAAATAGCTACTCATAATGAAAAGGAGATTTTCTTTATTTTTCCTTTAATTGCAAATTATATCTTTTTTAAAGCAGTCACAAATTTCTTTAGCCGAATTAGAATTCAAAGTGTTTTTTTTCACCAGAGAGTTTGATAGATTCCTACAAAGACAATTTTAAAGAATTACAAACTTTAGTTCCCATATCTGCATGCCATTTTTGAGAAATGGTTGTTTAGATTACAAAACTTGGTAATTTCCTTCATGAAAGAAATGAAAAAAAGAAAATATCTCTAACCAAAAAGCCACCGTCAATTGCAAAAACCCTTTCATTTTGGTATGTTTAAGTCCAAAGAGTTTGGACATGATTTTTTTTTTTTTTTTTGGATGGAAGCATCTTTTCCAGCATTTATTTTGTGAAAGAAATTCTTAAAAATACAGACAATTCATAAGCCATTGAAAATAAGTTATGGAATGAGATTAAACTCTGCACAACAAAGATGAACAGTGAGTGTTCTATGGGAAATCTGCAAATACTTTTAACTATTATGTCATAATATCATAAGTTTTTTGTAAAAATTTCTCAAAGGTATTATACTTGTCAGCTCGGTCTTTTAACGTTGATATTGCATTTATCTACTTCCCAGCAGAAACATGAAGAAGCTGGTCATTTTTGTGTGCTTTGGTCTTACAGAGTGACGCTCACTGACTAGAAGCTTTTATAGGTAAAACTCAGGGACTTTATGATTATCCAAGTCAGAGAGATTTCCACACCAAGCAGCAACCTTTCACTTTTCTTAGCCCAAAATACCATTCCATTGCCATCTCTCCTGTGGGAGAATGTTTTCTACAGTGGCTGTTGAGATGGGGAGAGGGAAGGCTTCTCTGGCCAGACACAAGCACACTTGGGACTGTCACACCAGGGATGCATGGCAGTATAGTTACACATTATTTGGTACATGCCTGCTGAGGCAGAGGTGTCAATCTGCACAAACCATCAAGAATAGGGTTGTGTAGGAGCCATTCTTGTGACCTCTATGTGGCTAATGAAATAGGGATAATAGACTATTGAACTTAATAAAAGGATAGTTTGAAATGTTTATAATAAAACACCTATGACCAGAGGGGCATTGTTGAATGGCTGAGGAAACAGTCCATGGAAGATGCACTGCTTATGAGTTGCAGGAATAACTGGATACTTAAGAAAAGGAATTATATTTCTTCCTATCTATATCTAAACCAAAACAAGCAGGCTGTGACACTGAAATATCAATAGGAGAGCAATTGGCACTGGAGACTGTGGGAAGATGAAACAGGAAAGAAGAGCAAGAAGTTTGGTATGACACTTTCTGTAGGAACAAAAATATAAATGCTCTGAATTGTTCAAAAAGTGTAAAACAGATCCTAAAAGAAAATAGTTGGAAGGTGGTGAGGAGTTGATCCTACGAATCCTTTCTACCACACATCAAAAAATAAGCATCAAACCTAAGAGTAAATATAAAAGTTCTGTGACAGTATTAAGAATCTAGGAAGATGGTAAACCATGCTTAGTTTTTTAATGGGCTACTGATATAATCAATACTTGAGGAATCAAAAAATAAAATCAGATTAATTGGAATGAGACAAAATATTAACCAAAGAACAACACTTCTTGTATCACTTCCTGACATATTCTTGCAAAGAAGGGTTTAGAGCAAAGAAGGCAAATGGTTAGAAATATAAACAAGAACTACAGAATATATATAAAAAGCTCCATCATTTTTAGATGATAGAATAATAATGGTCTACTAGAAATATTAGCCCACATGGTGACTGGCATGAAAGAGAGCCAAAAATGTAATAGGGTGGAAATTTTGGACTTCATAAACTTGGTTGCTTTTATAGCAACAAAAAAATTCTGTGCTTTGACAGTAGAAATTTTTACTTATCGGAAACCCATCCAGTTAGAAACTTACATAAGAAAAAAAAAATTTAATCCACATCAGTGAGCAGAATCTGGAACAGGATGTAATTATAAAAAAAGCCCACTCAGCAACAGTGGCCAGGAGGTACATTGGACTGACAGAAACAGGAAATATAGAAGCTCTCTAATATTGGAAGCTACCTAATACATATGATTCTGAAAGATGGGTAACAACATAGAATATGATAGACTTTGAAGTACAATTTGGTAAGGGAGTGAGACTCAGATCAAGTCCGAAAGCCTGATTCAGTTGAATGTGTGAAAAGGAAAAGCTGTAGCAGAAAATAAAATAAATTATTTATGTTAGTGTCACTGTGGAAGAGCACTGTGCGAGTTCTGTATCTGAACCACTCTTTATGAGTGGAAGTCTGAGACACATCATTCAAACCATTTTTTAATCTTTTATCATTACTTACTCATAAAATGCATAGTTATCACTATCAGGACCAAAGAACTGTTTAGTCACTCAGGAGGTTTTTTAATTACACTAAGTTGTTGAATGATAGCTCAACTATTTCACAGTAGAGGAATGGAAAGGGACAAAGTGTAAAGAATTTTTGCAAACAGCTTTAGGGAAGTTTAAAAAACTGTAGAAAACTGCTTGCCTGGTCAAGTCCTAGATGCTTTAATAAATAGAATTAGCAGATACAGACCTAAGTCCAATGTAATGGGAAGAACCAATGTAACTACTGAAATTCTTTAGAGGTGGAGTTGGATATGCAGATATTATTGATACAGTTGGCATGTAGTATTTGTGCATCCAGAAGAATTTTAAATGGAGTGGCATAAAATCTGAAAAAGAAACTAATCCTAAAGGGAAAATAAGAAATCTGTCTCACTATCAATATAAGATCATATTTCAAACCAGAAATATATCTTGCAGAATATAGTCTTGCAAGGTAAGTTTCTTGAATAGGCCAGAAAATAGCAGAAACACCATAAATTGTCTAACAGGTGCCAGCCAAAATTGACCTGAAGCTATTTTTTTTGAAGATTTTCTAAAAGAAAACCTTTTTTTCCTTTTGGTGGGATGAATTTCTCCTAACACTAGGTGTCCCCATGTTAGGCAAACGTTAAGATCACATTATAGTTGATGGGAATTTTGTCTGAACAGTCAGTACAGTATAACATATCATTCTTCTCATCGTCTTGCAAACATGTTCATATAGCCAGATACATCATCTCCCAGACTCTACTGTCAATGGAAAGACTATAAACATCTAAGAAGCTGCAAGCACCCCAAAGTTATGAGAAATTAGCCTCATCCTGAGCGTGATTTTTCTTTTAAGCACAGATTTCATGTTTTGGGGATGAAAAAAGTTTTGGGGGTTTCCCTGTATTTCCATCTTAATTCAAATGCCAATGTGAGAAGCTGCCAAGTGAAATAAGGTGAATTCAACACTGTTCTGTTGGAGCAGTGATCCTGTAGAAGGGTGGAGTTTTCCTCTGAAAGTCCAGTGGTGGTGTAGATGAGCCTGGTCTTCCTCTGGGAATCCAGGGGAGAAGAAAGCTGCTCCTCTGGGAATCCAGTGGTAAGGATGCTTCTGTGGATCCAAGTCTCAGATTACATCCAGGTAGGAATGCTTGACTCCTCCCCATGGGCAGAGCATCTCACAGTGGGATGATGTAATTTTATCAGTCATGCAGTGACACTCAATGGCCCATTAACAGAAGATATCTCCCTGGAGGGAGGATTGGTTGTGGAAGAGATAAAGAAAACTCCCCAATTAACAGAGGATAACTGCCCCACCTCTAATACATGGCAATAGAACATACACCCCCAGCCACATCTTGCATTTGCGACTGAAGACAATATTTCACATCATTAGATGCAAACAGAATAATATTTTTAATCTATTAGTAGATTAATTGGCAAATTCTCTGTCAACTAAAGGGTAGTAAATACTCTGAGGAGTAGAGGAGCAGATGAAATCCAAACCAATTCTAAAAAATAATTAATAACAACTAATCAGCTGGATGCACATAGCTGTTGAATTAATAAGTAAACACAACTGATTGAGAATAAATCCCATAAAGCAAAGCTCCTTGAAAACAGCATCCACAGTGGATACAGTGTGCTAAAGCTAACATTTCATCAATACATTTTATAATAGTAAGTAGTTTAAAAAATGACAGAAATGAAAAATTATAGTATATTTCCATTAATTATTTTTTATTTGTGTCAAAGAAAACACCCTTTCCTCTAAGCAAAGCTAAAGAAAGAAAAGGTATTCTGGCTTAAATGTCTACATATTAAATTATTCAAGACACATAAATAGTCTTTGAAAAAGAAAAATTAGCTAACCTGCAGCCAGCAGATTAACCAGATAAAACCCAATAGCACAGAGAAATAAAAAATTATAGTATCTTTCAAAGATACCTTTTTCAAAGTAACAACTTGCTTATGGGAGTAAGAACTGTGCATATCAGGGTGACCACTAGTTTAGAAAGATTTAGGACACTATTACACCTTAATGTGGAAATGAAAAACAAGCATATTTATGCAAAAGGGAAAAGACCCGGAGCAGGCCCCACACCATCTGCTTGTGATCTGCCATCTGCCATCTACAGCGCATTACAAGCAAACAGTCTGCAGTTAATTTTTGAAGGACTACAAACCCTTCCCCTGAAACTCTAGATTAAACGTTAAGGACATTAATATATTGGATTCCATGGTGTTCTGCTATTCAGGTGTGGGAACTTCTGTGGTTCGACCTTTATGCATCACCACTGAGACTCAAACATGAATGCTTATCTCAAGTCAATGGATTAAGGTTCTGGTTGTCACCATGTCTGGATTCCACCAGATATGCTCTGAGAGCTTCACTGTGTTTCCAGAGATGACTCAGCAAGCTGAGAGAAGCAGTCTGTTGCTCGGTACAGGAATAGAACTGTGAATGATGAATGACAAAACCCTACTTTGTATTGCACTGCAATAGCTGTAATGCAGGATCTCCCCAGGAATGGAGACTACTTGAACTGCTGTTTTTCATATGCTCTCATCAAATTCTGACTACTCAGATCCAGTGTATTCTTATCATGGATGGGAAAGCATTTTTTGTCATGGAACTTTACTAACTGGAGGAAGATCAACAAAGAAGCTTCATTTGCCACTCTTAGTTTACTCTGACCTGAAATATATTGCCTAGAGATGTTTTCAATACTGGACTCTTTTATGACTGGATATGCAAGCAGAGACTAAATACAAAGGGGAATGTGATAGTTCAGCTGTGGAACCCAAGGAAAAAATTATATTCAGGTTCTGCGTAAAAATGCCGTATTTGTAAATGCAAAGGGACTTTTAAGAATACAGATTAGTTAGACACATGCAGAAGAGCCCGGGTGCACATACACTCATGTATAAGTTCTGCCTAAAAAAATGAGCCCATAGATTTTTTCATAAGGCATCTTTAGCTGCTTGTCCATTGTACATGTATCATCTGACACAGCCTTGAAAAGTTGTATCTATCCCCTCTTCTCTCCACTACAAAGCTAAACCAGCAGTCCCTTCCTAGTTCTGCAGACCTCTCACAGAGAAGTAAAGTGATCTTCTCCTCCTCCTGACAGCTTTACATGTTATCCATTGCAACAGGCCCAAACTATAGGCTGAAATGACTTGGTTATTTGCTTTTCTGCTTATTAATTATCAATATTGCTTCCTTAAACAGTGAAGATAGAATTTAATATTTGCACTAAAGCAGTTAGGGAAAAACTTGTGAAATTGCTCTCTGACATACAGAAATCTAAAGGACAGGGACAATAAGTTTGTAGAAGACTATGCCACAGTGAGTCATGATCCTGAGCAGAGTCCATGCAGGGAAGGGGGAGATGCTGTGAAAGAGTCAGAATCCAAGGGTCTGGCTCCGTGCTGCTTGACATACACTCTCTCTCCCTGGGGAAGTGAAGATATTTTCTGTTTCTTTAAATAATTTTACTTAATGAAGAAGTAGAGTCCAGAGCATGCGGGCAGTCAGTAGTGCTGTACTCTGCTATCTTATCTTCATCCTTGCATTGCCCTACAGAAGGATTTCAGCATGTGACATGGCTCTGTGGCCCCAGGATGAAGGAGAGCAAGTTGACTGCAGCACTGGGAATGGCAGGCACTTGGCAGCACAGATTGCAGGTGCTTTGGCACTAGGTTCTCAGCAAAACCCTGCCAACTCATGAGGGACATGACAGGCCCATGGGCACTGGCCAAACTGTGGGACTGTGCATGGAACTAGTCTGAGTATCTCAGACCCATACAGCCATGGGTTTTTGCAAGAAGAAAGGTGCTTAATGCTATTAAAAGCATAGGACAGCTTAGGAGACTGTATATGTAAGGATCATGCCATAAAACAAAGGGACAGTATTTAAAACAAGAAATATTTGAGACTGAATCAGAGAAAAAATGAGCTGTGAGGGAAATCCCACCACAAACTTTCTAACTACAAGGCTCGTTAAATTCAGAAGTGGCTCGCTTAGGATACTTGAAAGTGTTAAGACAAAATAAATGGTTGAGGCAAAGCTGATCTGTACCAGGGTCTCAAGAAGGCTGTGCAGTCAATTTCCTAGTTCAGTAAAGCTCTTTGACTCTCCAGAAGTGTCTTCAGTGGGATGGCTATCCCACCAAGACTGAAATAAAGGCAGACTCCGTTATTAAGATCCTAAGAGTTTATTTGAATTCAGAATAGCTTTCATATCCTGCCTTGCTTTCTGGAAAATTATGGCATTTACAAGACTGCCTGAGAAGAAGGAAAGAAGGCTGTCTCATGGTCTTGTGAAATAGCCAATGAGTATTTTTAGTCTGGTTTCACAGAAAATCTGGCTGTTGCATGTGATTGCAGCCAAAGATAAATTGCTCTGGTAGTGTAAAACTTGGCTTGGTCACTAATCCAAGTATCTAAACCTGCTGTAAATCCTAGTTTTGTCTATTCGTGTTCTTAACCTGTGAAAACAATTGGTGGATAGGGGAAAAAACCAAGTGCTTTCTATCCACAGGGATCTTGGCTTCTTTAAACATGCAACAGCCGGAAAGAGAGAGGAAAAAGAAGAGTAAAAGGAGAACAAAGGGTAAAAAACCCAAATACACCACCTTGGGCAGCCCACTCCAGTGCTTAACAACTCTTTCAGTGGAGACATTCTGATGTTCAACCTGAAGTCCACCTGATGCAGTTTGAGGCCATTTTCTCTCATTTTGTCATGCGTTTCCTCAGAGAAGACACTGACCCTACCATGGCAAAAGCCTCCTTTCAGGCAGTGGTAGAGAGTGATAAGGTCATTCCTGAGCCTCCTTTTCTCATGGATACACAACCCCAGCTCCCTCAGCTGCTCCTCACGGGACTTGCTCTCTAAGCACCTCATCTGCTTTGTTGCCCTTCTAAAGCAATATTTACCTCTTTCCTTACTGATAATTTCAGATTGCAATTAAGTCTAGATTATAAACATAATGGTATTTGGACTGATTTTAAAAGGTCTGCATGCTTTTTGGTGCCCCCTTGCTGCCTAAGGAGAAAAGGTCTTTATGCCACATCAAGAGTAAAGAGCTATTTCATACAACCATATTTGCTCAGTGCCACATAAAACTTTCTGAGATCTATTAAAATTAAAGATATGTATTGTTGATATGTATTCATGTTACAAAAAAATTTCAATAGTTTCCTGTTCAGACAATTTACTAATTTCAGCTAGAAATATTCCAGGCTTTTTCCATGTAATTTCCAGTATTACTTCAGCTTCTATGCAAAGCAGGCTTTTTTTACGACTGGTATGGAAACAAAAAAACCAAGAAGGTAAAAATAGGCCCTATAAGGAAGATGGAGTTTGCTTATTCAACATAGTATTGGTGCTTATTTTGCTTATTCACTTCGTAGTTTGCTTACTCATTTACTGAGCATAGTTCACTTACTCATGAAGTATTGGAGAGAAAATGGCCTGCTTTGCCCATGTCATTGCCAGGTACTATAGTGGAAATAGATACATTGTTGCCATTTAAATTAAAAGGTGTATCAGAAGTTCTTTGACTACTTAAAAAAAATTATGGGTACTTTAATTTGGATACCAAGGAGTGGCATTTTTCCAGTGATGACAAAAAATAGTGATGTGGTGATCAATGCTGAACCACTCAGCGTATCACTCAGTAAATTTATGCATAAGAATCTGTAATTAGAATTTGTTTAAGGTCAGAAAAGAAAAAAACACTGAAGGTAGGGAGAAAATAAAATATTCGTCTTAATTTACTACAGGCCACAAGCAAGTCTTTAGAATGCAGTTTGTGTGGGAGAGATAATGAATTTGTCAATAAAATCAAAACACTCATAATTTGTAGAGGAAGCCAATGAGACGAGGAATAGAGAGACATAACAGAAGGAGGAAGCAGACAACTAAGACAGACAAAGGGTGGCTGCCTGAAGAAGACACAAAGAACCCCTTGAGTTTGAGAATATTCTCAAGGTCAAAAAAATTTTGGACAGGAAGCCAGCGAACATAGCTGAAGAGAGGAGTTAACATTCAAAGATTCAGACAATGAAGATGAAATCCAAAACAGTGATTTATGTGAACTGATGAGGGCAATGACTGCACTTTGGAGAATCCTTTACTAATCAAGGCAGCATGCATGAGTGCCTGAATGAAATGTTTGGCCATAATGATGGAGATTATAAGGATTGTTCTTTGAAGATGTTGAAGACAAAGAAGTGGCAGGTTTTTGGAAATGTATTTGTCATTAGCAAGACTAGTAAGAATGGTGTCAGTGTGAAAACACAGAAAGTCAGATTGGAAGACATCCAAAGCAGATGAAAGGGAGTAAATTGTTGTATTTTGCAGTATACTAAAGGAACTTAGAAATAATGGAAGGGAGAAAAATGGATAAAAGATAGAAATAGGCAAGAAAAATCAGGGCTGGTTTTTTGAGAAACAGGGAACTTTGAGATAAGAATTTGAAAAACATATGGAAAATTTTGAATAGGATAGTAGAAGTAAGAGGAATAAAGAGAATGTATCACCTGGCACAGAGGTCAATGCTGAGCAACACAGTAAGATGGAAAGTACAAAAAAGAGAAACTATTTGGTAGACCTTGGAAAAACTCATCAGCAGGAGTGTGAGTTTGCCATAGAAACAGCCCTTCCCCTGTATATGTATTCAGAAAAACATAGCATATTCTGTTTGGCTGTAACAATATCTGTGAATTAATGTATGTCTGAAATCAATCTCTGGCCCTGGCCATGTGCCACAGAGAGCCCATGTCCACATTTTTAAATCCTCTTTTCTGCCAGAGAGTAATAGTTCTGTGCAAATTCCTGTAGTTCTTCCTAATTCCTAAACTGTGACTTGGGGACTGTTTGGGAAAATGCTATTAGGCACAGGTTAAGTGGGTCAGAGACAATCTAGTATTGTGATAGCTTGAATAATAGAGTTTCAAAACTTTTAAAGTTTCATGAAGTTTCTTGTATAAAGATACAGATCCTTTCTGGTCAGTCCAGAGTTTCTTGCTGAGGATGGCTATGCATGGGTAAGGAGCATGACAACAGAGTGAAAAGGGTGGGGTCAAGAGGCTGAGAAGGCATGGCAGGGTTCAACACTGGTTGTGACATGCTGAATATCTTAGTCTTTACCATTCCAGGTTAGCAGAGTATTGGGTTAAACATCTCTCCTTTGGCATATTTGCATCAGATGTATTCTGAGTGTGTCGCTAAATTATTAAGCTCACTGTCTTCATGGGGACTGAAGCTGTAAGTTTAATGTAAAATTAATCTAGCAGATAAAGAATATTTCGCAGGCATACGCTCTGGGGAAAAAACAGAGCCTGTCATCAGAGTGGGCTGTAGCAGCTGTGAGTAACCAGCTGTCTCATTCCAGTTACCAAGAACACCGACACAGATCAATAGCTATTGTCCCATGACTTCCTTTTGTAAAAATCAGAACAAATAAAGGGATAAACTGGAAAGAAATCGGATGACCTTCATTTCAGAAGAAATTCATTACCCATGTTTGGTATACTAGAAAAATATTTAATGGGAAGACAAACTTGAAACACTTCTGAGCAGAGAAGGGAGATGCTGTGCTGTCTCAGCCAATGGAGTACACTGACTCCTGACAGCACATGAACAGCACCAGCTTCTGCAGAGGAAGGTGCAAGAGACAGTGTAGGAAGGCAGAGCAGTTTCACAAGTTTTTATTCCACACAACCTGAAGACTATTTACTGACCTGAAAAGCTATGCATTTTATCTCCTGATACCTTCTTCTCAGTCCTTCTCTTCCCTACTGCTTCTCCTCTTTTCTGCAGCTCAAGATGTTCTTTTTACATCTCCAAATGTCTTTGTTAGGAATCACCTCTGAGCTGTAGCTTGATAATCACAGTCTCAGTGTTGTCATCATTGTCTCCACTGCAACTAGCTGGGTTGTATAACAAAAATAATTGTTCTGTATTCCTCTAATAAAAGTACCCAATTACTGTGTTCTGTGTTGCAGGGACATTGCAGTTTTGTGAGAGAATTCAGAGAAGAGCTTTTCTTTTAAAAAAAATATTCATGAATCACAAAAGGCACAATTTTAGCAGAAAAATTTTCAGTAAATAGGAAAATTAAACAGAAAGTGTTATTTCATATAAATTAGATCCTTTAGGAAAACAGTTACCCAATATAGCAGTATAAACAATGCAAACAAGGACTTCTAGACTTTTTATGCTTCCCATCATATGGATTATGGTGAAATGTTATCTTGACAGACTCTTGCACATATAGCTGTTTTATTTCAGTGTCTGACCTTGAGTTATTGATGCTCAT
>WBNO01007287.1:0-77837 GCA_013400575.1 Peucedramus taeniatus | reverse complement strand
GTGTGTGTGTTAATTTATGGAGTCACATGGTGCAAGTTATGAGGAAGAAAATCATTAGTTTAATCAGAAAAATGTAGTAATCACACTAATTTCAGGAGAAAACAGTTGGGCTGGCAGCACAGCTCAGTTGAAAATATGCTGATTAGTGAGTATTTAAACTGTTATCATCATATTAACCTTTAAACCTCTGGTACATATCCATTCTTAGAAAATGTTGGATACTACTGTGCTCATTGTTAAATTGAGTTGTTTTCTAATCTTCCATTTTTATTTGAAAACAAGCTTGTTCATTAAAGGATTTTATATGTAAATTTTACATATAATTAACACTTTAAATGTTAATTAGAGCACTTCACCTACTTGGACACATTCAATTTTTAAGAATAATCCTTTCATTCAATGAGATGAGTATGTCTAATAGCCACATGGCAACTTCTGGTTTAGGAGGAACTTTTTTTTAATATGCTGTTTATTTAATTGACATACCTTGAAATTCCCTACGTAGTAACTGAAAAGCAGATTAGAATTCCCCTATGGTGTGATCTAAACTCATGGCTTTCATGCTCTCAAAATGATAACCAAGAGGAAATACACAACAAGTTATATAAACTGTAATATTCTTTTGAAAGGTACTCAGCACTTCCTTCCTACAAATAACAGGAGCTTCACAAAACTTTACACTGATGGCTGACCCCAAGTGCAGTTGGTCTGATGTCAAAAAAGGAATGGCAACCTGAATAGTGATTGTGTTGACTCCTCAGTAAATTCCTAGAGAAACCAGTGGTGTAGAAGTCTGACATCAGCAGTCCTCTGGAGGATTAAGTGGCTTTGTAAATTAAGAAAAGAAAAAAAAAGTATGAGAACAGTAGTGTATGATGGAAGTTCAGGGATTTTGCATTGGATGACTTAAATATTGCAATAGTCATTCTCTAAAAACAGATCTTAATTTTTTTTCCTGAATCAGAATGATCAATTATTAAAAAAATTGTGATTGTAATCTGTATCTTAGAGTGGACACTGAAACACTATAAAAAGCTAAGACTAATTTTTCACTTCTGTGGAAATGGTACAGATAATGATATTAGATTGAAGGATGCCTTACTGAAAGAAAGTAGATATTTATTTTTATTTATTTAGATATTTTTCACACAGAGTAAAGTAAAACATCTGGAGGGACAGAAGGCAAGTAGGTCGGAAAGAGAAACTGCAAGATGAACCAAGTGTAAGAATTCTTACATACAGTGTAAGAATTGTCAGACCTGTCTGCAAGGAGGATGAGCACACCAGATAGTACTTGTGGAAGAGACTTCGCTTTTCCAGAGATTTCATGTAGGCACCTGGATCCTCATGGGTTCAAGTACAGCCTCAGAGCATTAGGAGAGGGCCATAAAGGTTTAGTACAGGCTGAGAAAATTGTTGTTTCAAAATTGTTATATGACAGTAGAGGAAAGTACTGCAGCAAAGACTGCAGGGGCTNGTCTCTGTAGTTCGGTACTCAAATTTTGTTGTGTGTTTCAGTAGGGTCCACGTTTAGTTTGAGGATGTTTTGAGGCAGTTTGCACAGCTTCTGTTCTCTGGCAGATTTTAAACATTCTCTGTAAGTTTTTCCTCTTTTTCTGACAGGACATTACCCTTTATGTCTAAGTTAACTATGTAGGAAATGTTTCATTCAGAAGTCAAATATTAGAAGTTTTAGTGCTCAGTAACAACGGACTTTTGACGTGATCTTCCACATATAAGTTGAGTGTTATATGTATTCTAATGTTTTAAATATTTCTCTTTTTGCAAATTTCAGGAATTGTGAATGACAAAGATTCCAAGGATTCCATTACGGAAGGAGAAAATCTGGAAGAGGATGAAGAAGAGGAGGAAGGTGGAGCAGAGACAGAGGAACAGTCTGGAAATGAAAGTGAAGTAAATGAGCCAGAAGAAGAGGTGAGCTTAATCATTTACCTTGCCTCATGTAAAAGAAGTCATTTTGATTGCTTGTTACTTTCTGAAGCCCTTCTAAGTCAGACTTAGCAGGTGAAATCTGGGTGTGCACAGCCCAGTCAGGACTGAGGATATTCCTATCCCAGTTCCGTGTATGTGGAAAACTGAGTGTCTGAGGCTTATTCCTTATTTTGGCAGAAACTTGAACCTGATAGCTTTGCTCAGGGTATGTGCTGCTTCTCAGCAAGAAGATACCTTCAGCTTTTGGCATGAAAAAAACTCACTTTCAGATGACTTTCTTTATCTGTTGTAGAAGCAAATGTATTGACTAAACGTCAGAGCAGTCATTAGGAAAAAATAACAGGTGTTCAGGGTATGCTTATGCAGTATGAATAAATAAAAGATTTATGGAGCATAAAAACCTTCCTTGTTTACTGTGCTAATAATATTTTCAATCAAAAATGGTGGAGCCAATAAAAAAACCCACAAGTACGTAGAAATTCTGACTTGTCACTATGACACAGCAAAGTTGACATGATAATGGTGTTGTTACAAGAAAATGAGTTCATCAAGGAAATAGAGAACAGAATAGAATAGTTTTTCTCTATATGCTTGGGCTGGTTGATTTATTAATAAACTTTCTTTCAGTAGATGTCTCTCAGCATTAAAGGTCCTGAAGTTTGGCTGGCTTTGTGACTTCACCCATAAATTAGTATCAATAGAATCAGAAACAGTTGCAGGGTGGGGAAGGCACCTCTGGACATCTCTATATTTCCCTTCTTTGAACTTAATGAGTTCTTGCCAATCCATTCTTCCAGCTTGTGGAGTTCCCTCTGAGTGGCAGCTTGTGTCAGCCACTAGTCCCAGTTTTCTGCTGTACATTTGTGAAATTATTAATAAAGCTGAGTGAGTTCAGACTGAAACATTAAATAAAAACCTAACAAATTTACAAAGACTTAACTAAGCAACATGAAGAGTTTAGGAAAATGTTCGAGAAACCAACTGTCCTTCTTGTTTTAAAATAGTCAGCAGTTAAAATTTAATATTTCAGGAGGGCTCTGACAATGAGGAAGAAGAGGGTGAAGAAGAGGAGGAAGAGAACACTGATTATCTTACAGACTCCAATAAGGAAAATGAAACCGATGAGGAGAATACAGTATGTATTGAGCTGGAGATAAGTGAATTGAATTTGCATCTTGGTTTTCTTTACTCAGTGTTTCTTGCCAGTGCTGCTCATCACGTATCTGGAAAAATACAGCAAGGACACTTCCTGCTATTATTTCAAATACATTTTATAGCTTCTTTTCATGTTTGCAAACTTTGGTTATTATCTTTTGAAACTTCTTATGCTGTCAAATTTACTTTGTGTTTTCTTAAGACTGTGAGCTTTCACAGGTAGCTAGACTGGAAAATATTGTGTAAATGATGGTTTTGTAATGCCAGCAATAGTAGCAAACTGGTAGGATACAACAAGGTAACCAATTGCACTCCACTAGATCTCAAAACAGAAAAGGAGACAAGCCAAGAAGTGTGAAATTCCTACAATATAAATTTGGGATTGACAGATTATAATGTTTGCAGCTGAAGAGCCCATCTGGTTGAGCCTGAATTGCAGTTACATAGTAAGGAAATAATGAACATTATAGAACTATGTATTAGGGTGCTGACTTCTGACATTTTTGTTGTCATGTTGTGCTTTCCAAATAATTAAAGGGTAGCCTTTGTCCTGAAAATACCATCTAACTTTATGAACTTAATGGAAAATTGAATTAAAATAGGTGTGTTAAGGAGAGAGACTTTTTTTTAATTGTTGCCACATCTTGAATGTGTCCATGCACCTGCACACACACAAACATGAGTCTGTCAGAATGTTATGAGTGACCATAAATCAGGAAATATGCCTTTCAAGAAAATAATCAAGGCTGAAAACTTCTTTCTTGAGCAATTTTGTTCTATAAACCTTTTGATTGTGTATGATACAGAAGTAATAAGGATATTTTCCACTTAGTTCTAGACTGAATATTCATATTTCTGAAACTAATGTAATGGACAATTTTTTCCCATGCCAATAGGAAGTAATGATTAAAGGAGGAGGACTGAAGCATGTCCCTTGTGCAGAGGATGAGGACTTCATTCAGGCCTTGGATAAAATGATGCTGGAAAATCTTCAGGTATAAATAGTTATTTTCTTAATTTAATGTACAGCTAAGTTCTTCTTCACAAGCAAGGAAAACAAAAGGAAAATATAGTAAGCCTAATAAATGTATTTATATATTACTTCATTTTCCTGGAACATTAAACCTTTACTCAGTTGTGAAAATATGAATGTTGCCAGCCTGACTGTGTCAGCATCTGATCATTTATAGAATTCACTTTTTTTTCATAGCAACGGAGTGGTGAATCTGTTAAAGTGCATCAGTTGGATGTTGCTATTCCTCTGCATCTCAAAAGTCAGCTGAAGAAGGGCCCCCCTCTTGGAGGTGGGGAAGGAGAGTCAGAGTCTGGGGACACAATGCCATTTGTCATGTTAACAAGAAAAGGCAACAAACAGCAGGTAAGGTACAGATACTATTTAAATAAATAAAGTCTTTTCTCTTCAAAAAAAGTAACACAGAATTTTTTATTTCTTTCATTTCTCAAAATCAGATACAGACAACTTCATTTTGACACATGGAAAACACCATATATAATTTCTTTGAATTCTTGGTTGTTATTGAAAAGGATGTAGAAAAATTCTGTGGTCAGATTATACCATTACTATTTACATTTGGTAATTCTACCAGTAGGTCAGTGGTATGTCTTGCATGTATTTTAGATATAGTTGTGGAAGATGAAGAGATGTGGTTGGTGAACTGCCACTGAACGTTGAAAGGACTAGAAAGAAGAAGGAATATTCCAAAATCTTTAAGATTCTACAGCTTTTCCTGAAAACGCTTTCAGCTTCAAATCAAGATATATGGTCATTGCTAAATTCCATTTTCTAAGTAACTGCCACTTGGCTGAATTTATTCAACTTGCAAAAAGAAAAAAAAGTCATTATCCCTGAAGACACTGTTAGGGGACTATTCCAGAATGCATGGAGTGAATCTCTTGGAGAAACTTAAATGGAAATCAGATTGATAAAACAAACTAACTCCTTGCTTCATGCAGCTAAGCTCTGCTTAGCTTGTTAGTCTTGGCTCTTTTCTCCAGTGTATGTTTGAATTTTCCTAGCTCAGCAAATGCACAGTACACAAATCTCTACCTAACACATTCCATATGTATTTCTTGTAATGGTTTAGGGCTTTTAAAGAAATCTTTTCATTTTGGTTGTATAATTTGATGAAAATAAATTACTCTGAATTTGTAGGGAAAGCATACCCAAGGAATTGTTTCATGCCATGTATCTGAGCCTTTCTAGTGTTTAGATCCATGTCATTACTTGGTTTTTACATTTGTTATCTAAATTGTGACAGTAGTGTGGCTGTTGGGCTGTATAAACCCTGAAGTAGGCTCCTTCTCTTCCTTCATATAAAATACATTTCATAAATCCATGTAGGAAGTGGTTAATCTGTTTTCCTGGAACTTCAGTGTGGTATAGAAAGTTCTGCAAAAGCTCTGAGTGGGAGATTTTTAACTGTGGTCATTGTTCTGAGAAGGGGTTTAAGAGAACTCAATTTTTAAAAAAATGTTGTTTAGCTTTTTCAAAGTAATTTACTAGGAGTGTCTTTAGTTACAAGGAATTTTGGGATCTTCATATTCCATGTAAAGGGGAAAATATTGCAGAAATGTGACTTAGAAAGAAAGCAGAACTTGTTCAGGAGTTTTCCCTGCTCCTCCCCCAATATTTGTTTTTTGGAGCAGGCTCTTCCTGCCAAAACTCCTCTCAGTGTTTCTAGAAATGTAGAAAACAGTTGCTTTATAGACTACTTCAACTCTTGAATTCATGAAAGGCTTCTTTGTCCATAGTTCTGTATTCAGGAAAAAAAATGTGTTTTAGTACAGAGTCTTAATAGAAAAATAAGCAGGAAAGAAGAGGTGGAGTTGAAAAGAAAATAATTATTCCTTCTTACGGTGCTTTATTTTGAATCTGCATGAGCAGAATGTGCAATGAGTTTTGAAGTGATTCATTGTTAAGTTATAGCTGTAAACTTTCAGATTTTAAAAGCAGGCAAAAGAAGTTTGCAGCAACCTGGGAAGCTGTAAGTAACTTCATCTGCACAATCACCAGAGTGATAAATGACATCAGCCTACTTGCTTGTCTGCTAGTAATGATTTCAGTCTCTCTGTTCTTTGTCAGTGGTGCTCCTGAAACAAGAAATGTTAGAAAGATGGAATGTGCTGTGCTTCCTTCCCAAGGGTAGAATTTGGTAGTGGAGGTCCAGTTGCCAAATACTCAGTTGACATGTCAGTGTCCACCCAGATTTTAGTGCAGCATTGACAAGTAGCTTTATTGAAGCAATACAAGAGCAACTGATTGGTATTTACCAGCTGCATATATCCAAATTCATGGTCATTGCAGGCTGATAGTGACAGGACACCATATTTTATCCTCAAAACTTAGAAAACTAGTAGCAGTAGAACCTAACATGGTTACTTGAAATTAAGATTGTGATTTATCCATAAGCCATGAGAGAGCAAGGGGAAATAAAGTTGGCATCATAAGGGATCAGAGCTGAGCTGTATCTAATACCATTTGGTGTTTCTGAACCAAGAAGTTTTATGCCAGATAGGTATGAACTAAAATGAGATATAGACAGTAAAAAGAAAGTAAAGAAATTTGGTTACTACCTAAGACAAAAGATTTTCTTCCCTTTGAAAGATTTTTAGCAAGGCTCCATAAAAGAATGATGATATCCATGGAATGGTCAAGTCTCTCCCTGAATGTAAAATTTTTTATCTTGTTTGTATCTTCATAAAGATGTCTTTATGAAGATATAAACAAGTTAAAATTTTATAAAAATGACATGTTTTTATCTCATGGCATTTTTATAAAATTTGTGGTCCAGTCTTCTGAATAATGATTTGTGATCTTCCTTAAGTTTGATGTCTTTAAAGTGAAATCCTCTGTCCTGCTCCCATCTCACAGATTTGATGAGAGGTTTTTGATATCCCTTTTCACTATTTGCAAATTGGAAAGGTTTCAGTTGTTCAGTAGTCGTCATATCCTGTAGTAATTGTCATCAGTGACTTGATTTCAGGTGGCAGCTGATTGCCTTGAGATAGTGACTCAGTGGTGTTTTGTTAATTGCCAGTCTGTTGTTTTTCTGTATCTGTTTCTCTCATTTACCCCCTTCTATAGTTCAGTTTTCTTTTTCTACTTTAAGCATCCTGTCTGAAAGCACCAATCCCATTTAGCTGGTAAATCCATAGAACAGAGAAAATATAAAGGACATATTAAAGTGGATGAGGAGCTTAATGGTGAAGCTGATGAATGATTTTTATCATGAAATGCTGCTAATGGATTAGTTATTTGTGTAGTTTACGTAAAGTTCATTTGATGATATCTGGGAACCTGCACAGCCTGCTCAGCAATAAGTAACCAGAGCTTACTTGGCTCTTAGAATTTCAATTTTCATTTCTGTTCTTCCCTGCACACCTTAATTAGAAGCTCATATTTATATTCAATATAATAGGCCATTACCCTCATCCCAACCCCCCAAAAATATAATCTAAATACATCTTCTAGTTGCTGGGGTTTAGGGGTTTACTGTACTCAAGTTTTTCTCAGATCTTTGCAAGAGTCTGTCTTTACTGTTTCAAAGACAGTTTATTTTCAAGTGCTTCATCTGAGTCTTCTCACACTCATCACTCTGCTGCTAGTGGGGCATTACTCTCTGAGATACCTTGAGACTGTTTAGTGATTATTACATTAAAGACTAACCACAGGTAGAGAGGATTTTGCTTTTACTCTAAATCTTCTCAGCAGAGGTTTTGATAATTTATCTCTCTCTGCAGCTTTTGACAGTGCAACAGAAAAGAACACTTAGGAATTTAGTTCTGTTTCTTTGGAAATAGATCTCCCATAACGAGTAACAAGGAGCAGGATTCAGAGTAGTTCATGGAATATTGAAAGTGATTATCCTTAAATGCATTACCCTCCTTATGGCATAGAAATACTTATTTCTAATGGACATGGAGTTGAAGGAGGAATTGAGATTTTTCTGAATGTTTGCAAACTTTAGCATTAAGGATTTTCTTAGAACATTTGTTTCATTTGTGGATAAGATTAAGAATTATTTCTCTGTTCTGGAGCAATTGTAAAAAATTTGATATGTAGAAGTAACAAATTGAATTTTCTGAGTCTGGGGAAAAAGAAATCAGTTTCCCTACACCTTCCTGAAAGTATCAGCTGGATTTCCATAGAGAGTGTACTTCTGTGAGAGTGCCAAGCTTACCTGGTGTGCCTTATGGCAAATCAAATAATGGGTGTTTAAATCAGAATATGTGGTGGGCACATTTGGGTACAGAGGAGGAGGAGAAGATCAGTCTGACACCATGGTTGTCTCTGGACTAAGAAGAAGCACTAGGGAGCCAGAATTATTCTTAAAATGAGAAGTACTGGCCTGAGAATTCCAGGGAATGTCTGAAGTGCTTGAAATGTTTTTCCTCTCATATCACAAGGGATAATAGTAGATATTCTGCTCAGGGGGCTTCATCTCTTTGTAAGGAAGAGACCTGAAGAGGGAGATGCAGCTTTCTGAACCCAGCTATAGTGCTTTTATCTCAAGACCAGGGCAATTCCCTGTGGGTAAATCAGCTGGTATGAAAATAAGAAATAAAGCATATGGCTATGCCTTCCTAGGGAAAGACAGTCAGTTTTGTTCACATAAATACTGTGTGTAATAGGTTTTGAACTCAGCCTTTTTTGTGTGTTCTCTGTGTCTTTAGCAGGTCTTGCATTTTCTCATGCTGCTTTATGTGAGATAGAGGTTCAAAACAAACCAACACCACACTTCACAGTAGAAACTTCTGTAGAAAGTACCTCATTGAAATAACCTAGAAATAACCATAGCATTTCTATATTTTGGATTGTTTTGCATTGGTTGGGTTTTTTCCTCTGATGGGCACTTAAAAACTTATTTTCCTTTGCAGTTTAAGATCCTAAATGTACCAATGTCTTCCCAACTTGCTGCAAACCATTGGAACCAGCAGCAAGCGGAACAGGAGGAGAGAATGAGGATGAAAAAGCTCACGTTGGATATCAATGAACGGCAGGAACAAGAGGACTACCAGGGTAAGAAAATCACCAAGTGTTTTGTTTTTATTTTTGGGGAGCCTTTGTGGATCTGCAGAAAGCATTATTTGTGATTATTAGCAGCTGAAGTTCTAAATATTGATTTGCAGTACTTATGGGAAGCCTGTATTTTGGTTTTAGTCATTTGTTTCCTCCCTGGTCTTTATACTTGAAGAAGTTTTTGTAGCTGTTCCATAAAAAGTAATTTTCAAGCAGGTCTCAAATTTTCTGTTTATTTTGGGAAAGGGGAAGAACTGAGATTGTTCTTTTAAAATTAAGGTAATACAAAATCAATGTGATGTTTACTGCAAGACAGTTGAGTTAGATACAAGATGAATTCTGTGCAATTTAAGGTCTGATTTTAAGCTATTGATAGGTGTTTAGGTTATTAATATTTAGACTCCTGAGACTTGCAAGTCGTGAGGTAACCTTCACCAGAGGAATATAAAGTGTTACCTCAGCTCAATATTGTAAAAGTTCTAGGAGTCCTCAAATCTGGAGCATAAGCATATGTTAACAAAATGAAGGTTTTGTACAGATAACATGATTCATTTGTTTCTTGAAGACATGTGAGTCAGGCACTTTGGGACCTGGACAGATTGAAGCAAGCAGTTAATACAGCAGATCATACAGTCCCCAAACAGGTGCACTTCATGTGTTTAGTTGTTGGGTGGTTTGTTTTGGGTTGTGGTTTTTTCAGATTCAACTTCCCTTGGCTTACTCAGATAGTAAACAAAGCCAGACCAATAAAACTGATGTCTTATGTTACTGTTTCCATTTAACATCTCAAAAGTTTTTGCTCTTTTTTTTTTTTTGTTAAGATGTTGTAGTCTGGTGGTAATCACAGTGTAAGTAGTTAATTAGCAGGAAATCTCATTTAAGGCATTTAGTGAAAGGTCATTGTTCATCAAGAAGTGGGAAATTAAAGCAGTTTTAATTTTAAAACATTATGGAATCCAGTACTTCTTGCAGAACTTTGATAGTACCAGAACTAAACTTGTAATTGTAAAAAGGAGTATCTTCCAAAGTGAGTGTCTGCAGAGCTCTGAAGTGATATCACAATATAGTTAGTGTTAAACATGGTAATTAGCTCAGAAATTTTCCTGAGACACTCTGCTCTTACAAAGCCCACTTGTGAGAAAGGTAGAGAGAGACTCTAGAATTAAACATTTTAGTGCTTCTCTCACTTTTTGTGGGTTTTTCCTCATTAGATACTTCCAACACTTCTACTGGTCAAGGCATTTGGGTTTTATACTGTGTTGTATGATTTGTTGATATCTAAAATGAACCTGTTTAATCTAGGACTTTATTGTGAGCAATTGTGCTTTATATCCAAAAAAGGATCACATTGATTTATCTCTGTTGGACAAAGTCAGAAAACTGATACAGATTGATAACTGGAAATAGGCTTTTTTATTTTCTCATAGATTTTTATTTAGTTTCTGTGTATAAAACAATACAGGAAGGAAGTCAACACAAAAGAAAAATGTTTTTCCATAATTGACATCTCTTTTTAAAACAGCTGTTGATGTTGTTTACAGAGTAGTGTATTACTCTGTATACTATTAATGTGGGTAGTATACAGAGTAAAACCAAACTAAAAAAGGACCTTTTAATCAGGCTAAATTAAACAGGGCAAATTACATTCACCTTTGGAACAATTTTTTATTTAGATTTTGTGCAGTTGATTGTTACTTTTGAAGAGTCATCTTGTCTGTGACAAGTTGGTACCTACTCATTGAATGAAAGTGTTGGGTTTAAATTTCTGTTTCAAGCTTTGAAGTTACCGAGGGAGAAAGAATTCTCAGTTTCTGGAAGAATGCCTCAGGGTTGTCCCAACGTTTGCACATGTACTTGTTGTTCTTTTCATCTGCACAGGGTAGCTAATAGATGGAAATTCACCAATGTACTTCAAAGTAGTATCAGATAAAGATTAAATGTTTCAGCAAAGCTTAGTATATTAAAAACATTTTTTAATTTAAAGAACTATTAGGAACTTGGGTGGTTCTCTAGTTTAGACTGGTACTTTTCTGTGCACATTATTTTTTTCTTCACTAAAAAATCAAGGAGGTTTGGTGATGTGCCTTCAGCCTAGAAAACACAGTGCTCCCCTGCCATCTCTGCCTTCTGTTACATTCTCCAGTACCAACCTTCCCAGTCCCATGTTTCCTTTCACCTGCTGTGTGGAAAGCAGAAGAGGCAGATGTGCATGTACTTGTTCATGCAGTGCTTGCTGCTCACACCTGCCTGGCAGGGTACCCTAATCTGGTTTTCCTCCTGAGTCTCCTCATTGTCCCCAGAGCTCTCTCCTGGCACGCAGGGTTGTTGGGAAGGCTGATGTTTCATGATGTTTACAAACATGGGCTGTCAGTGTGTTCAGAGGCTGCCTTTGCCAGGTGCTGAATTCAGTGTACAGAACATGAATACAAGGGTCACTGGCTGTTGACACAGATATTGAATATTAAATCAGTCACAATTTCCCAGTTTCTCCAGGACTGGGTGGATCACTTCACTGAACGTTTCACCTGCATTCTGCAAATGGTGAGGGAACCTCATTAGAGTCCCTAGTTTAGCCCCACTGAGAGCAGTGTGTGTGCAGCAGGTGATGGGTGTGTGTCTCCAATGAGATTACCAGAGACTGGAGAACCAGACAGAGCAGACTTTCAAACATAATCTGTTTAACAGCTTATTCCACTTTTCCCCTTCATTTATCCCATCTGTCTGTTTGCTGAGTAATGTAGATCCCTATTCAGGTGGACTGTAGGAATACTTTCCATTAGATATATTAACAGATTGGCAGAGGTTACTTCCTCTGATGTATCTGTAATTATATTGGCTACTTAATAAGCTTTAACTTAGCCTGGTAAAGAAACAATTTTTTTATCATTAAAAAATGAAATAAAGTTTTAGAAATTAAGTTTTACCAAATGTCAAAATACAATACTATCTTAGTTTAAAATGTCCATAAGCTGGCTCTCCAGGGCTAAACTGGGTAGTGTGGGCTGCTTTCTGCACCCAAATTATTCCCACTGATGGTAAAGTAAAAAACTCCATCCGTGGGACAGCTGGTGCAATGTAGGTCAGCTGAGTCACCTTCTTCAGGTGCCTGTCTTCCCTGGAAAATGATCCAATTATGCCAAGCTTAGACTTAAATACCTGACTGGCAATGCCTAATTTTAGGACAGGTTTCTTGCTGAGTCTTTAATTGACAGCAGCATTGTCCAGTTGTTACTATTCCAGGGAGGTTTAATGTTGAGGCCACTCGTGCTGCTGTGAGTCTTTGTTCCCAATTATTGATGAAGAAAGTGGTGGCTGATGTGTTTAGAAAGAAAAGGTTGCATGCCTTTTCTTGAGCATCTGTGATGAAAACCATTGCTGGCAGTTCCTTCTGCAGGAACATCTGGAAATGCAAGTTCATATTGTGGGGTAGCTTGGGTTTATCAAAGCTGTGGATGCAATTTTTAACTTTTTGTAATTAACTTTTGTGGAATAACTTGAGTGTTAACTCGACAGCAAAGTGTAAGTGTAAATGGCAGTGAAATGTGCACGTGTAAATTCCTATGTGAAAATGATGCATAGAAAATGCATTTAACTTTCTTCTATTTACTTTTCTTCCGCCTGAAATCCCAGAAATGTTGCAGTCTCTGGCACAGCGTCCAGCTCCAGCAAATACTAATCGTGAGCGGCGGCCTCGTTACCAGCATCCGAAGGGAGCACCTAATGCAGATCTAATCTTTAAAACCGGTGGGAGGTAGGACAATCTTCCTTTAAATGTGGTAATTCTGGTTCTAGGCGAGTAATTATCTTCATAATTGGAAGAGATAATGATCTCTGTAGTGAGTGCTTGGGCAGTCGTTTCCATTCTAAAGCATTCTCTTAAAATGCCCAGCAGTGTTTTGTGCTTCTAACACAGTGTCTCTACCTCCGTGACGGTTTGGAAGCCAGAAGATTTTTCAGTTGTGAAATGGTTGCTTGAATCTGTGCCTCTGTTTGTAGGGCAAAAGATGCATGTCTGCTTTCTCCATGAGAGGGGGAGGATTGGTTTTTTTTAGTATCTGCAGAAATTCTCATGCTCTTCTTTCTGTTTGGTGAATTTGACGGCTATTCCTATACTGTATTTGATGCCCTGAATGGAAAGTAAATATAGTAAAGGTGGGGAAAACGAATTTTTGAATTTATGGTGTGCAAGTGCTTGCCAAAACCAGCATTACCATGAAAAGAGTCATTCCTGATTGCTTAATAGTTGTTCTGAGGCTTTAGTAAGTGTCTTTTCTCACTCAGAGTAAGCTGGCAAATAAACCATTAAATTAGCCCTGCAGCACACATTTGAATAGACTGAGTTTCGGTGAAATGCAGACTTGCTTTCATGTTTCTCTTTTCTTTGCAAGTTCAGTTTGAAGGTGGATTGATAGGAGCAGCAATTGGGAAGGGACAATTTACCTCCTAATGGGTCTGTCTCTGTAAACTGCAAATAAGTTAATATAATGTACTATTTCTGTGTTCCAGCAGCAGTTCCAACTTTTCGTGGTTCATATTTATGATCATTTGATAATGTCCTGATGATCATTCTCCACTGAGATCTCATACAGACACTGCTTGTACAAAAAAAACAAATTAAAGATTGCCGTTTAACATAAATGTTTTTTAAAAATGAGCCAGATGTAACTCAATAAAATGAGCAGTGCTTTCCATTTAGCTTTTTCATATCACTGTGACCTAATGCTGTTTTAGGAATACAAAGTGTTCAGGTACACTGAATTGCCACAATACTTGCAGGCGTTTCATTAACAGCTGCAGCCTTCTGCTCTTTCAGACACGAGCTGCCTGCTGCAGTTATGCTTTAAATACAACAGCCAGACCAGTAGATGTGATATCTGTAGATTTCTTTTAAATTATTTTCTTTAGGAAACCTTTTATATTCTGATGTTGTAGGGAAAATATTATTTAGGACTTCACTGAAGTAGGTCAGATGTTATCCAGCAAACAGTTTGAGTAGTGTTTGCTTATTCAAGTGTCATGCACTTGCAGTTCTGATGTAGTTTTGTATTATGGAGTTTACTCTTTGTTCCTTTTAATCCATAAGCTCCTTGGAACAGAGACCATGAAGTTTGTTTGAGCAGGTATATTTTATTTGTTGTGTACTGCAGTGCTCTGCCTGGCAGTCATGCATCAGTTGAACCATCTCAGCCTGCAGTAAGGGGCTAGTGCTTTTCCTAACTCCATTTATTTATTGGAGACTGTAGGTTCACCAATGGCTTCCCACTGGCACAGATTCTGTTGCCTACATTCTTAGAGCCTCTGATTTGTAGGATATGTTGAAAATTGTCTTCTGACTTGAAAGGTTGCACTGTAGTCTCTGCCCACACCCCCCTTATGCTTTGTTAAAAAGTTACCCTGTGAATTCTGAGGGTACTGGAGGATCTCACTGAGCAGATAGGAACAGAGCTGTAAATTTTAATATCTGTGTAAAGAAGGTTTCACATCCCTGCCTGGTAGAACCGATGGTGTAACACAGATGTTGTCACTTCCATGAGGACACTGTGTTGTGTTGTTGCTGCTTCTTTGTACATTAACACAACTGAAATGTTATTTTCTTGCAAAATTACTCAAACTTACTGGAAGTAATAGTTTGCTGCTTTCTTTAAGGTATACAACTTACTATTTTAAAATTCTTGAGGTTAGGGATAATCTAAGCAAATAAATCTCCTGGTTGATTCCACTGTAATGTGCAATGTGACAGGTTCTGATAGCTGAGGTAGGAATGAGGCCTTTCTTGCATTTCAGGGAGTGTTGAGAGTAGAGAAATTGATTTGTTGCTTTTACCTTTGCTTTTGTGTTGCTAAACATGCCCTAAGCACTGTTTCAAACACCTTTTAGGAAGTTAAATCCAAATCTACTTATTGTAGCAGTTCATTTCAGAAATTAATGAAGGTAGCATTGGGTTCTTCCATATGTTTTTGGCCTTGAACAACTGGATCTCAGTAAGCAATTAGCCCTCTATATTTTTTTAAAAAGAGAAATCTTCTGCAGTTTTTACTTTATTTCTCCTCTGTTAATGTCCTTATTCTGTACTAAAGTAAATGCAGTGAGATTTGCAAGCTTTGTCAGATTTCTCATTATTTAGTATGTGCAAAATGCTGGATCAAAAACTGGAGTTTGTTTCTGTTTGTTTGGAATTGCCTGCTTGTATTGCCTCAGGTTTTGAGACCTGCTGATCCTGTAAGGAGGAGATTCTTTCTGGGACTCATACATTTAAGGCTGACTGGCCTTAAAGATAATTTACTGTGACTCCATTAAAAGTAGGGTTCCTTGGTTTGCTTCAGCAGAACTGGGAAGAAAACAATTTTCTCTCTTGCCTCCAGTTCTGTAGCATTTTTGTGTTGAGATGCCTTTGGCTTTCAGGCTATTAAATTACTACCTTCAGGAAACACAACATTTACTAAGTAATTTTTTTTGGTGATAGGATTATCATAAAAATTGACTTGTACTATTAGGAACAACTTCTTAAAATATAAAGTGGTTTTCCTTTGTTTAAGAGGATTGAGATCCATTAAATGGCTTGGTTTTAAAAGTGAAATGAAAATAACCACATTATATAAAATCATTTTAAAAACATTGATTACCAAAAAAGTCAAATTTCTCCCTGAAGCAGGGCCTTACCAAGGATTTTATTTTGTTAAACCTCTCCTTATTAAAAGATGCAGCCTCAAAATTTGTAGCTGTTTTGAAAGTATAGTTTGGGGCCTGCCTGTGTCCAGAGTTCCCCTAGGGATGCAGGTATAGGCTGGCAAACCAAATCATATTCAAGTTAAATGGTGATCTCAGGTCTCCTGTTTACATCTGACTCTTATTTCTCTTTAACCCATTTAATAAAGAAAAATGAAGCATAACAGTAATAACAGGATGCTGGGATTTTATTAGCTAAATATTCTCCTCATAAAGAATATTGCATTAATGCTGAAAAATCAGAGTTTGGATAATAAGGAGAAATGGGAATTTAACATGATTTCCTGTTTCAGCTACTGGATCAACACAATTCATACATCACCTGTCATGAAGTTGATGCATTAACAATACTGATTTATGAAGTTTTGAATTCACTTCTTACTGAGATGAGCCTTTCAAACACAGCTAAGAAATTCCAAAGCCCTTTTAGCTGTTTCATGGGAGGGAAGCAAAGGGAGGAATATGAGTGGGGGCTCCAAATCCTGCAGCTGTTTCTGGTGGACTGCACTGGAATTGAACAGAAAAGATTGGAAAAGCCTCAGGTGCTTGCCTTGGCAGGATGGTGCTGGTTGAGCTCTGCAAGCTGGGTGTGAGTCTAACCCAGATAGCAAAGTTGGAGAGACACCTGATCACAGTTCAGAGGGAGTGGAAGGCAAAATTGTATTTATAGGCCATGTTCAGTTAGAAGGACTCCTGTGTTTGGAAAGGTTCTTTTAATATAAATAATAACAACTACCTACCAAAAATCCCTGCAGCTTCGTGGCCCTCTGGAAAACAGCTACCAATCCCCAAAAAATTCTCAACCCACTGTACACACTGGCTTTGATTTCACTTTGTCAGAGCATTTTATTTTTGATGGATAGATGAGAATATAAAATAACTCACAGAAGTTAAGATTCTCTTAGGGGAGTCCAGCTTGTGTGGTTTATTTGAATTTTGATGTTCGCAGTATGGAATAAGTCAGATGTGATAGGTTTGTAATGGGCACCTTGGTGTTTTCTGTTTCTTGTTCGTGGTTTTGGGTGATTAGGGGGGAGAGAGAACAAAGAGCATGGAAGCTGAGATTAGTTGAGAAAAGCAAAGCAGGGAGTGAACTGGGAGAGGAGGTGTTTGGAGCTGGAAGTTTGTGAGGAGATTTGTGAAGAAATGCAGCACTGCAGAAATGCAGAGTGTTGTGGATTGGAGAACACGAGGGGATTAGGGATAAGGGTGAAATCCAACTTCAAAGGTCTCACATGTCAAGAAATAAAGAGATTTTTGTGATCTTGTGATGTCAGCAACATGCAGAAAGGAGTTGATTATTGATATTCTCCTGGGCACTTCTCAGTTTAAGCTGTCTTGCTGACTGAGCTCTCCCAGCTTCACCCGTGCCATGGCTCTGTGATTATTTCATAGCCTGTGGTGTGATGTTTCTGTGTTTTTTCATGGCTTCCAGTTTTCTGCTCCAGCCATGGTTTGTGTCAGAGGTTCTGTGTATTTCCCTGTCACAGGGAGGCAGTGCTAAAGCTCAGCAGTGTTTTGAGAAGCTGACTGTGTGAATTTGATACAAATTAACAATGTATCAGTGGCAGGAAGGGGAGTGTGGGAGGAGACTGCAAAGAATTGATTCATTTTACTCATAGAGCTCAAGATGGTTTTAATTACATCTGTGTACTGAGTTTGACCTTGCCAAATACAGGTGTGGTTTAAATTTACTAGGTCGGACACAAATGTGAAATACCTGGTTTGGGAAAAGCTACTACTGCTATTTTTGGCAGCAGCACATTGCTGTGATCCCCTCAAACAGGGATCTGCCACCAGCATGTTCTGGTAGCTGCTGGTTTGGGTGAGAGTCATTTTGACCAAGTTGGAGACATGCAGTCAGTCCCAGCCTTTTTCCTTCTCTCCCCATCAGCAGTAGAATTATTTTTAAAGAGGAGATGGAGAGTTAAAAGCATGATCCTGCAATTCAGTGACATCTGCCCTCGGTTGTAACATTCTGCAAGTGAGATGTCAGTCTACTAAATAAAAAAAAAAAATTAAAGTTCTTTTCTATTGAAAGCACATAGCCAGTGTTCTGATGTTGAGTGTGCCACAAAGAATTGGAATATTACATTATGTAACACTAACAGGTGGTTAAAACCAAATAATAGAAGCAGTGCTGCAGTGAGTTCTAACGATGCATCAGCTCGGGACTTCCTGGCAAAAATACACAGCATTTTATGTAAACAAATACTGGATATGAGAACAAAGCAACGCATGCAAATACAAGATTAGTGTGAAAGCTTCATCTGGTAAAAGAGGTGCAGAAGTTACTATGTCCAGATAACATATCTGTAACATTTTTCTTGCAACATCTTCAGTAAAAACCAGGTTTACATCAAATGACTGTTTAACAAACACTGGAAGATTATGCACTGATGTAAAGAAACATGAACTGTTGTGTTTACATGGTAAAAACCTGGGTGTGTAGCCCTGGAGCTTTCTTGGAATTGTAAATGTTGAAGTTTTATTTTGATGTCTATTATTAACTTTAATTTGCAGCCTAAAATCAGCTGAAAAGGAGCCCAGATGCAGTAACTGCATGGTGCTGAAGTTAGTGGCACTGGGGTGGCTTTACTGCTGCACTGCCCTGGTCTTGTTCCATCTCCTGCCTACAAACTGGTGTCATTCTTCAATGCATTTGTATGTTCTTAAGAGAATTAAATGTGACTTTTCTTGGGTAGGGATGTGTTTCTTGAACAAGGGATGGAAGATTTGAGTGCACCAATCGACCCTAAAAAAAGGTTCTGACCAATTATTTGTCTTTAAAAAGCCCTTTGTAACATTTCTGCAGAACTTCTAAGCATTAAGAAACTGCACAGAAAGATGAAAACGATTTACAATAACTCATTTTTTCAGCAAATTCACAGCTGTGCTTCAGTAGTTCAGCATCTCATCTGGGATAAGGTGCAGATTATCCCCCTGCTTTTGTCTGGTATAGCCTTTTGAAATGGTTGTGCAGAAAAGAGAAATATGTAATTTCTGTTAGAGGGGAAAAGAGTATCAGAATGAGTGGCAGCTGCTTTTGGGTCTGCTCACCTGCAGAGTTCTGGGCCCCTCAGGCTGATGTGATTCCTCTGTCCTCTCTCCCTGCAGGAGACGTTGATCCAGCCGCCAGTGTCATTTCATTAGGTCCTGTATCTCTGGTGTTGTGGAGTCCTCCAGCGATTAAACGAGAGCAGTGGACACATCTCAGCATGTCAGTCTAGAGCGTTCAGAACCGAAACCTGGGACAGGCTGGGGCCGTGGGGCACGAAGAGCAGCCTCCCCTCTCCCCCCACACCCCCAAAAAAAATTTTTTGTTATGGGAACCGTGTTGAGGGTTAATCTTCTCATAGGAGCAGAAGCAAACGAGCGAGATGGGGAACTTGACCTGCGAGCAGCTCGGCGAGAGCCGGGAGCAGCCTGGAGTTCAGCAGATGACACTGGAAGGGGAAAGGCCTTTGGCAGCTCAGCCTGCGGGGAAATAAAGCTCTGAACTCATCAGTTACATTGTCTCCGACTCGAGCACTTGGTGTTGGAAGGATGTTCTTTGGGGGCTGCAAATCTACAGTAGAAAAACATAGAGCAAACAACAAAATCCAGAAGCAAACCCTGCCGAGTAGGATAACTTCTCAAACACTCCTCAGTGAGGACGTTCTTGGTTAAGGAAGAGCCTTTTGCTGCCAGATGTGCCAGAAAGGGGGTGGGGAGGGGTGAAAAAGTGAAAGCCAAGGAGGTAAAATGTCTGTTAAGGTTTAAAATAGAAAGTGAAGTTGATGAACACAGGGTGTTGACTCGTACTGCTTGGAACAGCCTGACACCAGCCTAAGGACAGGGATATAGTTGAGCCCATTGTATGTATCATTGAAAACCAAAACGTGCCAGTCAGCATAACAGGAGGATGTCAAGGAGTGGATCCAAATATTTTGTTGATCTTCATGGGTTGATAAGCCTCTGTGTCTATTGAAACAAACAAAAAGTTAAAAAAAAAAAAGATTTAAGTCTGGAAACAAGTAGAATTTTTATTTTTTTCTAAGTAGAAATGAGGTTTCTTGGTCTGTTTCTGACAATCTGTTATTTATTAGTGTAGGGTTTTGTTTGCTTTCAGGTAGAGGTAGTTCATTGAGTTCAAGAGCCCATCTGTATGTTACTACTAATTCTTTTTTTCTAGCTCTTTTAAAATCCTTTTTACCACTGGTTTTGGTTTCTGCATGTAGGAAGAGACTTGTAAAATTGTAACATTTCATACAGAAATGCCGCCCGATCTTCACCAGCTTCAGAAATCTGACCTTTGCCAATGCTGCAATAAAGTGTTGTAATTTAGAGTCAGTGTCTGCCTCTTAACATTCACTTTGTTCTTTGGAAATGATGTTTTGAAGGGTTTGTGGTGTGATGTGGGCTGTAGTTTGGACAGGAATTCCAGGTCTTTAATTTAAGTCTTATGTGATTTTTTCATATTGTTTTCTTTCCACATGAAATTCATGGGTACATTTATTAATCACATTTGTAACTCTGAGCTCCTCTAGGAACATCTCCAGTATGACCATATCCCCTGGTCTGATGTAATTTCCACTTCCCCAAACAACGTCTTCCCATTCCTAATAGCAAATTAAGTATCTAATTGTGGTTCAGACTAGAGTCAGCTTCCTTTTCTCAACATGTTGTTTAGTTTCAAAAGCATTTCATTTATCCAGATTGAGTAACTGCATAAAAATAAAATATTAGCTCTGTTTTATATGTGTCAGTCCAATGCCTTGGATGGAATTGGGATCAATGGAAATGTCTTTATAAAATTATTTGCTAAAGATAGTTTAGGGTCATCCAGCAATTTTCCTGACTTCAGGCTGAAATCAAAAAACAGTTCAGTGAAACCTTCTGAAGTTTAATTTTAAAATTAATTATTCTAATGTTATGCTGAATAAGAACCTCAGAGATCATTGTGAGTGAAATAATCAGGGTTGAAGGTACAGGGACAAACTTTTTAGCAGGGCCTGTTGCAGTAGGATGAGGAGTGATGGTTGTAAACTAAGAGGGCTGACCTACGTTAGATAGAAGGAAGAAAATTTTTACAGTGAGGGTGATGAGACACTGGCACAGATTTCCCAGAGAGGTGGAAGATATCAACCTGATATATTTAAAGCTGTCCCTGCTCATTGTAGGGATGTTGAGCTGGGTGACTTTGAGAAGTCCTTTTCCTTCCAACCCAAACCATTCCATGATACTCAGAAAAAAACCCAGTTTGCATCCACTATTCATTGCCTTCCCATGTGCTGACCCCACATCTCGTGGTGTGGCTGGATGCTGGTCCTGCTGCTTGCACAGCAGTTTCACCACCTGATCCCCGTGCAGGTTCTTGCTGCAGGGATTGCATGGCTCCCTCTCATGCCTTTAGAACCCTTTGCCTTCCTTTAGAGGGCGTTTAATTAAAATTGTTGGCTGAGCAGCCTGGGATTGATGCAGAATGGGGAATAGCCTCTATTTTGGTCAGAGTCTGTCACCTATGAATATTGCTGCTTTACCCAGATTACAAGATGTTTATGTTAATTAATGAAATTATGTTTAATGTTGCTGCTTCTCTTTCCCTGCAGTGCAGTGACCCACAGGTGTATCTGGTCACTGGGGCAGTCATCCCAAATTCAGCCTGTGGCACTGTTGGATGGGGCAGAGGATGTTCCCTGGGAGCCTTTCTCATGGGATGCTGGTTGAAGGTGCCCTTGCAAAGAGTGTTTCTGCAGCAGTGTTCCTGACCCTGCAAGCAAGGAGTTAAGTCTGGGAAAACATATGTAGATGAAGGAGAAAGTGTTTCATGGCTTTGATTACGTAAAAGATTTCTGTTATCTTATCATTCTGTGGAAAGAATTTGGGCAAAAGTCAAGCCCTGGCATTCAGAATTGTCTTCATCAATGTGAGGCTCCTTGAGCTGACAGACAAAGTGTGCTTTGGTTTGTACAAAGTGTACTTTTGTTTGTGTAGGTTTGTACTCAATTGTGCCTCAGTTTTTGATGGTAACTTCTCTTCCCACATCTCTTAAGCCTCCAAAGCTCAAGGCAGGGACTTGGGGGAATGAAGTCCTTCCTATCATAGGAGACAGGTTTGTGACCACCTGAGGAACCTGAATGTGCCTGAGTCCAGGTGACCTGACAGGATGGGTCTGAGGCCATCCCAGGCTCCTGTGAGGGGGTTCTGAGCAACCTGGTCTGGTGGAAGGGTCCCCTGCCCATGGCAGGGGGTGGAACTGGATGAGTTAAGGTCCCTTCCAACCCAAACCATTCCATGATTTATGGGGCATCACTTGAAAGCCTGTTGGAGCCAAGGTGCTGTGTTGGCCCTTGCTCTAGGATGGAGCCAGGGTGTCTGGGAAGCTGTGAAATTGGAATTTGACCCAGGAATGTCAGTACTCACAGGCAGCACCTTGAACTCCAGCTGATGCTGTGGGGCATCTTTCTCTACCCACAACGATACAGTGTGATAAAAAAAGCTATAAAACTTTTTTTCATGAATTGCTGAGTTTGCAGACTTGCTGTAATCTCAACTTCCCAGGCCTTCAGCATGAGAAATCTTTTGGGCTGTGTCTGTTATGTAGATATAAATAAAAAGCACATCCATGCACGTGTGCCACAGCACAATTTTTTTTTTTTTATACACAATTTTATGTATATTCAGGCTTAGAAAACCACCTCTATTGTGGAGTCTGCCTGTTTTCCTCAAGCTCTCAGCATTTTTCCTTTGGCTGTTCCAGCAGAGCAGTCACTGTGTGCTTGGCAGGGCAGCAGGATGGGCTGTGAGGAGCTCGGGCGCCGTGTGTCCTCACCAGATTGAGTGAATGTTTTCAAAATCAATCCATCCATAATGATGCCACAAGCCTGCTGTTGCCTCTTGATAAATACATTAATTTTTTTCTTCATTTTTTTCCCTTCTTTGAGCTTCATCACTAATTTGCTCCACACTGAGGTTTTCCTCAGCCATGCACTCTTCTGTCCTGTGGAAAGGGCTCCTCTGAGGTAACACTTTGCTGTCTCTTCTCAGAGGTCCACTATAAATAGGGTTTTTTCCAGCTACTCCTAAGGAAATCCCAGTCTACTGGGAACAGGAAACTATTTGAGCAGGAATCAAACAAATGAGCAAATGTCAAAATATTTACTTGCATTGTTTGAACTATAAACTTTGCTTTTAAGTTATTATTGTCAGGGTGTGATTGTGCCCTTAAAACACTTTGTGTTTATGATCCTTGTTAGAAGAGCAAACAGTGTTCTGTAAAAAAGCCTCTCTCCCTCCCTCCTTCCTTCCCTCCATTACCTGGATCCAAGCCGTCAGGCAAATAAAAAAATGGATAAGACACTTAAAAAGGAGGAAGACATTTAGCTATTGCTAATGTTTATTTGTTCTTTGACATTTACCTGCAGGAAGAAAGTTTCTGTTGTGCAGGGGATAAAGGGGAGTGATGTTTGCTGCTGAGAATGAGTCAGTAAACAGCCCAAGAGCTTGAAAACTTTGCTGTATTTACCCCTTAATTGTTTTGGGGATTTTTTTTTTTCAATTTTTTAATTATTTACACTATATATATTATATACATATGCACACACATCTATCTGTTCATGGTGAACTAAAAACCAGAAGTTCTCCTAGGAAGCAAGACTTGAATGTGTCAGTGAGGATTTCAGAACCCACCTGGAGGGAGGTTTGGGCTCGCTGCTGTATTAATCCCAAATTGAATTGCTACAAGTTGCTGGGAGTTGCCTCCCTGGGGTGATGGAAATGAAGATAAGTCATGAGAGGGAGCTCAGAGGCAGCTTTGGCTCTTCTTATCTCTCCTCTGAGCAGCTTTTCAAGGGGTGATGGGAGCTCTGGCTTCCTCCTTGGGCTCAGGGCAGGAAGAGCTCTTTCCTGGGAGGAAGAGACAGCTTCAGTCCACTCCTTTCTGGGAATCCAGCTGAGCTGTTCCTGGCAGGCTCCTCACCCCTCCTGTGGCAGACTTTCTTTCCAGGAGAAAGGTGGACACAGCAGCAGGACTTACACAGCCTAACCCTCCCTTTCCTACTGAAATGCCCAAGAGGGGGAAATAAACCAAGTTTATTATTCAGGTTGGTCCCAAATCCCACACCCATGAAAACCAGGGGTTTATTACTGGCTGTGAGTCCTAGCTAATATAAAATCAGAGCAGCCTTTGGGTGCAGAGAAGGCCTCACTGTTGCTGCAGGGTGAAAAACTGCAGAGCAAAGTCTCTGCTCTCGGCGTGGCCGGCACAGAGCCGAGGGGTTTGTTCCAGGATGCACCAGGAGTTGCACACAGTGCCCATTTCCTGGGCTTGAACTCACTGGAAAACTCATGCCATAAATAAAAATTAAACCTGATCAGGCAAACTAAAATCCATTTAGGAGGCAGGAAATGTTCCACAGTAATGAAGTTTGGGTTGTGAAGCCTGAAGACCCTGTGGATCCTCTGCTCTTCTTCAGGGCTGGATATTGGAAATAGAAATGTGCTGACAACTGTTTCCTAATAGATGTTTAAGTATGAAGAAATAGTGTCTGCTTCTGCCACACCAGCTTGTAGGGATGCTGTTTTCCTTGTGGTGTCATTCCACCCTCTGAGCATCAGTACAATGGGTGACTTATCTTCATTAATCAGAGTATGAACAACTCCTGGCACATGTGAGTCTGAGCTTCCAGGCTGCTGGATTTTCTCCTGGGCTGCCAAGGGAATGCTACCAAAGGGGCAGGTGTGGTGGTGGGAGAGGAAGGGTGATTCAGGATTACTCCATAAGCCTGGAAACCCAAAGGTCAAGCTCATCTCTGCTCTTTTTCCTTGGTTTAATGTCACTGCCCTTGTTTCCCAGCTGGGAAATGCAGCCCTTGCCCTTCCTTGTGGGAGGAATGGAGAAGCACGCAGAGAACAGATAAAAAAGTTACACAATTTTCTGATGCTGACCATAACAGAATCTCAGGGAGTTACGAGCTTCCTTTGAAATTATGGGAAAAAATACATCATGAACATTTGAGGGTGAAGTTGGCCTCTCCAGCCCTGTGAGGAAATGAGCAATCCCATCCTAACAGAGCTCTGAGGCTGAATCAGGCAGGGAAGGGACTGGCACAGGAAGCCCCAGCCAGCAGAGAGAGGGGGATGCTGTGACAGCTGCCCTGGGCATGAGTTGGGCTGTGCCCAGCGAGGGCTGGGGGCTCCAGGGCTCTGTGCTGGCTCTCCAGGCTCTGGGAGGATGCTCACAGATGCTGTCACAGCTGCACTGAGCTACTGAATCCCTCCTGGGCTGAACAAGGCCTGGCTCAAGGACACGGGACCGCCCAAGGGGCTGTGTGGGGCTCTGGCAGGGACTGTGGGGACACTGGGAGGGGGGTGTGCATTACTGGGACAGCAGGGATGTGGTTTTGTGCATTGCCTCAGAAAGAGAAGTGTGATGTTCAGCAGTAACCACTGAAGCAGCTGTACCCAGCTCTGGGTGTCTGGGTGAAACTTCCCTCAGCTACCCCAGCCCTGTGCCCAGATGCTTTTCCAGTAACTCCTGTGATCCTCCACTAGCAAAGCAGGAAAGGGAGAGGAAGGATGTCCTGGTGGATTCACTGTTCAGTGGGATGAAAGGCACTGCTGAGCTGCACTTCCCAGCCCCACCTGCTCCCGCTGCCTCCGAGCTCCACACGGGGCTGATAGCAAACAAAGCAGGAGGACTCTGCAACAGATAAGGTGAGACAACCCTTCCCTTGTGCCCCGTGCAGGTTCCAGAGCTCAGGTGGCTGCTGGGGCACGTGGCAGGGGCTGAGCTGGTGGGAAGGAGAGCTTGGAGGGTGGACAGGGTGACGCCGCTGTGGGATCGGTGTGGACACTGAACTGGGTGCAGCAATCACCAGGGGAGGACTAAGGCCAAAATCTGACAGACCTGCAGCAGAGCTCAGCAGAGCCCCTGGCTGGCTGTGGGACAAGGGATTTTATGTATTTACTTTCTTTTAAATTCAAACCTTGAACATACTTTTTTTTTTTTAATGATGGGGAAAACCCCCCCAAACTCAAAAACTTTGCCCTTCAGGTGAGGATACTGTAGCAGCTTCATTTCTTTATGATAGAGACACCCCTCTGAGAAGAAAATAATGGTCCTGGGTTAAGAGTGCCTCAGCAGCTTTGGGAACCACTCAGGATTAGTTTGTGGCTCCTGGGGCTCTGTGAAACATTCATTAAAGCTCAGGGGCAGGTGCAAAGACCCATGAACAAAGGAGAAAATGAAGCTGAGTCGCTCCTTCAAGCCTGCCAGCTGGTTTATCTACCACTCCTTGTGCCTGCTCAGTTTAATCCCAAAGTTACTGAAGCCTCTCCTGGTGTTCTTTTTTTGGCCAGTTGGAAGTAGCAGCAGGTAATTATGGCCCAGTGGAAAATAATCTTTCCTGGCAGTTCCCTTGAGGTAAGAACACATCTGAACATTTGGTGATGTAGTCAGGGATGCACTGAGGACTTTTCAGGGAAGGCATTTCCTCATCTGGGAGGAGTCACCTAACATGGGAAGAGAAGCCCCATTCTGGGGAAGAAAAAAGATCAAATGAAAACAAAACACACAAGACAAGGGTGTGTTCCCTTGGAAGGTTTGGCTCCATCCAGTCTAAGGACCCTCCTTACCACAGAGGAAAAGATATTTATAGTTTGGAAATCAGCATTGGGATGAAGGCTTGTCTCCCTTTGCCTCTATGGGATGCAGGAATTAACTGAAAGCAAGAGCAGGTGGAGAAGGGCTGATGAATTAAAGGCCTCCTCTCATTGAAAAGGTTGTCAGAGTCTCTTGGGAGGCAACACTGAAAGGCAAAGGAGTTCAGGAAGGCTGGATGTGCTTCTAAGAAGGAAATTTTAAAGGCACAGATGATCCCACATGCTGAAAAATGTGCCAGGAAGGTAGGAAAGCAGCCTGGCTGAACAGGGAGCTTTGGCTGGCACTCAGGGGGAAAAAGGAGCACATGACCTAGGGAAGAAGGGGCAGGTAACTCAGAAGGAATTCAAGGGTATCAGGGTTATGCAGGGCTAAAGCTTAACTGGAATTAATCTGGCAACTGCTGTAAAAGCCAAAAAAAAAAGTTTCTATAAATACATCAGTAACAACAGGATGGCTGAGAAGAATCCTCATCCTTTATTGGATGCAGGAGGAAAAGGATGAGGATTGCAGTGACAAAGGATGAGGAGAAGGCTGAGGTACTTCCTGCCCTCTTTGCTCAGTGTATGGTGGGAAGACCAGTTGTTTTCTGGGTACAAATCTCCTGAGACAGGGATGGGGAGCAGAAGGAAGGCCTCATAACCCAAGTGGAAGTGGTCAGGGAGCTGCTACAGCATCAGACACACAGTGTGTGTCCCATGGAGCAGGTGGGATCCCTGCTCCATTACTGCCATGGGAACCATGAAGGGCTCCCCAAGCCCCCTTCCACCATCCTTTACCAGCAGTCCTGGTGAGGTGGGGAGGTCTGGGTTGTAAATTGGCCAATGTGACACCCCTCTACAAGAAGGGCTGGAAGCAAAATCCATGGAAGTACAGGCTGGTCAGCCTGACCTCAGTGCCAGGGAAGGTCACAGAGCAGATCATCCCCAGTGCCACCACACAGCCCATGCAGGACAACCACGGGGTCAGGCCCAGCCAGCAGGGCCCTGTGAAAGGCAAGTGCTGCCTGACCAACCTGATCTCCCTCTGTGGCCACCTGGGGATGAGGGGAAGGCTGTGGACGTGGCTCCCTGCACTCCAGCAAAGCTTGTGACACCACCTCCCACATCCCTCTCCTGGAAAAGCTGTCAGCCCAGGGCTTGGACAGCTGCTCTTGTGGCTGGGTTAATCCTTCCTGGGCAGGGCCTAGGGAATGGTGGGAATGCTGCTGCACCCAGGTGGCATCTGGTCACTGTAGCCAGCCCTGGTTAACATCACTATTGATGAACTGGACAAGGGGATCAAGGGAGTCTGCTGGTGCCATGGAGCTGGGCAGGAGTGTTGATGAGCAGGAGGGCAGGAAGGCTCTGCACAGGGATTGGGACAGGCTGGATCCATGGGCCAAGGCAATGAGGTTCAACACCACCAAGTGCCAGGTCCTGTCTTTGGGTCACAACAACCCCCTGGATCCCTCCAGGCTGGGGGAGGAGTGGCTGGAAAAGTGGCCAGTGGAAAGGCAGCTGGGGGGGCCAGGATGGGCCACTGCTGTCCCTGAGCTGTCCCAGTGCTGCCTCCCTGCTCCAAGGCCCTTCCTTTGTAGCCTCCTCCAGAGCAATCCCACAGGAGCAGGTGCTGCTGTGCCTGGGCTGTGCTCTTCTGGCTCCCCCTCTGCCAGGCAGGACAGTGAGCAGCCAGCTAAGGAAGGGCTGTGATTTTCACTTTGGTGGGGTCAGCTGCACAACACTTTGAGCTTGTTCAGCAGAGCTGTAAGTTACTCTCTGCTGAGGCACAAACAAGACTGAAAACCTGCCCAAGCTGCTGGGTTAAAGCCACCACCTCCCTTCAGCCTCCTGCCTCCCCTGATCCCTCTCTATGGATAACTTTCTGAAGTTGTCTATTCTAAAGGGAGAAACCAAATTCTGTATGTGTGTGTATAAAACAAGAGTCAAAAACATCAAAAGCTTCTTCCCCAAGCTGCAGCCACTTGAAAGGCTGCAGGTGCTGGGGCAGCTGTGAAGCTTCACCTCCAGCTCGGGTGAGGCACTGGAACCTCCTTTAAGTTCCATTACAGATCCAGCCAAGTTAAATTCTCTCCCTCTGGCTCCAGGCTGGAGCTGGACACAATTACAAAAGGCCACCTGCCCTGTCATGGCTGAGACATGAAGCTGAGCCCTGAGGCAGCCCTGGAGAGCTTGGAGCCCAGGCTGCTGCACCTGCTGCTGCTTCTTGGCTACCACCACAACCAGCCTCAGGGATAAAAATGTAGCTCAAGCAAATGGGAAGTATTTCTTTTTTCTTGAGTTATTTCTGTTCTCTTTTATGACACATGATGTTTGGACAAACATGCTCAACAACACCTGAATACTTACAAAGAAATCCTTTTTCAAAAGACAGAAAAGCAGCAAACAGATGTAGAAAGGATGGGAATAGGGGACAAAGTTTTCTGACGTGGAACTTTGACCTGTGCAACAAGGAAGACTTTCCACACTCAGCAGGACCACACTCACTTATGGTAACAGCCTTGGAAACAAAGATGTTATTCTTCTTTCACATATAAAATTTTCCTCTTGGAAAGGTCATTTTAAATGCAAAACATTGTGAGAGAGGGGCTTTTGTCTAATTCAAACACTGTTCAGGATGAATTTAATTCGTGCAAGGACCTTGATCACAGCTGCTGAAGCCCAGCAGTGAGAATACACATCTCTTGTCAGACACAGCCTATTTTTTTTCGTCCCTCCTCCAGCACCAGCCATGACAGGGTTGGGCTCTGGCCCACACACATTCAGCTGCAAAATGAAAGGTTATTAAATTAGTATTAGCCATTAAGAAAAAGTCCCCTCCCTCCTCCAAGAAAGAGTCATGCTACTGGGTGGCAAAGAACACAATGGCACCTCCCATCAGCCATCATTTCATTGGGTTTATTCTAGTTTAATAGATGATTTATCAGGTTTGTGCAAGACAGTTACCTCTAGCACAAAGGGAAAGAAAATAAAATCACAGCAACATATACACACAAAACAAGATACACAAAATAGAGATAAATTTATATACAGGTTATTAGCAGCTAGACTTAACTTCATTTAGTACATGGCTTTACTCACTACAGTTTTAGGCACAGAGAAGAATTTATCTGCTATGATGAAGGGCCACAATGAATACCTCGTTCCAAGTCCTCCCTGGGCAGAAGCTGCTTTACCTAATGAAGATCTACCTCTCACTTCCCACCAGCTGAGGACACAGCCCTGCACAAAGGATGAGAGAACATGATCCAGCTAATTCAGCATACAGCAACTTTAGATATTAACTATCTGGGGTATTTTTAAGTAGGGTGACATTACAGAGTTATTGAACTAGACTGAATTTCAATGAAACAGTGTCAGGGTTTTTTCCCCCATTTGCTTAGCAAGGACTCTCAGCTGTAAACAACTCAAAGAAGAGCTGGCAAGAAATGATTAGATGTGGAGATTGCTTCGTACGCACTTGACATTCATAACAAAGAATTTGCCTTACCAGGATTTAAAAGCACAAAGGCCATGAAACATTTAAATTTACTTAGCAGGTTATGTTAATAAATTATGATGTATCATCCACATGTCAGCCTCCATTCCAGCCTGCACTGCAGCACGTGCTTGGGTGTAATTTCTGTGCTCCCTAGTCTTTCTGATTTAGGACTGCAGACTCAGAGCCCAGCAGAACAAGCCTGTGCATTACTTGCAGCACACAAGCAGCCTTTTTTGCTTCAGCAGCACCCCTCACATTTGATTATGCATGCCCAAGTGCTCTGCCGGCCCAGGAATGGCCACATATTTTAATTACTGATTGCTTATGTATAGCAAGTCTGTCACAATGAGGAACATGATCACTTACCCAGTGAAAATGCTGAAAAGAATAACTAAATAACAGAACCAGCCAGTTACCGTAACAACACAATTAAAAATTCAAGCAGCAAGCAGATAATTAAAAAAAAAAACAAAAAAAGAACCCCAAAAAACCCTTAACTTATGAGGCAGGTTGAGAATGACACAAAGGTTTTTCCTTCACGACAGCTTCGTTTACAAGTACAGCTCAGCAAGTTTGAAATACTTTATCACAAGAACTACAAACTTGTTTATCACAGTTATGTCAGAGCTCCTCGCCAAAGGGTGTGTCAGTTTCTGCTGTAGCCACCCCTCCTCTTCTCCAAGGTTTATTGCTCAGCTACTTAGGAGAAGGAGTAGGTTGGTCGAGGCTTCAGAAAGTGCAGAGAGTAAGTCAGTTTTTCCCTTTAGAAAAAAAATCCAAAACACTGAGAAATCAAATGTGAAGGAATAGCAACAAAAAAATTGAGTTTGGCATTTGATTTTAAAGTGGCTATTCTTGATGTTTTCAGGTAATACAAAAAGGGAAGGAGTTTCAATGTGGAAGGGCAGCTTTACCATATAAAATAACTCAAAAACATACTAACACACAAATATATTTTGGGACCATCTTTACCAGCTTGTCTATTGAACAAAGGCAAAATACCACCAACTTGGACCATTCAGGAAAGATGTGCTCCTACATGCAGCTCTCCTGAAACTCCACATAGCCTGCAAGAATTTTGGCTGTAACTTTTGTTATGCATTGGCAGGGCAGAATCAAATAAGGCTATGAACAAAGGATTATTAGGGCTGTCTACAGGAAGACCAAATGAGAGTTTTAGAAGTAACAGAACTTATAATTTGTGTAGTACAGCTACTGTTCAAAAAGTAGCAGTTCCTTCCCAGGAACCCCAACGTAAAAGAGAAGACTTTTGACATACGGGTCTCGCTTTTGGTACAAAGTTAACTTGTTCCTATGGCTTCTCTGCTGTGAGATCCTCCCTGGGACAGAGCAGTTGGGGTCACAGATTGTCAGGAGACTCTTTGGCTGTCAGTGAGAAATCTGGTGCTCGGTGCATATCCTTGAGGCTTTCCTGGTGCCCTTCCCTGGACACTGGGTCGCTCAGGCGTGACAGAGAAGCAGGTGGCTGGGAAGGGAGGGCAGACTCCAGGTGCAGCAGCAGAGTGAGGCACTCACCCACACAAAGCTTGGGCTGCTCTGTCCAGGAGAAGCAGAATCCACCCTGTGCACAGTTTTGAGTCAAGGGGAGAGTGAGGGAGCAGAAGACTCCACCACAGGCAGGAAAAGAAGCCAAGCCAGATAACACAGACAAGGTCACAGAAGGGTGTCACACTCAGAAATTTCAGCTGTGACATTATCTCGAGCTCCCATGGACAGACAGACAGACATAGGCAGGACAGACGGAGCTCTTTGTTTTGGCTTCAGAAAAAGCAAAAGCAAGATTTGCCATTCAGTTTGCTATGTACAACAATACTGCACTGTACACTTCATTAACAAGATGCTGCCTGCTACAGTCCAGCATTAATTAAATAAAATTCCTCTTAGTCACAAAGAGCAACAGATGAGTGTCTCTGTAGGAAGGAGAGCCAAACCCCACTGCTGTACATGATCCTACGTGGTGCCAGTCCTTCTGGGATAAACACAAGTGGCCGTTCCATAGCATCTAATACCTTCCTGGCTTGCCTGAAGCAGAGAACTTTCCCTTTTTTCTTCCAATCCACTTGATCCCAATCATTTTGGAACTGTTCCAGCACAAAGCCATGCTATGACTTTCCCCCTACTGCCACAACATTCCCATCCAAGTTATGCAGTCTCTTTCAGCAGCCCCAGTTTCCGGAGTGCCTCTCTCCTGGCTTCTTCAGTTGAGCCACGGCCGGAAAACTTCACCGTTATCCCCTGGGATCGAAACCCTGAAGGTCTAGGCAGCGAACCCGACCTCCTCCTCATGTCCAGGCTTACACCAGCTTGTTTATAATCATTGCAACTTTTTTCTGTGTTCTGCTGGGGGCTGCTGACTTTGTTAGTGGCAAGAGCCACCTCTGGTTTGATTGTTACAGTTTTGCCCATAGGAAGGAAAGGGCTGGGCTCACTTTTTAAAATCTCATGGATGTTTTGGTATCCATTGGTAACAGCCTCTGACTGCTTGGGCTGCACATCAAGCTGCTGAGTGCTTGGGGCATGGTCCACTTGGTCCTGAGCTGGCTTTCCCTTAACTAGGCCGAGTTTTGTCAGGGCTTCATAGCGTGTTTGCTCAGAGGAGAGATCCCGTAAGGAAGAACTTCTGTTCCGTGATAAGAAATCGTTTTTGTGCAGCTTCTCCTCCAGTTCAGCTGCCAGAAGAGCTCCCCCATTGATGTTGGCCAGCACCTGAGCCCGCCGCTCCTGGACGTTAACCGCTGCTTTGGAAATGGTCTCGCTGAATTCCTTGCCACTGACATTTGTTATGTTGATGTTGCTTGGGAACCGGTGCAGTTTGGGGGCGGGGGCAGGAGGGTGCTTGGGTGCTGTGGAATAATCACCGTTGGCTACCAGGCCTTTCTTCCTGTCAGAATTCCCTTCCTTGAGGGCGCCGGGGAAGCGCGCCCGGCTCTCCATCTGCTGCTCAGAGATCTTCTGGGCCATGATGAGAGGAGTGGGGATGGAACGGAGCAACTTTGGATGCTGCACTGGAGGAGGGGGTGGAGGAGGAAGTGTCTCAGACACCGTTGGTGGTGGTGCAGGGGGATGTGGGGGAAGGTCAGCAGGTACAGCTGGCTGAGGGCTCTCAGCTCTCTGAGGGGCATCCAACACTAAAAGGCAAAGCAGAAATGTCATTAACGCTTCACACAGAGCAGAATAGAAACCAAAACGCTTCTTTTAGCAGCATTTCTGCCCTCTCTCTACCTCTCTAATTCAACCTCAGCCCACATAGAAGAAACTATAAGAGAAGTCCCAGCAATGGCATCTCATAGGCAATGCTATAGCTCAAATCACCACGTTTTCTATGTGTTACTATCACAGCCCTCTCTCTGCCTTTCACTCATAGTCTGCGTGTTGTTTCAATAGCTGCTCTTTCATAAGAATTTTGAAGTTCTTATTTTTTATTAAACAGCCAGGAGAGGACACATTACGTCCCACTGTGTGTACTAGCTGAGAGATTCACTGTCCAAACACAGAGGGAACACACTCTACAAGGTGACAAAAACAACATGCCATATGTTATCTTGTCACAAACTCACTGATAGGACTGTATGCCTTTCAGTCCCACACAGAGTAACACTGAAAACAATCTGCTTTCTTAAAAATCTTGGAAAAAATCTTAAAAATCTTAGAGGAGAGCAGAGCATGAACAGGTTGGTGAATGCAGTCTGCCTTGTTGCAATGACTGTGCACAACAGTGACAACTCAGTCTCCAGGCAGAGGACAGACAGCAAACCAACACCTTCATCAGATGCATGACCCCCAGTAGGGAAAAGGAAAAATTATAAAAAAGTTACAGCAGCAGCAGCAAGAATTTAAAAAACCCCAAGGCAAATAAAAATCATGGTCTTTAGAGCTCCTGATGAGAACCAAATTTATCTTGAGGTAGTAAGGAAGGTACAGAATTGCTTTAGCAGTTTCTACAGAGAACTGGAGTAGGTCAGGTCTGGATCAAAGGGAAAACCCACACTTGTAAGAAACCCAACTACCTGGTTCTGCATCTCTGCTGGAAGGGCCTTCATGGTCACTGCTCTCAGGTGTTGACTGCACTAAGTCAATGATATCTTCAGTCTCTGAATGACTGGACACATTTTCTTCTGTTGACCTTGGGGACTGACAGTGGATGCCACTGTCCCGTAGGGCCATCTCCTCCAAATCATCTTCTAAGGCATCTATGGTTTCCTCAAAGAACATGAGAACATCCTGTTCTTCATGAGTTAAGTATTTCAAACTTTCATCATCCTATGGGGAAAAAAAGAAAAAACAAAGATTGACTCCTTCCCATAGAGACATTTAGACATTACAATGCTATAGGACAAAAAAAAATTAAAAACCAAAAGAGCAGCAATTGGTATTACATCCTTTAGTTTAGCAAAGAAGTCTTCATTTGAGTTGTACAGAGCAAATTACTAAAAGATGATAAAAGCCATAAGAGCTACTAAAAAAAAAAAGGGCAAAAAAAAGCAGCCCTACACTCACCTGTGCTTTTGCAGGGGTTAGAATGGCTTCTTCTGATTCCAAATTGGGGCAAACTGTTCTGTGTCAGATTCAGGGACAAGGCTTGGGGAATAACATGGGATGGAAAGGGTGCACTCAGGACAGTCCCAGAAATGGGTTGATTCCCTTTTTGCTCAAGTCCAAACGGTGACTTGACTTCTAGAAGCAAAGCTGGAGCTGAGAAGTGTCTCTGCCACTACAAACTACAAATTATCCAGAGGTACATAAGAGATTACAAAGATGTAATAGTAAGGAGGGAGAGGTTTCTAAAGATTTTACCTTTGATTTTTCCTTACAGAAAGGGAAACCCAAGAATAAATATGAAGACATGTTCCCTAGCAGTATAGTGCCTTAGGCTATTTTCTTTAGTAGGAAATAATCCTGTAGACCACAGAAGTGATAAATAATCGCTTGGATTATCCAGTCTTCATTTTCTCTGAGTCACTGCTCTTAATTAACTTGATTAACACATTATCACTATGTGAGGCTGGGCAGCAATGCTCTCTTTTCCCTCCACCCTGGGAAACACTCACTTTTCCAGAACTTTGGAGATGACAAAGAATGATTAAGAAAGGTACTGCATTAAGACAATGGATACAGGAAAGACATTTCCCAAGAGATCTGTATAACTTCTGGAATACAAGTATATATTATTGAAAAGCAAGTGAGGTTTTCCCTTTTCTGGATTGAATTTCTCCCCTGCCAAGCATATACTGGAAACTTTGCTGTCAGTAACTCAACAAGAAGCATCCCTGCACATGCAGACAGGGTAAAAAGGCTACTTCTCAGTGGAGGGCTGGGACAATTTAGGTAAATACATAAAGGTATGCAGTACAAATATCCAAGAGGGAGCATGTTCTTGCTAGGGCAGCACAACTTGCTTCAAACTCACCATGCCTGTTCAGATCATCTTACATTAGATTAGACTAAAAAAACCTGTGTGCAGCTCTACCTGTTAACTCCTTGCACAAACAAAGCTTTTATCCCCATACTCAGCACTAAAAATAAGAACAACGTAGCTCTGTAGCAAAACAATGCCTATAGATTAAGAAATATAATGTGCTGCATTGTACCCAGTGGCAGTTGATCTCCAAGCACTCAATGTTACAGATGAAAAAATAAATGGTCTGAGGCTCTTAGCCTGTGTGGCCAATAGAACATTTGGTGGGTGGGAAAAATGTACAGAGGTGTGGTTATTTCTAACTGAGTCTTACTATCCACAGTGTACTGTCAGAGTAAGTAACTTATTCCAGCTTGCAGCAAAACTGCTACAAAAGCTAAAATTTGGATGCCATTTGCCAGTGCCAGTTTAAAAGATGAACTTCAAAGGCTGACGTAGTCCGCAGCTCGCACCCACCACATGTCAGTTTTCAAAGGCCAAGGAAAGTTTTACAGCTGCACTTGAAAAGCAAGAGACAGACAAGCATTCCTTTTTTTTTTTTTTTTTTGGTGTGTATGGTTTTTTTCTTTAATGGATGTTGCAATCTCCTTCCTTCCCCACCCAAATACTCATAGGGCTGCTATGTCTAGTAGGCGAGAGAATGACAGGAAAGGAGCCCTTGTAAGGTAGCCCTGAGCTGGAGCTGAACAGGACTCCAAGAACCTTTTGCTGAGGGTGAGCTCATTGCAAGAGGTAGACTTACACAGGCAGAGAAGAGGGGGTTGTGTTTAAGAAGTTCACAGTGGCAACAAATCCAGAGTGTGGTACAGGAATTACTGTGTGCACCTAAAAAAACTGCTCCCACATTATCTTAACTTGTTTGATCAAGAGTTGAGCAAAGAATAAAGCAAGGAAGCAAAGACTTCCAAAAAGCACTTCCCTGCATCCTTTTCTGTGCTGCAAGACTGAATATTTTTCCATGACAGGTAAGATTTGCAAGAGAGCTTTGCCTGATTTAACCACCTCTCATGGATCTTGCAGTGTCCCTTTAGGTAAAGGGTCTAAATTGAGTAACCATCCCTTTGCAAACACATTTGTAATAAATAGCATACCAAGATGTGAAAGGCCAACTCCATCTCTGTTAGCACTCTGATCTGTTTCCTCATGCAGTTTCCCTTCAAGATGATCAATGTCACATTTCATCCGGAAAAAAACCAAACAAACAACAAAACCAAAACCAACAGCTCTGGAGAATAGGCAGTGTTAGGTCAGGGCACTGTACTGAGATGCAAGGCATCTAGTCTGGATAGAAACTCCCTCAGGCCAGATATGTTTCAGTTTGCCAGCCAAGGAAACAATCCCATTTTAGACACACAATCACAGTGGAAAAAAAAACCTACTCAGGCTGGTCAAACCAAAGGAGCTCAGAGATGTAAAGCAAGCAGTGACTTGCTTTAGTCCCACCTGTATTACTTGCTTTATTACTACCTGTATTATAGTAAAGCCTTCAGAAAGATGGGAGGAATTTTTGTAACTTAAAGGTGCCAGTTTTAGCTAAGGCTACCAAGTCTACTTGCAATTAGTTCATTTTCCATATATTCCAAGTACTGGAACAATTCATATTCTTTCCAGGCTGGTTTTCCAGGTCTCCTTTTTTCTTTATGAATCTGTGTTCTTTAATAGTCAAAGAAAAGTCTTTTCAGCTACTTAAGTTATTCACCTCATAGTTTCCATCTACTACCTACTCTTGATACACAAACACACCTCCCTAAACTAAATCTCACATACACCTAACACTACAAACTTTAAAACTACTGTCAAAAACCAGCCTGAATTTGAAAAATGAATGTTGTGCCTCAGCTTAAAATTACATTAAATTAGGAGAATTAAAAAGACTGCTTGGACAGAAGAAATTTGGTATGAAAACAGCTGAAATAGCTGAGTATGCTCAGCTGACATTAATATTTTAGATCTCTGTGCAGCCAAACATTTCCTGCTTATGCCAAACAGGAAAGAGTGTTATAACACTGTTTGGTATAAAAGAGGAAAAAGAAATTAATAAGAGAAAGAAAAGAAGACTAGAATCTATTTCATAAAAAATATTTGTTGATTCCTTTCCTACCTCTTCAATACAATGATTTAATATCCAGAAGCCCACAATTTTTCATACACATCTGAAGAAATTCTGAACATCACATCCAGATCCTAAAATCCTAAGACCAGCACAGTTTTGACAGAAACAGAACACCACAGGAAATCCCAAAACATCTGCAGTGCTTAAAAAATCTTCTAAAACCTGCTAAGGAACCAAACTTCAATTAGCAGAATACCAGGAGAATGCCAGATTCAACTGCTTTATCAATCACTTGACAGCACTGAAGAATTAATAGGCATGATTCCATGAGAAGGAAGTGACTGGGTGCTTCTCAAAAGAACTATGAAGGGAGCAAACTATTCTAATGTGTTGTACAAAGGCCAGTGCAGCACCACTTGGGCCACAGTCTGTTAGTAACAAGGCAGTTAGAAGGGATGAAAAGGAAAGCCTTGCGTGCAGGAACTGAATCAGAAGACGCATAAAAGCTTTAGCACAGAAGTCAAGTGCCTCTGACTAGATTTACAGGAAAGGAAAATGGAATGGATTGTACTGCTGCGTTACTGAAGCTGGAAGCATGTGAATTACAGCTAAGAACATGAACTACTACACAGGATCAGACCAAAAAGCCCATTTAGCTCAGTAGCCTTCAGCAGCTATGAACACACAGGACTAGGGAGAGAGGCTGTGGGAAGTGTTGCTGTATATTGGATGGATATATTTTTCCTACCCTAAATCCTTCCAGTTTCCAGCAACACATGGCTTAAAGATTTCCCAGATGCATTGGCATCTGTGTATTTAATAGCCCTTAATGAGCTTTTCTAGCATAAATTCGTCTTATTGTTTGAGCCATGGAAATGACTGGCATTCACGGCATTTTGTGGCAGGGAGTTCCAGAGTGTAATTGTGTGCTGTGTCAAAAACTGCTTCCTCTACAACCCACTATCTGATGGTTTTGATAATACCATTTCATTTGGTGAAGAGGACTATAATATTGAGTGTTGTTTTCTTCAGTTTAGGAGCATAATTGTAACCGTGTGCTTCATAAGAGGTAGCAAAGCATATAATCAATAGGTCCTAAGTGAGGAAACAAATTATCTACAAGTACTTAAAAGATAAACTAGATGAGCTAAAGTCATAAACTGACTAAATTACTCCTAACCTACTTTTAAAGAAAGCAAGCTGAGTATCTACTTAAACTCTGAAGACATCTCTAATAAACAAAGTTAGGCTGATCAGCCTATAGAAATTAAAGGGAAAAAGAAATTGTTAGAACAACATTGAGAAAAATGGGGAGGCATTTCAGGCAAAAGCCACTGAGTTTTTATTAAAAACCAAGTAATTTCACACCAAGCTCATTTCTCATGAGAGGGTTATTGACTTGACCAATAGGTGCAAGCACAAGATGTCACATAACTTGATTTGAAACCTTTATGACATGGCCCTCGAAAACAAACTCACAGATTAACAAAAAAATGATGCGGAGATGAAGTTACTGCAAGGTACCTGCACAATCTGTGATTCTGTCAGTTTAAGTGCCATAAAGAGGGAAAAAAATCTCCTGTTCAGGGATGCAGATCTCATTCTGGGATATATTAACCAGGGTGATGACATGACAGCACATCCTCATTCGGAACACAGAGTTCAGATTCAGTTGCTGAACTTTGGAAAGGATGCAGCCAAGCTGGACAGAGTCCAGAACTAAGCACGGAGTGCTGCAAGCTTAGCTGCACAGGAAGGCTCAAATGATGGAGCACGTTACATTTAAAACAGGGGAGAATGAATGGGTGGTGGGCAGATGCAGCCCCGTGTCCCCGCGTGCATTTTAATATACAAAAAGTTGACCACCCATATAATTGCAACAAATCTTCTCTACATTCACTGAAGGTGGGACAAATAGAAGTTAGCTTTCACATTATAGAAACTTTAATGCAAGTATTCCATGAAAAGTAGTGGAATATATGAAGAAAACACTCTGGAAGTTCAGAAATGCCTATCAGCATGGTTTAAAAAGCAGATTTGCCCACCTGCTGGAATAATCTATCTACCAGATCCTGCTTTGAAGCACCATGATACAGTTTGTACACAGAGCCCAAACTGCCTTTGGGGTCTATATTCTCACTAGCACATTCCACAGCAAGATCATTCCTTGCTAGGAGTCAGGCTCTTATTTTTCCAAGGCACACTGCTTCCAGGTCATACTAACATCAGTTTGAAGTGGATGAAGCATAGCATAGCTCTCTCCACACCCTGTAAGGAATGGCTTCCACCTGCCCCAAGGCAGCCATATCCATACAATGCAAACAGTCAAAAATTCTTCTCATTTTTGTGTATTGTTATTTGGCAGAGTCCTTGGAGACAGTGAAAGGTCTTGTAGTACAGTAAAGCCTGTGGAGTATCAGTGTCAAGGGGGAAAAACATTAATTTTACAACAAGAGTCTTTCTCAGGACTTTCCCTTGAATGTACCTTAAGTGCAGCTCAGCATCACAAGATTTGTGAGGAAAAAAGGTGGCAGTGGGCTAAAAGACACATGATCTGTCCTTTTCCAGAACCCCTAAGTCCACACTGGATTCCCACTGGATTCCTTTCAAGGAGGCTGAGGTAAAGAGATACCAACACAACGCACTTAGAATTCCAGGTTTGTTGCATCTGATTTATCTGCACTGATCCAAAAAAGGATAAGGATCATAACAACAAATTTTTATGCTGCAAGAGACACTGTAACTACAAAACAACCAGGTCACCCCTGAGTTAAATGGCTGAGTGCGTGAAACAAAACACTGAGCCAGCTCAGACTACTCACAGCATAGCTGCTCTTCATGTCTGTGTAACCAACATTCAGAATGTCACCTGTACTATACAAGGGATCCAGGAGTGACAAACCATTTTCAGTGACTGGCTATGAAGTCTTGTTAGAGGAAGCTTGTTTGAAGAAATAACAATCAGAACAAGAAAAATCTCTTTAGAGTCATGGCCTCTCCCAATTTAAGCCATTTGATTAGTGATCAAATGAAAGAGTCACTTGAACAAATTCTAGAGGTCACTACTGCCCCAAAAAGAGTGGTGGTGAACTGTGGCATTAACCAAGGATCTGCCTGATTCAAAGGCAAAAAAAAAAAAAACAAACCACAGTGTGATCCACCAAGAATAACAAGAACTCATAATCCCTCAAAGCTCTCACTCAGTAAGACATGTTCAGATACAGAAGGTGAAGTACTGAAGTTGGAGCAACAGATCCAAGGCACTGACACAGCTTATTATTAGCGCAGTTCCAATTAGCACAGCTCACTTCAGGTACAACCAGCACCTCTGCCATGGTTTTCACAGGTGGCACAATTGTCCTAGCACATTATTCACACTTAGAAACTAAAGCAGTTACTCATGACTGAGAATAGATACCCAGTCCAATTATCAGAGACAAGCAGCAAAAGAAGGATTGGCTTTAAGAAGCTGGTCTGTGCCTATTCAGTCAATGGAACAAGGTAAATGGCTTTAAAAAAAAACCCCAAAACCTAGTTTTATCTTCAAATTCAGTGTCCTCAAATTGCTGCAACTGTATTTCATGGCAAGTTAATTCTCATACCACATGTCTGGCAGTGTCATTACAGACTGGGTTTTGGAAGCTAGAATTGCCAAGAACAGAGTGTTTTTGTTTGCCCACACCCTTGGGTACATGCAAACAATTCCATGCATTGGGAAAATACACTTCTCTCAAGCAGATGTATGGATACCTCTTTTTAACAAAGAAACCAAAATATATGTGCAAATTAATCCTCATATATAACAGCTTTTAAGGTTACTAATGTTCATGTGAGATGAAGATATCAAGGCATACATTTCTCCCATCTCAACTCAACCTGCTGTGACAGATTTGGCTGAATAAATCCAGACCTGAACATCTACAATTTCTATGGAAATACTCGTAAAATCAAGGCAGCATCTTGTTTTCCATTAAAAAAATAAATTTGGCTTAGAGGCCTGCAGTTTTCAAAGATAACTGAAAGCATCACTATACAGGTAAAAGAAGCTGAGAAATCTGGCAAAATCAAACTGAAGCAACAACAGGTGACTGGGAAGTATCCCACATACAGAATTTTAAGACCTTTTCAGCAGATGGAAATTGATGTCCATCTCCTAGTTATTCCTAAACTGACAACCAGTTCCCAGCAAGTGGTGCCAGCACAGACACACAGGATGCAGGACCAGCCAGGAGTCAGCCAAACCAGCTGTGAGCAGTCAGCAAAGGCTCAAGCCAGTCCAAGTGTTTGTCCCTGTTATCACATCCCTGGGTTTGTTTGAATTCCACAGATGCAATACAAAGGTTATATTTAGTAACTGAAAGCAGTTTGACACAGAGAAGCTTAAGAGCCTGTTTTTTTACAATCGAGTAGGAAGAAACCTGGAGCAGCACGGGCCTGTCATAAGAAGCCTTGTCACACTTCTTTCCTTTGCAATGCCATTACAAAACCCAAAAAAAATCAAAGCCAACCCTGACCTTTCTTGCCATGTCTCTAGGTCAACAGACCCAGTAAAGTGATAAATGAAGAGGCAGTTAGGTCTTTAGTTGCTTCTGTTTCAGGGTCCAGTGAAGGTCCAGTGTGCCTGAAAATACATCCCTACCTTTCTCAGACCTGGCATAATAGCAATTCTTTGTCTGCACAAAGTTATCTAATCCTTTCTTCTCATTAGGCCATCAAAGCTTCTGCATCTTCTGAACTTTTATAACAAAACTACTGAAGCAAGAAGATAATGTCTCAAGGAGCATGTTCCAGCAATTAGGCAGAATTTCCTTCATGTTCAGTTTAACACAGACCCCTTCCCAAATTCAGAAACTGAAACTGTGCCTGTATTGAAAGGAGTTTATATTGTCCAGTCTGTTACTCCACACATGCAAGCTGTCAGCCTTATTGGACATGCCACCTACTACACTGCTGGAAGAAAACTCATGGAAGGGGATCTGTGGCATCCCAATTAAATTTGTTGGTACACAATTCAACTCAAACAAGACAAATGAAAAGCTCAATGAACTACTAATTCACAGGTCTGATGGGAATTGCCTAAGCCTGCAGCTAACTTTTACTCCATCTATAAATTACTGCATTACAGAATAGGAAGGGATTCCAATTCTAGCTGATGCATCATCATATGGGTTATCACATGGCAGGATCTAGTTGGACTAAGGGAATTTACGTCATCTTCTGACACAGCAGACCTGGGATGAGACTGTACAAACAGACTGATTTATACATAGCTTTGTTATTCAATACTGATTTTTTCAAATGTCTAGTCTCATGCCTGCTACTGCAGCTAAGAATAAAACCCAAGGAAACATGATTGACTATTACTGTGTTAACCTGGAAACTAGTGGTAGAGTAATAAGCAAAATTAACTTGCAATTCTGTGTAAAATTGGGTTGTAATTCTCTAGCAAAGTACTACTTCCACCATAATTCTCTAAAATTCAAACAGCTTTCATAAAACAAACAACATGCACTAATTTCCTGAGTCCTAATGATATACTTAACTGTTTCTGATCTGTTCTAGAAAAAAGTTGTGAAGGGTCAGGGTGGGGGAGGTTAAGGAACTAAATTTCATCACACTTGTTTTGTGTTTTAACTAGCAACACAAGCTGAAGGCTACAGCGTCATATTAACAGTAAGTATTTTCAGTGGAAACAACAAAAAAAGGGACTTGCATTTGAATTGCCTCCAGGTGCCAGAAAGCTCACAAAGTAGCACAAAACCATGAGTGTGTCTGAGGTATACAGATAAATACAGGTTTTGCCACTTACTCTTTCACAGAAAACTACCACATTCAAAGGAAACTATCAGGGAGGGCAGAGGGGAAGAGACAGAAAGCCTAATTCCACATTTAAGGCAAGACAGAGATTTAGATTTCCACTTAGGGCAAGTATGCTTACCGGAGTGCTCTTTCCTCAATTAAAAATTGATGTTTTTCAAATGGTTGGGATGATTAAAAAAATATGGAAGGAACTATACCTGTGCTTTCTAGGCTTAGCCTGTCATAGTACAAAGTGTACTGTTGAGTTCACTGCCTGATTCACCCTTCTAATTGGGAAGAATGCAGAAGTGCATCCTACTCCCTCAGTTACTCACTCACTATTTAAACGGCCACACACTCATACTCACTAATGTGAGCACAGCTTTGTTTGTGGTGACATATTTGTTACTCATCTAATTAAGGTGGAATAAGCTGAGACCTTTATTCAGAAGTGTCAACAAAGAGATTAAGCAAAAAGCAGTGTGTAGAACAACCACTATTCTTAAGTTTCTTTATGAGCTACTTAAGAAAGCAAGGGCAGAGCAGCCCTTACTGCCATTCCTGGTTCTCTGAAAGGAAGGGCTGGAGACACTCTAAGCTCTCAGAGACAATCAGACCAGAATAACAAGCTGTTATACCAAAGCTGAGAAGTTATTTCTGGCCTTTGAGTTTAACAACTGCAACAACACCAGCAACCACTTAGGATTAGAAATGACAAAAATCAATCTTAATAAAACAAAAATCATATGATGTGGGACAGAGCTATTAACGCAATCTGTATCACTAAGTGCAAGGCTCATTAAACACTTACCAAGGCAAGATTTCTGCACCTAGCTTGGCTGCTATGATTCTCCACACTGCCAGCCCTTTCCACGCTCCCATGCGTGTGCTCTGGAGAGATTTCGGATGCCATTTCAGGAGAATTCACCAGGAGATTCCTAGGCATCACACCTTCTTGACTTATTGATCCCGACGCAGCACAGAATTCCGTCAGTGTGTTACGTGGGGCTGCTCGCAATATTCATGTCTGGAAACAGAGAACAATGTGCTATGGGGTTAAATCTGCTTGTTAAAACACTTGAGAAGGAATGGAAAATAAACGGCAAAAAAAGATCCCACACAAATTAATAAAGGGCATATCTTTATGCCCTGAAACAAATCTACTGCTTTATGGGTATCTTTTTAAAAACTGGTTTTGCTCAAAAATATGACTAAAATCCAACAAAGTTCTGTACCCCATCTCTTGTGCTTCCAAAGCAGATGTCTACAGACAGAAGCAAGGACCCTGCATATATCCTTGTCCTACAAATTCAGTTTGTGTTTTCCATTATGGCACATCATTAACAGTAATAAAAACCCACTGGCTAAGATACCAACTGGCACAGCTCAAGTACCTTTATCTTTATTTGGTTTTAAACAAGAATTCTATTTATGGGATCACATGAGGGAAGCAGAACCCCACTCATTTCCTAACACTGCTGCAGTTAACTCATGCTATTGAAGCAGCTCTATGCCACCTGCTTCTGGTGAAAGATCCAGGAGCAGAACTCTGTGCCATTTTTGCATCAACGCATTACAAATTGCATTTTAAAGCTTCAAGAGCTTTTATTTCACTCAGCCATGAAGAAACAGTACTTTTACATTTGGAAGACACTTACTGAAACAGACATATGCACCAGCACTCACTGGAGGAAAAGCCCCCAGTTTTTTAAGCTTTCCCAACACCCAGTTCTGTAAAACCTCTGAATTGTCATCATCTCCCAAAACACTCTGGCAGAACTTTTTCTTTGACTCTCAAGGACACAAACACAAAAGCCATCTTAGTGCATTAACAGCACGAGCAGGGGGTGGGCAAAGCACAGAACCTAGCTCATTTCTCACTCCTATAAATTAAACTGCCCTTTGCAACGAGAAATTGCCTTGCTTGCTGTCAGTCCATCTCTTCACCCAACCTGCCTGTGGCCCATGGACAGCAGTGACACATTCCTCAAAACAGCTGGTTCTGAGGTGCCACGTTATATGCAACCAGCTGGGAAATGGACACCATTCCCCTGACACTGCACAAATTAAATGAGATGCTCCTGCTTCCTAAGTGCTTCTCCCTTTATTATGGCTCAAGAGGCGACACAAGAAGCAAAGTCAAGCCTACATTTCCAATTCAATCGGATTACTTCTCCTTGCTCCCCACAGCTGTGGGCTGAGGGCTGAGAAACCAGAGCCTTCTGGTAAGCTGATTAGTGTTTCATAGCAGTGAGATAACATCTGCCAATACTGAGCAACAATTCCATCCTACTGATCCCTCCTCCCAGGAGAGGGCTATGACATTACCAGAGGTGCCTCGCCTGTGCCGCAGCACCAACGTGTCCTGTGGGAAAGCTCCCACACAATGCAGCTAGGCTGCAGTCCAGCAAGTCTTGGAAGCACATCCACAATCCAGAGCACTGGGTTGCCACAACAAAAACATCTCATAGCCCTTCCTATGAACATTAAGTCTAACAATCAAATTTAGCCTTACTCTTACACAAAAAGAACATTCTTCCTTTTTTTTCTATTAAGAACTTTAGCTATCAATGATACAATGGATAATGGGCTTTAAGTGATGTCCAGAGAGGTAGAAACATGCTCATGACCTGGTTTTCAAACTGTCAGGACAGGCAGACAGAGGAGCACTGAGGCAGCTGCTGCAGAAAGCTAAACAGGAAAAGAGCAGCCTAAGCATGGAACATATCCTGCAACAGCAGCTCCATCTACAACAAACCCTGTGGTGCTGAAAAGCCACACACAAACACATCCACACATATATATACGCAAAGAACATATATGCAATTTTTGGAAGCCAACGTTATCAGTGAAAATCTTGACTCCTCTGAAATCCTACACTTGAACACACACACAAAAACATATATAATTTTTAGAAGGCAAGACTATCAGAGCATCTTGACACTTCCAAAATTCACAGAAAACTCCCACTGACTTCAGATTCCATCCTATGACTGTCAAGGTGATGTTCGGATTGAAAAGAGAGACCAGCAAGAGGTGAGTACTTCTGACATTCAACACAAGGCAAATGTTATTTCTTTTCAGCACTTTTAAGTTGCAGCATCAAATTTTTATCCACGTGTCCCTAATATAAACTGAGTATGCCATGTTTGTTCAGTCCCTCAGTGACGCTATAGACAACTGTGAGATTTCTAGAACTGCACTCAAAACTATGAACATTTTATGGACTATATTATGAGAGGTCACTGCTGCAGATTACAATAAATATCACAAATAAGCTCCACATTTAAAGACTAACCAGGAGAAGGTATTAATCGATGTTAGCAAGAAACAAATCAAGAGGCTCAGATTTTGAGGGTGAAGTATTTAAGAGTATTGTTCTGCTTTCTCCAACAGCAATACCTCAGTTTAACCAGGACTAAGTTCAAGGTAGGCTATCTGCATTCAGGACAGCAGGAACACCTAGATTCAGCAGCAATAAACATTAAAGCCACAAATTCTAAATAATAACAAATATCTCTGCTCCCAGCAAGCTCCCATTACTCATTCTGGAGCTGCAGTTCAGATGTTTCACAAAGCTCCTGAACAATGACTAAAGGCAGTGAGTGCAACTGGTTCAGAGAGCCACCCACACAAGAGCCAGTATCAAACATTGCAGCACTGGTCCTGCTTTTGTGTTAGAAGCTCTGGCTTCTTTGGGAGTTTTACTCATTTCAGAAAAGCTTGGGAGCTGTGCAATGGTCTGTGAGCCTGCAGAAAAGGTGTGGGGGAAGATTTTTTCCCCCCTTCTACCTTTTACATCATCTTTAACACATCAAAGGTACTTGTCAATAAAATCATAGTCCATTCATATACATTATTTCTTCTCCCCTTTGCTGTGTTCTTTATGCTTTGAGAAACTCCTACACCTTTTTACAGTGTCTAGAGCAGCTAGAGCTGACGTGAGGCTGCCCAGCACTGCTGCAATACATACAACATGTTTAACAGACAAATTCCTCTCCTGACCATGGTTAACACCGAAGTCCCTTCATTCTCTTTATGTCAGTTCTATTAAGTAAAAGACTTTTTAAGTTCAAGATACAAATAATCAAAAATCTAGTGAATTTTCAGACCCCACTGTCTGTTTCAGTAGGATTGCCAAGGTAACAAGCAGGGTTCAAAATAAGGTAACCTTGCTCAGAGAGAAGGAACAGCAGGAAGACAGGCGGCTGTTCCTCCTGACCTTCAGAGATGCATTAAATATGAAAGTTGCTCACAATGGGATTTGTTGTTCAGTCGTTGTTGCTGGGTATTTTTTAGCTTGGCTTAAGAGATGTGTGCCTGTACCATTAGGGATTAATAAAAAAATATCAGATCATGACACAGGAGCACAGAAGTGTGACAGAAACAGTACTATTTGGAGAGAGGATCCCAGATATTAAACCAGAAATGCATCTTAGGGCAGATGTGATTCTATCATCTGAAGTGATCACTTGGTTACACTAGAGATAGCTTTCATGAGATATTTAAAACAATACAAGTCACACATCAGGCATGTTTTTCAGAGAGTAGAAGGAGGAAATTGAAAGATTCTGAAGTTAGCAAGGAATTTCACCTCCAAAGATTTCATTTTGCTTTGACAGAGGCAAATAATTCAGAGAGAATGTATTAAGTTGCCATCAAAGATAAGGTGTGGTCTGTCCTTTCAAAAAGGATATTTTTACAGTTTTGCTGACTAAGGTTACTTCTTCACTGAAGCTCAATGTTAGCATTTACAAGGGACTGTTTCTATAGTAGCAGGAGATTGAAAGAATTTTTTATTAACAATCCTGTTTGAAGACTAGCTTAATGGGCAAAAAGATCAATCCCACAAAAGTGCAAGACATTTAAATGCTAAAAATCAACTGCTACGTAAGCCAGGAGCCAAAAGTCAGCAGACAGCACCAGGCCATTAACTGCACAATATACTTAAGGTGAGTTGACAATTTTTAGAAAATTATCATGCATTTTTAAAAGGGCACAAGATCAGTCTGTCCCTTTCACTATACACACAATTTCTAGAACACTCTCTGCATGAAACATTTCTGAAGATAGATTTCTAAGCCTCGTTGTACTCTGAGCATCACACAGACTTTGCCTTTGTTCTTAACCAGCTCTTTCTCAGTGATTCAACTGAAACAGAAGAAGTGGCCAGTGAACTTCAAGGTTGGTTTAATCTGTCAGCTGTGCACAGACACAGCAATGCATACACTGTCAGTCACCTTGCACTCCATGGTGGTGGTTAAGTTTGGAGAGTTAAGCATCTGTAAAAAACATCTGGAAACACTCTTGATCATTATAAGTGTTACCACGGGAAGGGTTTTATAAAAATGATGGTACAGGGGCAGACTGGAGACCTTTATCAGCCTCTGACAGTTGGCAGTAGAGCAGTAAAACAAGGCAAAGGAGAGCAGGAATTCATTGAGATTCCTGGGTGCTGTGGTCAGGAGACCACAGGGCTTCCCAAAACAGGTCAGGTATTTGTGTCTAATAACCTCATGAATTTTTCCCTGTATTAAGTGCTCCTGCAACATACCTCTGAACCAGCTGCACAAGACCAGAGCTGAACAAAACCAGCTGGCTCATGATATCTCTTCACTGAGCCATGGCTGTTCCAAACTCCTCAAAACTAACTGATGGTTAATTATGGTGGGCACATTTCCTCCTTTCAAACAGGACTATCAGCAACTGAATTCCCCTTACCTCCTTCAGTATGTGAAATACTGAGTAAATCCTGGAGCTTTAGGGGTAACCCTACTCTTGTGATGCACAGTAAGATTGAAGCTTTCTGGTAAAAGAATAGACTAAGTAGCAGCCTACAGAGGCCAGACCTCACAGGCAAGCTGACTAATTCCAGGAGTACACAGGATAAACTGATGAGGTTTTGCTGAACACATAAAAATCCCACAGAATCAGACTGTAAATTTATAAGCTGTTCTTACAGAAAGTAACAAACCAAAACTGAAGTAACAACAGACAACAGCGGATGTTTCGGAACCAAGGTAAACCAAAACTAGCCAACATGGTTAAATTCTTACTTTTCTTCTACATTTCATAAGTGTAGAAGCTTGTGGTAACATTGAGTGTGATTCACAGTCTTTATCTGCTCACGAAAAATCTTGTGTGTTCAAAACAGTCATGGCTTTTTAACATCCCATAACCCAGAAACGTTCTTGCCCTTGTTTAGAGAGGGACTGTCACCACAGTATGGCCAGACAAATAGAAATGCTGACCATTAATAGAAAAAAACAACAACAAAAAAAAACCTAAACAAACAAACACACAAAAAAAAAACAAAAAACAAAACAANGACACAGAATCCATGACAGTAAGGTCTACTAAATGAGAGCCAGGCCAACAGCATTTTTATAGACACTTCTTGGACATAAATATTGATTTGCAGAACAGGTGATAAGTAGGACTGAACAATGTTTAGCCAAGTGTGAACTCAGGGGGCTCTCATGGCAGCCCATGACACATATGCAACTACATCCAAGTAATTGTAGAGTCACAACAACCACAGAAGTCTCACAGAATTCAATGTATGTAACCCCAATATTTTGTTTTAAACTTTCTGTTTTCTGTGGCACACTTGTGACAATTCAAACTTTCCTTTACAGGCTGGGGAGCTACAAAATCCGTTAGTTTTAGAGCTAAAAACAAAGATTCTCTCAGTTCTGTAAATCTGGAAGCTGGAGCCTCAAGAAACACACAGAATGTCATTCATACAACTTGCAACAGAATTTGTGAGAGCTGCCAACAGTGAAATAACTAATCCTGTGTACATACATTTTTGAAAGAAGTAGATGGGCAAGGCACCAATTCAGTAAAACTTAAATCTGTCTGACTTCACTAGGACATTCCATCACACGCTTAAATGGTTCGGTGAATTGGATCTCAAATTAAATGTAGCAACCACTTAAAAAGAAAGGAAACAATCACAAACCAACATTTTCATCACCCAAGTAATAATTCAATTATTACACTGAATTCTCCAAGTCATGCTTTGCTCAAAACTATTCCTAAGGTCACCTTTGACCATGTTAATTCAAGCCTGATGATACAAAAAATGAGGATTCCATACTGTGCTTCATTCTTAACTGGTCATTCTAGATTTTCAAGAACATCCTTTTTACTGTTTTGAGAGCCTGTGGTTTAGAGACTTTGTTACATACAACCAAGCCAGCACAAGAGCACAGCTCATCACTACCTCAAACTCCTCTCTGTAGTATTTGGGAAATGCTCCTTCTTTTAAGGCAGTGGAATACCAGTGCAGGATTTGATGCTGCTAAGCACACTGGTCCACCCTCAAGACAGAATTTATCAGGGTATAAAAAGGCATCCATGATACATGTGCCCACATATCTTTGCCTTCTCCCTTGCAAATAAACTCTGTTCCCAGTTCACTACATCAGCAACAGCATCAGCTGAATCTCATTGCCCGAAATGAAGGCCAGTGGCAAAGGCTCCTACACAACACTGAATTAAACCACCAAAGATCCCTGAAGTGCTCACATTTTCCACTCATTTAGAGTGACAGAATCACTTCCTGCCCCAGCTGAAAATAAAACTGCAGCCAGTGACAAGTAGTTACTTTTCTGTAGATTAAGGTCTTACCTAAGGATAACAATAAGGCTCTCACTGGTACTCTCCAGTTGAGATTTGATGACCAGCAGCTGCTCAGTGGGAGAACTACATGTGATACCCAGAGCTGCCTCTCCAGTCTTATATAGGGCTTTAAACACATCCAGGTGATGGCTGAGCTCTCCTCTGAATTCATTTTGCCTTATGCAAATTTCAACAAGGAAAGCGTCCCATTCTTTTCAAGTTACTCTTTTTAAATCTCCCCTGTTAACATCAGGGTGGTGCTATCTGTGACAGCCAGCACTTTAGAACCATGAAGTGTACATAAACAATTTCAGGCACAGACGCCTCTGTAATTAGTCAACTTCTGTCTTGTTACAGGTGCAGCATTGCTGGGGTTTAGGGTTTCATTATGTAACTGCTGCTACAGTCATAGCAATGGTGAGCCAAATCCTGTTTTACACAGTATTTAGGATAGCAAGACAATTTTCAACCCCAGTACAGCTGTGTCACAATCTCACAACTGGATTTTAGGCTGCTCTCTCACATTTCTTTTTGTGACTGCTGTGGGGAAGAAAGCAGAGGACATCTGAAGCACAAAGCACAAGTGTTTACTTTAAAAATTAACTAATTTTGGACATTTCATTCCTATGTAAGTACATAAAGGTCTGCCTGCCCAAGGCAAACAAAGCTGAAAACAGCACTGGCAAAACAGAGCAGTAGAATCTTGGCCCTGGACTTTACTTGGTACAGGGATCATCCATACACACCCAATTGAAAAGAATATATTTAAGCAGTTAGTTATACTGGAAATTAAAACCACTTGCTTTCATTTTTTAATTAAAAAAAAAAAAGGAGGAGGGAGGATTTGGTAACAGTAACAGCCTGTCTGGCTGGCTTTGAAAGCCACATTCATATGCTCATTTATTTTCATGCTCCAGTATTTCAGAAGGTCAGTCAGCCTGAGACTTGTCAACTGCTCAGGAGTTAAGTTGTTCCAGTTACTATATCCAACCAGCAATCCGCCTGCCAACATTCTTGGTTAATATTTCTCTAAGAGGCATGCAGAGAAAAAGCAGCTATAACTAACAGGATGAGAAGAGTTTTACTACTGACAAAACAGAGATGCAATATAGAAATTTCCCTGCTCCTTTTTAATGCCAGGCATTACTTGCACTTCTAGTCATAAAACTTCATTCTACTCATTCACTCCCTATAGTAAAACCCCCAAAAAAATCCTTGATAAGACAGACACTGCTGGGAAAATCTGTTCCCTTTCTGAGAAATTAGTAATAGCTTCATTTCATTGAGACCCAAGCGAGCAACATTTTTTTCCCCTTTTTATTGTTTAAACATCAGTTCCCCCCTTATTCCCCCTTGTAATTCCTGCAAAGGAAGGAGAAAAGCCACAATCATTCTTTAAAGTAGTGCCTGTACAAGGAAGGCCATCTACAATGCTGCATTAGTCAAGGATCTGTATCAAAGTCTTAAAATAATACCTTTTTATTAGCATAAGCCAGAAATTGCAAAAGCTTTTAAAGCCAAGACTTATGCTTCAGCGTGTAGAAAGAAGTCTTTCATAAAAGGGAGGGGAAAGGAAATAGCTGCTACATTTCTGATACTTGTTATATCTTAAAATCCTTGGGAAATGTTTAGAAAAATTCAGAAGAGGCTGCCTTATCTCTTTCCTATTTAATCCACATGCTTGTTACCACAGGAATCATCTCTCGCTACACCCATGCACAGGACCGAGCACAAGAGAACTCCACCTCCTCTAGCTGCCACACTAAAACAAAAACTATTCAGGAAACATGCCCTTGAGATCCTGGATTACTGAAAATCCCAAGAGTGTTTTTAAGGCTGTGCTTTCTCTTTACACGCACTAAACCTCACCCGAACCACCTAAGATTAAGATCTTAAGAAGCACCAGCCATCTCATGCTTATCACCTCCAGATGGAAAAGGCACCTGACAGAAGGAAGGGGCTAAAACTATCCTGAACTAGAACCTGCTACTCTTTATACCAACAGCTCCTTCCAATGGAAACCCTAAATTGCAGACAGAAAGCAAAGAGGAGGCACAAGGCAGCTGTTCCTCATAACCCTTAGTCAGGCAGGAACAGCCTACATCAAAGTTTTACAGGTATGAAACCTTTACTTAAACTTATTTTCTTAAAGCTGCCGATAAGCAGAAGCAAATTTTACGTTATGTTAGGGAAAAAGAAGAAATCCACAGGGTTAAAAAAATTCTTAACAGTTCAATAGCGGGAAGCCAAGCCTCACACACGGCAGGGCAGCAGTTCGCTGATAGTTTTTCTCCTCCCAGCCTTTGTACCAAAACTAACCCAAGCTCAAAGCTGCTCTGCGGGGCTGTGCCGGTCCCTATCGCCGGTCCCGCCCGCCGCCCAGAGCCCGCGCAGCGCACGGAGCACCCGGCGTCCCGGCCGCCGCTGCTCTTGGAACAGGAGGGAAGAATAATTAAAAATCCATTAGTGAGTAATAAGAACAACGCCGAACCATTCCCGTGGCGGGCTGGCAGGGGCGCGCAGCTCCGCGGCCTCTCCCCGCAGCGAGACCGGGCCGGGGGCANCGGCACTCACCGGCTTGGGGTCCGCGCCTCTCCCAGCCGAGAGCGGACCGAGGCCGGGCGAAGGACGGGCAGGTGGTCGGAGCAGCGCCGCGGGCTCCACCGAGCTGCCGCCCGAACTCATGCGCACTGCGCCGGCCGCCACCCNGATAAAGCGGCCGGGCGGTGGCTCAGCCCGGCCAGGCTCCGCCTCGCCCAGGCGGGATCGCCGCCTTTGTCCCGGCGTTTAGGGCAGGGTGTGAGGGAGGGAGTTTGCTCTTCTGAAAGGCGGCTGCTGTGCCCAGTGTGTTGGAGCTACGAAGTTCGTCTGGGGTTTGGTGAATCTCACTTGTGAGGAAAGAGGGAGATGGGCCTGATCAGCCTCGGGAAGAGGTGATTGAGATGGGACCTCATCAATGTCTATCAGTATCTAAAGGGAGGGTGCCAGGGGATGGATAAAGCTCTGCTCGGTAGTGCCATCCAGTAGGACAAGAGGCAAAGGGCAGAAACTGATGCCTAGGAACTTCCACCTGAACATGAGGAAGAATTTCTGTTCGGCAGTGACCGAGCACCAGAACAGGTTGCCCAGAGAGGGTGTGGAGTCTCCCTCACCAGAGATATTCCAGAACTGTTTGGACAAAATCCTGTGCTTCGTCCCTTCTGACCTGACTGATTCTGTGTCTCTTCACTGTGTGGGGGACATGGGTCTGCAGAGCCACCCTGTGAGGGCAGAGAGCTGGATGCAATGGTTGGTGCAGTGGGAAAGGGGACAGTGACACCTTTGGCTGCCTTAGAGAACCCTGAGGTAAAACCTGCCCTGATCATGACCAGGGAAGTTGCGGATGCCCCATCCCTGGAAATGTTCAAGGCCAGGTTAGAGGGGGCTCTGAGCAACCTGGTCTAGTTGAAGGTGGCCCTGCCTGTTGCAGGGGGTTGGAACTGGATGATCTTTAAGGCTTCCTTCCAACCCAACCCATCCTAAGGTTCTATGATCCTGTGGGGCATAAATTGTGTTGGATCTGGTGTCTGATGGGCTTGTCCCTCCACTAAACTACTGGGAAACGGTGACGGTAAAAGAGAAAATGACTGTCCAAAGTGCCTGAGTCTGCTTCCTCAGTGGGGAAAAGGTTTAGGTGCCTTGTTAATCTGTGCCACCTATATGTTTAAGAGCTCAATAACAAATATTGCCTATTTGTACTCTAATTTATTACTAATATGTTGTCACAGTCACAGGTATTTATCAGGTGACTGTGTCCTCTTCCTTCTTCATTGTGCAAGGCCACAGCATCCAGCAAATTAACAATTTGACTTATATTACGCTGTAAAAATTTCAAGCTGCTCTCAGAAATCATTATTTTTCTCCCATGCTGTGGTGGCTGAAATATTCCTAACGCAAGAAGTACCTCAAAGTGTGGAAGATGGAAATGTTTCAAAAATATGTGGCCCTACCCAAATAAATGGTGTTACAGAACAGGGAAGGGGGAGCTGTACAATGTGAGTCAGTGAGGGTTGACAAGTTAAGACCATTCCCAGTCTGTAACTTTTTATTTTTAAGTGTTCTCCAGAGTTACAAGAGCAGTGTCCAGGAGGAAAGCAAATTATTAAAACTCTAGTTATGTTGTTTTTGGTTATGTTAAAGCTGCTGCTTAATCTAAGCTGTTTGGTCATTCTACAGCCAAGAGAGAGAGGGACTTTCCACCAGTTTAATAGGGGCTGGAGAAATCACATTGTGAGGAAACCTGTCTCTAGTGGTTGTAGTGGAGAAGCCTGACCAGAGTCCTGTGTGTCTCTCTTGACTGGGGCCCAGTTTAGAGCTTGCTGATGTTAAACTAAATGAATCCCATCTTTCTCTTTTATTCTTGGCTCTGGCAACAGCTTGGTACAGGATCATATGCCTGTCCTGTGTAACAACTGTTACACAACAGCACAGGAGAGGAAAGCTCCTTATTTCATCAAGGAGCAAAGTGGGAGTGGTGTCTATTGCATACAACATGGACACCCCAGCTAAGGAGAGCATCTCTGTTCTGGGAACATTTAATTCAAGAATATACTTAAAGGCAAGCATGTACTTTACAGATTTCCAGTGTGGGAGCATCAGTACACAGAGGGAGAGTGCTTTGAGATTCATCAAGGTGGAATGTTAGGTAACTTCAATGTATTATTTTTACAATGTATTATATGCTAATTCAACCTGCCTGAACTAAAGTTCTCCTCACTAAGTAGGACATTCTGAGGAAGATTTTACATTTACAGGGCTTTATCAGCTCCACAGTGTTATTTTTTTATTTCTTGATTTACTCTCATCACCTTGTAATATCAGGTGTAGTCTCATATTAAAAATGTGCCCTGTCAACATTTTTCTACCCCAGGTGAGTCCAAAAGAGTTTTTTTGTCCTTTTGATCATAATTTGTATGTTTTTTTCCCTCTTTTCTCTTTCTTCAGCATTACTGATTACTAATCCTGGCACTGAGTTTATTCTAGGAGACCAGCTGTGTGTTGACACGTTCTGTCCTGAAGGTGGGGAAATTTATGGAGCACAGTTCCAAGTACACAGCCCATTACTGTGTATTATAGAGAACTTCCCTCCTCTGCTCCGTGAAAACTTGTTATACCAGTTCAAAAATATGTCAGGTATGCATCTCCTTCCTCCAGCATTAATCATTAATTAACATGTGATACTGACATTTCTGGTTGCTACTTAATGTAGCAAAACAGTATTTTATGTGCGTTTCTAATTTCTTCTATCATCCTTCAGCCTCAGTGGAGGGTGGCACATCCAGCTGTCAGTGTCAGTACACTGGTAATGCTGCCCAAAACAGAGCCAAGAGAACAAGCCCATGTTCATAACTCCTTTGCCTCGTGTTACAGGCCAAAATTTGTGTTTCTTCTCACAGAATGTGCTTATTGTATTTGCTACTGCAAATAGCTGAGAGTAGACACACTGAACTAAGCAACTGTGATCAAAGAGGATCTTATTCACCTGTTTTGGACTTTTTTCACAGTTTTCTTTTTGGGTTTGTCTTTTCTTTTTCCCTGTATGTGTCCTGGATGTGATAAGAATTGGTAGAATGGAGCAGTTAGAAAGAAAACACAGACTGATGGGAAGCTATCTGTTTTTTACTTGAATTTCAGTAGGCTTAGAAAGCTCCACGGTTAAAGTTCAGAGTCCCTTGTGTGAGACCGTGTATGTAAAGTAAAAGAACAGGCAACAGATAGACAAAATAGGGAAATAAATATGTACTGAGATATGAGATAACCATGAAAGAAACAGGGTTTAGCCAAAGTGAAGGTCAGGTTACATTTACAGTCATTATGGTTGACTTAGTGTTGTGATAAACATGGTATTATCATGACTTGTTATTTGCATTAGAGTGGCCATAGGAAACCTCCAGACAAGAGCATGGCTTGTTGTACAAAGTACTGGTACAACAGCAGGTCACTATTATTGTTTACAATCAGTAATCCACATGAAATCTGCTCTGGGACTGATTCATACAACTTTTCCCCTCGATTGACCACTTCCTTTTTTTGGCTGGGCACTTAGAGCCAGAGCCAAAGTAAGGCTTCAGTGTCACAGCACTCCTTGCGTTTCAGTGCCCAGCTGGCAGAATGTATTTACAAGCAATGAGATAAACTTACAGTAACCAAAACTTGGGGCTTTACCTGTGACTCAGTTAGCAGTCAGATATCCCAGCCCAGATGTCACTGCTCCCTCTTGCCAATTCTGTAGCTTTTGTTTTGTGGTCAGGCAGGCTTGTGTAGTGAAACAGCTTAAAACAAACAAGACAAGATTGAAAGCTCCCTCCCCAAGTTTGCTGATGACACTAAACTGGGTAGCAAGGTGGAGATGTGAGAAGTGACAGCAGTCTTGCAGAGATGGCTGGAAGAGTGGACTAGCAACAACTGTATGAGGTTTATTTAACAAGACAAGAGGAAAGGTCCTGCACCTGGGACAAGGTAACCCAAGAACCCATTAGAGGCCAGGCCACACCTGGAGTACTATGTTTATTCCTGGTCTGTGCAATTCCAAGACAGAGTCAGATTCGGAGAGAGTCCAAAGAAGAGCCACCAAGATGATCAAAAGGCTGGAGAGCCCACCCTGTGAAGAAAGACAGAACCAGTTAGGTCTTTTCTGCCTGGAGGAGACTTTGGGGAGACCTTATCAGAGTATTCCAGCACTTAAAGGGTGACTACAAAGAGAGTGGAGGCTCTCTCTTCTCAAGGAGCCACATAGAGAAGACAAGAGGCAATGAGTACAAATTGCTCAGGAAGAGGTTTCATCTTTATATGAAAAACATGTTTTATGGTGAGAACAGTAACTCACTGGAACAAACTCCCCAAGGAACCAGGTAGAGCTGGAGGTTTTCAAGATGTGACTGGACAGGGTGCTATATAATCTCATCAAGGTCCCCTTCATGAAAGACTGGGCTTGATGATGTTTTGAGGTCACTTCCAGCCTGGGCTGTTCTATGATTCAGTGGTTATTTTTAGGAGATGCTCATATCTTTTTTTTTAACCCAGATGTTTTTGCATTTGGTTTGGACTGACTGCTGTGGGACAAAATATTTAGGTTGAGCGAGACAGATCTGAATCCAGATCCACTGCTGTAGGGAGAGGAATATCTTTGAGCTGTAGAGAGCAACTTCCATCCCTCCCCTGGGTGATCAGGGTACATGTGTGGAGAGTGAGAGATGAGTTTGAACAGTCTGGTGGTTCAGAGGAGTCTTCTAGATGGGCACTTCCTAGACAAGCACTTGAGATACCATCACTTGCTGTGAAAAACAGTCAAGATAGGATCTGTGTGGAGCAGATACAGTCAGTATTTATCCAGTACTCTTTAGGAATGCCTTTAGCGTTTAGCCCTGTTTGTGATTAAGCCAGAAGAATATCTAATTTCCAGGTTATGTTATAAATTGAGAAATGGCCCTGAGGCTGCTGTGGTTCTTTGCCTGTACAGAAGCAGAGCTGGAGGCATTGTGAGCTGTATTTATTAACATCTCTCCAGCCAACCTTCACAGTCTTCCTTTTGCCCTCTGGATATGCAGATTCCCCGCTGTCCCTTCCCTCTTCAGTACCTTATCTCCTCCCTGCACTGCAGTGGCCAGCTCACTGTCCCCAGTCCCCTCTGCCAGCACCCCCACCCCACCCATGCCTCGGGACCTACCCCTCGTTCCCCAGAACTCTCGCTATTACCTCTGTGGTTTTCTTACTGCTTCTCTCTCCATGAAGCCATGTCCCTCTTCCTTTCTCGGTCTCACAGGCATACCAGTGAGTTGTCTAGGAACTCAGACCTAATTTCTGTCCTCTCCTTACTTCTGGTGTTAGTGCACCTCACCGGTGAGACAAGATTTGCAGGTAGGAGGAGAAGGCTGCAGAGGAAGTTCCCTAATGAGTTGTGCTGCCTTCAGGCTTTGTCTGCAGTTCACCCGAGGGGAGAGAAAGGGGAGCTGGGGGGTTTTTTTGGCACTTAGTATCTCACTTTCATTTAAATTCTAGTTTCGGCTCCTAAATCCTCTATTAGATCTAATCTTTCATCTTTTCCTTCAGCAAATCCTACTCTGAGAGCAAGTACTTCCCTTTTCCTGTGTTTTGTTTAGAGGGGGGTGGGACAGCTTTCTACTGGTGTTGCAGTATCTGGTTAAAAGTGGCCTGATTTTAATAGCTGTTCCTTGGCTTCTGCTATTTAAAACATATGTTTTCTGACATTTAATGATAAGTTTGTTCTCCCATACATCTGAACAAGTATAAACAACTGGTTATTTTCCAGTGTCAGTGAGTTTGAAATTAATGCAACTTATTTTCCTGTAGGGAACAGGAACATATGTCACTGAATTGAATTAAATATTAATCGTATTATTTCTAAAGGGGAGAAGTGCAACTAGAATCAAAGAAATATTGAAAATTATTTATTCTGAGAGTACAAAATGCATATACTTGGAAATAAACCTGTCCTTTTAAATTGCTGTGGGGTTTTGCGGTTTGTGCTTTTTTTCTTTTTCTTTTATTTACCGTTTGTTTTTCTTTTTTCTTTATTTTTTTAAATTTCTGGTTTGATTTCTTTTAGAACTGGAAGTTAATTCTTCTAATGGTATTCCATTGGCCCATGATATGTGCCTGGGTGATCTTAATTCCAGTTCCCAAGGACAGGGTGTCCTGTGATACAGCCAGCTGTATTTTGCATTTGAGCTGTATTTTCTGTTTCAGCAGGACTGAATGGTTTATGGAGGAGGAGAGCAGGATGGAGGGGTTCCCTGTAGATCATGTTTGAGGGAAGGACATGCCACTGTCATTCAGGATATTCTGGAAAGGAATTCTGGTGGGGTTGTGGGCTCTGCCCAGGGTCAACTTCAAGTCAGTGGAACAAATCCCAATAATTTCATTAGGAGCTGAATCAGGCCTTTACTAGATCGGGAAAGGGTTTAGACTTCTGTAGCAGAATGTAGATGGACTTTAGACATTTAATTTCATCTGCAGTCCAAACAGTCTCTGCTTATCAGCCATCAAAACCCATTTCTGCCTTATCTCTTCACGAGCCTCCCAGTTTTCTGCGGCAGTCCAGTGGCTGCACGTGCTGTATGAGGTGAACAGAAGATTCAGCAGAAACTTAACCTTGTGCAACAGAGTGGCTCACACATTTTCCATCCTCAGTCCCTCAACCTCACTGTGTCCACAGTGTGTTTGGGGACACTCAGGGGTATTTACTTGTGAACTTGGGTTCTGTGGCTGTACCTCCATAAAAACTGGATTGAGGGATACCCTTCATGGTTCAGAAAATGGAAGCAGGGATAAAAGCTTCTACTCAAGGTGCTACAACAAGAAGGTGAAAGGAGGAAAGAGGGATGGAAATCCTCACTTCCAGATCTTCAGGGACCAATCATGTATTTTACATTGCCTTTGATGGATAAAATAATTCCCCATCGTGGCAAGCCCCTAATCCCACAGGACAAGGCTATTAGAGGATAATCCTAACCTAAATTGCAACCCTGTGTTTGAGCACTGGTTCTCCTAATGCTCCAGGATACAATTACAGAACAAGGCCTGGAAACCACAGCCTTTGTTCTGCCTTATTGCTTAATTGTTTAATGAAGTATTCACTTCATCTAAGTGAGTGCTTTGTAATTTTGTACTTGCATGCAGCTGGCAGAGGCAAAGAACTGGCTTTTTTACAGAATAATTTGTTCTTTTGGTGGAAGAAGGTGCCATTAAAAATATCAGGCTGCAATAGTAAATAATTTGAGAGATATCTCCATAAAAAGGAAATCTCACCCTTGAAAGTGAGGAATGAAAGCACATTTTTTACTGCTGGATTTTTGTCCCTTTTCCTCCTTGATGCTGTGCAAAGACAGATGGAAGAGGCAGTGGGACAACCAGTACCAGTTCTTTCACTAGCAGGTTTGTTCTGAGGTCAGGACACTGCTACCCATGTGCACCTGTCAAACTGGAATGGGAGAGGCCTTCCCAAATTAGGAAAAAAAGAAGTGTTCAAATGAGCCTTATATCAAGATAAGAGCAATATTTAGGCCCTTAAGTAAGTGCAAAGTCACTACATATAATTGCAAATAACACGAAAAAAAATATTCTAAAAGCTTCTATGGATTTCAACAGTCTCCCTGTTTTACTCCTGAAAATACTCCTATTCTCAGGACAATGTGTCAGGCTACAGCTCCTGAGTAGTTCCCTGATGAAGGTCAAGTGCTCTGAGACATCCGTTCCCTACCAGCTGCAGGTAGGCAGATCTGTACCTCCCAGCATTTCGGGGATTTTGATCTTTTGAAGCTTTTCTTCCTCTTTATAACTATAGAAGGAGCTTAGACAATTAGCTCTGGGCTTGGATATCATTTTTGGCTGGCAACATGAGCTTCAGACACAGGATATCCAGAGATTTGCAACAGGGTAGGGAGAGAGAATGACCCTGGGAGCAGAAGAAAATAATTTGAACATTGGAGGCTTTTTTGAGTTCCAGCCATGCAGGGGCCCTCGCAAATGCTAAATACCAAAGAAACATTGCTAGTCTGTAATAACAAGTTTTTCTTCAATAGCTATGAAAGTGTTTTATGAATAACATCAGTACAGACAGAAGAGGTGAGGTCACCTGTGTACCTTCCTCTCCTGCCAGCCCTGCCTCTTGGGAGGTACTGCCTATGGATTCTTTCCTGGTTCTCACAAAGTGAGAAAAGCTTCACTGGGAGCACATTGCTAGAGGGCCACAGCAATGAGGGAGGTGGTTCACAGTGGGTTCACTTGGTGCTTTCCATGCAGACTCTGTAGGTGCTGTTCTTGTCAAGTCCATGGAATGTAGATGATGGGAAGGAAACCATCACCATCACACAGTTGCACTTGAGGTACCAATAAACAGAATGTATAGGGCACCTGGATGTGTATGGTAGATGAAAATGTATATAGTTAATACATGGTTCTTGGCCCCCAAAAGTGACAAATGGATTACTTTTAACTGCTATGTTCCATTTAGAAGAAAGTACAGGGCAAATGTTTTGTTTGTCAGGACACTTTGTAACTTGTTTTCATGCAACTACCATTTTCAACATCATTTAACAAATCATTATAGACCTTTAAATAAATTATAGTCATTAACCTTGCCTAGGGTAACTGAGGGCAAGATTTTAATTCAGGCAGTGAAGAGTCTGTCCTCTAGGCCTGTGTTCAAGATCACAAGAGTGGCAGAGCCAGCATCAATTCAAGGACCAACAGGAACACACCTGGCTCACAGCCATCTGTTGTACCTTTACAGTGCTGCTGGTTCCTGCTCATGCCAGTGCACAGAGACTTCTCAGGCTGCTGTTATCCATGCTTACTCCAAGCTGCTGCTGTGACCTGTTTTTGCAGTTGGAAGTGCTAAAGCCTGAGAAGACCTTGGTTTCTTTGCCTTTAAGGACATACCTGGCAGCTTCTCTGTAGGGAGGTTCCTGCAGAGGCAGGGATCTGACTCATGGCTACTGGAGACATCTCCTGGAAGAGCTGTCATGGAATAGCCACAGGCAGTTGTGATTCAGTCCCGAGCAGTCTCATTAGCACCTGATTTCTTAATGGCATCCCATATACACATATTACCAGCTATTTTTGTATCCTTCATGCAACCAACCACTGCCTTAACAGGAACTCTCTGTCCACATGAAAGAGTGTTTTGGTTTTTGGTTTTGTTGTTATTTAAAAAAAAAAAAAATAAAATTTAAATTTATATGGAAATGCTTGCATAAACTTTCATTTAAACCTTTTAAAATTTGTTTGTAATTAAGAAAAAAAACCCCCTTTGCTTAAAACTGATATTCTGTATGTTTTTTCCTAAAACCAACACTTTAATTTCGTTGAAGAAAAGATTCAAAACAGGCTGCAAAAGTATTTATTTAGCACATTTTTGGCTTAAAATACTATCTTGCCAGGTCTTTGTTATTGCTACTTATCGCTCTGAGGTAACATTTGCAATTTCATTTGTTTGCATTTAGGGATGTCACTGGTGGTGGCTCAATATCTGTGGCTACAGATGGCCATAGTCTGAAATGGCTCCTGCCTGAACCAGCTTCTCCCAGTCAGGGAAAGCTCAGGTGTGTCAGGGAGGAAAACAAGCCAAAAGCACAGGTCACCCCTGTCCTGGCTCCGTGGGAGCACACCTGTGCAGCAGGGCTGAGACTGTCTGGTGGAAAAGGTGTTGAGTCACAACTGACTGGTCTGAGTGGAGCCTTTGTAGTGAAAACTGGCAAAGCAGTTAAATTACATCTTCCACTCAGTGCACTGGTGAGAGTTGTTCAGAAGCTGCTGGGCACAGAGCTGGCATAACCTGTAGCCCATTGCCATGGGCTCCTGCAGGTTTGGCCTGGGCTGGACCCCACTTGCCACCTTATCTGTGTTCTTGTTGACCTGGCTGGGTTCACTGCATTCCAGAGCTGCTCGTTCAATGTTGTTTGTTTGAATTCCTCTGCTGCTCCAGCACAGCCCACTGTACTGGCTCTTTTGGTGTTTGAAGTTGTAGATTTCCCTCACTGTGGTGGCTTTGAACAGTGAATGTGCTCCCCATCCTTCTTCTACAGTATGGTAATCTGAGGAGAATTGGCTGATAACCAGTGTTCCCTGAAATTTCAATTACTAAAAGCATCATGGTCATGCTCTTTTACTTTTCCTGAAGCCAGGAGTAAAACTGGGGCTCAGATAGAGACACCTGGCATTTGTATTTGTTCATATTTACAACAGTGTAATGATTACCTTCACAGACTCTTGCAGAGTGCTCACCTGGCCTGAGGGATGGAACAACTCAGTAGGATATCTGCATTACAATTGGAATATTGTTCCTGCTGGGAGAGGACTTGAGAGAATATTTTTATTTTTCAACAGCTCCTGCTGTGCCTTGGCATTTACAGTCCATCTGGAAAAACACCTTCAGCAGTTTTTTCTCTGCCCAGCAGACTCTGGGCCAGCAGTGACAAGAACATTAGTCCATCACCAAGCTGTGAGTAGCACAGCTGATTAATTCTTATCATTCACTGCTTTTAGTGTGTCACACAGAACTTCAGAACTTCCTTTTCAGCTGGGGAAACTGAGTCATGGAGAGAAGAGATGGTGCCACTTAGTTTACCTGTTAAGGTGGGTGGAAGAGGCAGCACTGAGATTCTGGCTGGCTGAGCTCTGGCTGGGAGGCCCATCCTCTGGATCCTGTTCCCGAAAGCCTGAAGCATGAAGGCATGATTGTCACACCTCACTCACCTCTTCTACATGTCTTGCTGACACAGCCTCCTTGGAAGATCTTTCTGAATCACTTGCTCCATCCAGAACCTCTTACCAAACTACACAGACCCATTTGGATCTAAAATTACAACTCCCCAGGAAAGCCAGAAGAGTCTTTCCCAAACTGTGCTCAGCTGAATGGTCCAGCTGCCCAGACACAGCTGTATCGTTCACAGGTCTATTCCTTAAAGCAGAACAGGGTCTCCTCTTGCTTCCAAAGATCTCCCTGGAATTTTTTACCGAGTTGTCTATCTTGAATCAGATTGCAACTGGTCCTCCAATATAATCAGTGAGGATGCAAAGGTAGGAAAAGTGGGAGAAGAAGGCTTAGACCCCTGACTTGCGGGGCTCCCGGGGGTACTTTCTCCCTCGGGCTGCTCGGAATAAACCAGGGCTCATTCCCTGGGAGCAGTCCAGTAGGAAAACAAGGCTGGCAGCACCGGCCTGGCGCAGGTCCCGGGAGGCGCTTCAAGCTGTGAGCTGCCATTGCCCTCTGCCGACAGTTCGGTGTACGGTGCCCTCACTGCTAAGGGAGTGTTTTCTGTTCCACGGCAAACGAGGAGTTCTGGGGGACTGCAGAAAACTGAAGGATCCTCCCTCAGACAGAAATTTTTGGGGTTTATTGCTTGATTTTTTTAAAAGTCCTTTCTCACTGTCGTAACTTAGATGCTACACATCAGTCAGTCAGTCAATCAATCAATCACATATCAATCATCCCACATCAAAGCCAAGTCCAGTGTAAGCTGTTGTGCAAGGCATGGAGTGTACGGGGAGTGGGAGCCAAATTTCCCCTGTAGAGGTTGTGGTGTAGAGGGACAACTCAAATAAGACATAGTGAAAAAACCCAGTGATCAGCCTCATTTTACCTGTAAGTCCCTGAGATACTGAAAGGTCTACCTGAGCCCACAAAAAGGCAGCTCTGGTTCCCTGCTCTAAGTCAGATTAATTCAAAGCAGAAGTAAACCACAAGTCCTGACTGCAAGGAGAATGGATCACACTGTTGTCATCTTCTTTTTTTTTGCTTTTCAAATTTTTTTCATCACAAGGTTAGATAACTCCTTAGCTCACCCAAAGCTACAATTCAAATGTTGTTTGGGGGTAAAGCAGGCAGAAGCAATGAGACCTGTGATAAACAGGAGGTTGGACTGGACAGTTATATTTCTTTTCTGCCTCTGTCAGTTTGCCCAAGGTCATAGTGGAGTTTTGTGAGAAAGCCAGGAAGTGAATCAGTGTTTTTTATTTGTTTTGGTTTTGTTTTGTCTGTTGTTGTTGTTTGTTTTGTCCAGGGCTTTACATTTTTCCCCTTTTATTTATGTTTCAGAATTATCTAAGAAATTACGTATAGAAATATATTTAAATATTATAGTGAATGAGTCAGAAAGGTGTAGGACATTTAACAGGTGTTTTTTTTAGCCTATGAACTACCACTGAGCTCTTTACCAACTTTTCCTGTGGTAAATTCACTGTTTGTGTTTGTTATGAGTGTTGAATAAATTTGTGTTGCATTTTGACCATCCAGTACCTCATAAAGATTTCAGGCTGTCAATGGAAATATTCTTAGGCTGCTTGCTCTGAATAAATGCTCATGTGGAAAAAGACTAAAAGCTTACAGGAACATCCACAGACAGCAAAGAAAAAGGACTTTTATCTTTGACAACTTCCATTTTACTGTGATGAGTACAGAGTAGGGACTAAGTGTTTTTTCATAGGCTCTATAAAAGGATGAAGTCTTCTCTTGCTGCAAGATAAATTTTACTTCCCATTTCAAGCAGAAAAGGCTTCCTGATTTCAGTGATTCAGACCAGTTTCCAAGCCTAGTTGTGGGGAGGAGATATCAAAATCTAAATTCCTGAACTTTAGTGCTGTCATTTTATTAAATAGATTATAGCATGAATTATAGCAACTGTAAAAATAAGTAATAGTGTTGATAATTAATAATAGTCTCAGGCTAATGAATAAGGGGCTGATCACCCTTGCATGTTCTCAATGAAAAATCTGAAATTACATCAGTTTTCCAGTCCCCTGTGTGGGTGCTCTGGAGAGCACCTCAGTGTTTCTCTTGCTGGGCCTTCTTTCAGAGAGCCAGATTCTCTCATTACCCTGCTCTTCCATCTGTTATGTCTCAGATTTGTGGACCCATGTAAGAATGAGTAGCTTAGTCATGTAAGAATCTCAGCATTCATTAAAATGAAATTAACCCCCAAGGAGGGAGAGAAAAGAAAACAGAATAAAAGTTCTGACTTCACACTGAGGTCTCAGAACCAAAACAACAAACAAAAAAACCAAAAAGCACACTAGTGAGGTCCTAAAAGAGAAGAGAGATTAACTCAGAATTATTCACCATGTCTATATATATACAATATCCTAACCTTCAGAATGGAGATTTTTAAAAATAGGATTAACTCCCTTAAACAACAGGTGATAACGTTTTATTGGCATGAAGGGTGTATTTAATTAAACAGGTACAAGAAACAAAATATTCCTATCTTGACTGAAGACCACATTAGGAGAATGACTTCATGTGTTCATTTCCTTTTTCCTTTTCCCTGTGTTCTATATATGATTTACTAATTCTTTATTGTTTCTTTCCAGAAGCATCACTCACTGTCTACACTGAGAATGATTTTGGGCCAGGAAGTGGAGAGGACCAAAGCAGGTTTATATTTCACTTTATCCTTGATGCTGACAGGGCAGAGTGGACAGGGAAAACATCACTCATCTTTCCAAACATGATTTCATCCACTGTAATTGTTTATAGGAGGACAGGTCTGGAATAAAACCTGAGTGCCACTTTGGAAGACCTCACGCCTTCTCTGTCATCAGCAGCTGAGGCAGCCTGAATGTCAACATTCCCTTATTGCAGAGAATGTGTCCTTAAAAACTCCTTCAGGAAGCAGAGCTGCTTCTGCTCCCTCAGACATGGCCCATTACATCAGAGCTCCTGACAGGGCTCTAAGGAGTGACAGACTCAGACACTGCCATCCACACCTGTGCTGCATTTCTGGGAGGGGATGTTCCCTCAGCAGGACTGGTGGATGAGATGGAGACCTAAATCTGTGTTAAATCCAACAGGTTAATCTGCACTGCCATGAAAGTGAGGTTAAAGAGTTGGTGGAAAAGTTTATTTTTAGTTATTAATCTGCACTGCCATGAAAGTGAGGTTAAAGAGTTGGTGGGAAAGTTTATTTTTAGTTAGAGTCCACATCATTACAAGTCTTAGTTTTGGCAGGCTGGAAACACCATCCTGCCTCTAGGAGGGAAAATTAAAGGCTCTCATATTAAGTAGCTTATGAACATTAGTCATGAATCAAGCCCATTTTAGCAGTAGAAATTCCATTAATTATTTTATCATCTGGTTCTGTTTTAATTTCTTTGTCTATAACAACCATAATCAATAAAATATATATTAGCCCTGTGATGTTCCCACTATCATGAGTCCAGGCTACAAATATTTAAAATAAATGTTAATGCTTTAAAAGTCATAGCATGAAAATTACTACAGTTGGGCATGCCAAAGTTGAATGAACTCTTTTCCCCTTTCCAAACACATAGTGGTATTAGGGGTGTATTTCTACTATTTTCCTTTTAGAAAATCTATGGTTTTGACAAAAATAATTCCTAATATTGACCATAAGCAGCCAGGAGGTGGTACATCATACTGTGGAGAGTGAGAAAGGTACAGCTCTGATGGTTTTTCCTTCCTTTGCAAATGTAAAGCAGGATGGGAATGCATTATTCAGCAGGGAAGTCCAGAATTAGTATAATTGAGGTGCAATGCCAGTGGAATCAAGACAAATGAATCCTACTCGTTGCAGTATGAAATTTGTCCTATAGCTTTAGGTCTTCATGGAAATTTAACCATTTGTCTAGTCTCCTTATTGTTCAGATACAGCAGCCAGCATTTCCATGAGATTATTTAAATGTAGAATTATTAGAAAAGTTTGCAGCTACAGAGATAGATGGGTTTTACATAAAATCCCTGCTCTTTGTAGCAACACAGTGTGATATTGAGAAAGATAATGGTCAGAAAGTACATTGCCAGGCTCCTAATGAGAAACTGTTGACAGTAGAATTACCCCAACATTCATCAAAAAGCCAATAAATGTCAAGCAAGAGGCCTTTGATGCAGTAGCTCATAATTCCTGTTCAGAAGCCTCTGCAGTCACTTCAGGGCACGCCGTCATCCTGCATTTCTGCTGATTTTAGTGAAAACTTTGTTGCTGAAGAAATACAAGGAGCAGGTGTCAGCAGTCCGAGTGCCACTGCTACAGTGCCACGGGCTCACCGTGAGACCTCAGGCACAGCACATTTGGCCTCAATTTCCCCATCTGCAATACAGGAATGACAACACAGGAATTACCCAGAGGCAATTCTGTGAAGGACACGGTCCTGCCATCCAAATGCTCACAAATCATGACCAAGGTGGTAAAAACTCTGCTGCTGACTCCTGCCAATGAGGTAGCCATGCATTTTTAATGTTAACTACGTCCAGCTTTTTGGGCCTTTGTAGGACATATTTTCAAGCTCTCTCCTCCACAGCTACAGGAGATTACTTAAAACCAACCCCAAACTAATTCTTACCCAGGCTGCTGAATTCTGGGTTGGGTGGCCTTAAGGAAACTCCATGAAATTTATATAAAAGCTTATATAAACTGTTCTTGGGCTCTGTGGAGCATAAATACCTTGCCCATTACCCAGTCCTCTGTTTAACTCTACTTTTAGTACATATTCCCCAGGTGATGTGGTGAGGCAGGTCATTGCCTGGTCCATGAATTAGGAATAATCTTGTGCCATGTGTTGTCACTGCTCCCTGGCTTTTCATTTGCCTTGCTCATGAGGGGAGCTTGAAGCTACATCCCAAGTGATATGATCATATCCTCTAGATTTTGCCTTTGTATCTTTTCTAAAATTTCCAGGTAAAGGCTCAAAGCCATTCCTCTAAGGCCTGCATGGGCTCTGAGGCAGTTCATTCCATTCATGCTGGCAATTCCTTGCTTGCATATCATGACTGGTTTCCATTCCAGCTGTTCCTGTATATATGGATAGAAAATGTGTCCCTGTTGGTCATTTCCGAGGATAAGCTGCATCCTAGAGGCTGTATGCAGATGGAGTTGCCCTTAGTTTCCAGAGCCACATGCTGTTAGGGTGACTTGAAACTAGGCTAATTACCTGGCAGACTTCTCTGCAGAGAGATTCTTTAATAAAAATGGAGGGGGTGACAAGGGATAGCATCCTTGCTATTTTGGGACAAACTCTTCCCTCAGGCAGCAGATAAACACAGTGGTAAGGCTCACAATCTATCATTTGATTTGCTGTTTCTTGGCTGTAGTACTTAATTAACAATTCTGGAACTGCTCTGTTTCCCAGGAATAGCCTGTAAATCCATTAAATTAAACAATAAGGGCAGATGTGGGCAAAAATAAAAAGCCCATGCAAGTCAGAAATGAAAAATTAAGTTGTTTTGTCAGTCTTCAGGGGCCAGTGTAGGAATGTTATAAAACCTTCTGAAGCTTTTCTGTCTAGTGTTCAAGCAAGAGGGAAATGTTCCTGTGGATACCAACATTTTTAGAACTGATGATTGCTAATTACAAAAGCACTACTGACAGGACAAGGCAGAGTGGTTTGAAACTGAAAGAGGGTAGGTTTAGATTGGGTGCTAGGAAGAAATTCTTTAATTTGAGGGTGGTGAGGCACTGGAACAGGTTTTCCAGAGAAGCTGTGGATGCCCCATCCCTGGAAGTGTTCCAGAGCAACCTGGTTTAGTGGAAGGTGTCTCTGCCATGGGGTTGGAATTAGATGGTTTTTAAGGTGCCTTCCAACCCAAACCATTCTAGGATAATTCTATAATTACATAATTACTACATGAAATAGTACAAATACTGTAAAAACTGAGTTAAAACAAAAATATATTTTCCCTTCAAGATCTGAATGGAGTTAATAATAATGCCAAACCCTATCTTCTGTAGATGGCAATCAACTGCAGAATAATTTCTGAATAACTGAAAGAGTGTGCTCATCTAAACTGTCACTCTTGCTTTAAGATGGCCAGTGAAACCATTTTATTACTGCAGTTAGCTGGAAAGGGCACTGTTCTGCAAAAATCAGATAATGTACTTATTTCTAAAAGCCTGGAACAAAAGAGCCAGTTGAGAATTGCTGAGTAGTTGCAAGATAGCCATTAAATATAAATATTTTTAAAAACAATTTACTCTTTCCTAATGCTTTTAGAGCAGCGTGTGGGAACAGAGTCTAAGTGCAGCATCTTCCTGCATTGGAAAGGACATGATGAAGGTTATTGGGCTCCAGATTTAACTCTTCCATCTTGCAATTGCTCATAACAGTTTCTAACCTATATAAACTAGGTGAGTTTGTAAAAAGCTTACCCATCTTTCCTAATTTTTACAAATAAAAATTTGTATTTTTAAAACAGCTAGTGCCAACGATGCACATTTTTCACATTTAATGTGAAACAGTGTAATGGTCAAATAAAGTTTAAGTTTCCATTCTTAAAATTAAAACTTGCAGCAGAAATTAAAATTTTGTTCTTTTGAACTTGTAGATGAAAAAGGGACTTGCTTTGTGGGGCTATATAATTGATATTTCCACATCTGGACTTTTAGTAGCCACAAGTAGGATTAATTTGATCTAATTTAAGACATCCAAGTCTGCACCAATCCCTTTAGGCTGCTTCTACTTTGTTTTTCAACAAATTAAAAAGGCCCATCCACACTGTGATTCACATGGTCTTGCTTAGATGTCTATTTAAGGATGAGATGGATGAGCCCTCCTGATTTGGTTATGTGGAACTTCAGAAAAAATGTGTTTGCTGGCAGGTCATCCCATGTTGATCACCATGGATTGATACCAAGGCTCCTTTCATCCAGTACTGCCACCAGTAACACATCCCCAGCAAATCTGCAGATTCTGCAAAACTGGGGCAATGGCTGACACCCCAAATGGCCTGGCTTCAATCCAAAGCAAACATGATCCAAGGAGAAATGCAAGTTTCTTCACCTGGGAAGAACAACCATTACAGGATACCAGTGCAGGTGAGGAGTGGACTGGCAGAGCACAGTCCTGCTGGAAATGGGCTCCCAGGGGATGCCTGGCTGAGTCCAAGCCAGCAGTGCACTCTCATTACAGAGCAGACAAAGCACACACTGAGCTCTACTCACAGGCCAGCACATGGGGGGCCTATTTTGCTCTCCTCTGCTCAAATCTGGTGAGGCCATATTTAGGATAGAGCTCAGTTTTGGCACAACCAGTACAAAAGGGATGTGGAGAAACTGGGACTGGTCCACTGGAGGGATGCCAAACTGGTTACCCAGAGAACATGACTTAGAGGGAGGGTGGAGGAAGCAGGGCTTGTCAGTCTAGCACAGAGGAATCTGTGTGGTCTACATGCAGCCTGTAACTGCTTGAAGAGAGTTACACAAATGATGGAGCTAAACCTTCTCAATCCTGTCAAATAATGGAACAAGGGGGAATGGCCAGAAAATGCTGCTTCAAGGCTCAGACTGGATATTAATTAAAAATTCACCTGGAGGGTTTCAACTGATTACCCCGGGGAGCAGCTGAACCCCTTTTTTTGGAAGTTGTCAAGTCTTTAAATCCATGGCTGAACTGCTCCAGTGCTGGTAAAAGCCCAGCTGTGAACACAAGGATGGACTTTTACCAACTAACACACCAGCCTGAAAAGTACAGCTGGGGCAAGACACTGCCTTTCACCCCAACCCATGCTCATCCTCCCTGCAGCCAACAAAACTCCCTAGAGCTGGGAGCTGAACTGATGGGGGAAAATCAGGATTTGTGGGGGACAAACTGCTGACACATACAGTTCACAGGAAGACAGGAGGAGCAATGGACAACTGTGTTACAGGCTTCTGTCTGTAACACTCAAACAGTCCTGGAATCCATTATTAGACATACTACCATCATCTCTGGAATGTGTCCAAGCCCTTCAATTCTCTATTAATAACCATAAATAACAATTCTCATCCAGAACTCTGGAGGGGAGGTTCTGAACAAGGTGATTTGAGCTCTCTCTCTGCCCCTATGACTCCCTATGTAACCTGAGACATGTTGAACTGTATTTTGCAGCACAGAGTTACTTCCAAAACCACAGAGTAAATTGACTGCTATCAAAGAAAATCCATCTTCTTTGATTTTTCTTAAGATTTATTGCATACTTAGAGTAAATTTATTGTGTCTGGCATTTTTAAGAAGAGAAATTTAACTTTCAGTAAGAATAAAAATATAGTTCCCAAAGGCAACTGCGTGAAGAATCATAAAGCACAGCTAAGGTTTGTTTAGAGACAGGACTCATTTCCTCTCCTCCTGAGAGTGTGACCAGACAGGCTTACGCTTCTGAACAAAGGCTTCAATGCCTTCCTGCCCATCTCTCAAAGTCAAATTATCTACCATCACCTTAGTAGTTATTTTGTAAGCAGTGTCAAGGTCCTGGCTTATCTGTCTGTAAAAGGTGGCCTTCCCCAAGGCCAGGACAGATTTGCTGCTTTCACATATCTTCTGAGAGATCTTCATGGTCTCTTCTTCCAGCTTGTCTTCTGGTACCACCTTGCTGACGAGCCCGTGCATTAACGCTTCATGGGCAGAGAGAGGTTCACCCGTGAAAAGCATCTCCAGTGCCACCTGAACAAGGAAAAATACTGTAGTTAGTCAACCCAACTCAGTGCTTTGCTTTGTTTGGGGAATTTCAGCCTCCTCCTTCAAGTACAAGTTATTCTTTTCACAAGTGATTTAAGTTTTTTGGTCTTTTAAACTGCCAAGGACCTGTTAAGAGGTCTCAGCAAAGAGAAGGACTGGGTCTAAAACTGGTCTCTTCAAACCTGCCCAATGATTCCAGCTGTCCTAGGCTGACACCCCTGGGTTTCTCTTCAAAAGCCCACAATCTCTAGTGATTGCTGTAGGAATTAAAAGAGAAGTGGATCATCTACAAAGTCAAATGACTGAACTTGGTATTTTAAGCTGGGCATATGTGCAGTTTTTGAAAACACCTGTCCTAGTTTTAAGTTTAGTATGAGTGGTTTTAAATATGGACTTTTTATAGCCACATTATTTCAGTCTCCTGCTGCTTCCAGCAGCTGGTGCTTGAGGTTTGAGACTAAAAAATCCCCCAAATACTCAGTGACTATTCAATGCTATGTATTAATAAAGACTGTTTTCCAAGACTCCTGGAGCAATTGACCAATGCCTGAATCATAAGAGCTGATTATCCTCATTAGCATCTTTGTTCTGGTAGCTATAAACAATTGCAACTTCTTTTATTAAAAGGTAAAAAATCACCAATTCTGGGAACTGTAGGGAATGTTCTTATTGCTTTGAAAAGTGGCACAGAGAAAAGTATTTCCCACACATTTTAAAAAGGTAATCCTACAGCCCAGAAATACTAACTCAGAAACAGCTGCAACTGCACACGAGAGCAGACTTGGAAAAATCCCCCATGGACTCTATTTGAACAGGATGTCCCTGCAGATGGGAAATTTCAAGCTGAAGCTTTTATCCAGCAATGCGATGTGTGCAGCTCAGTCACTGCATCTCAGCAGAGCCCTGCTGGGCTTGGACCGTCTGCCTGCATGAATCCAATTGGCTTTACAGGTTGTACTATTTTTTATGCAGTGAGAGATGTGCAGCCACAATCAGTAGGATATAAAACAGGAAGACACTACAGGAGTGTTTTAGATGCTATTTAAAGCATCTTGATCTACAGCCAGGCAGATCCTGCTGGCAGTGAAATGTCATTGCCTGGCAAGAATTGATGCCTTGGTGGGATTGTTATCCTGAACTTGCAGGGGTGTCCTCCTCAGGGGAGAACATCATTGGCTAAAGCCCTGAGCTGTCTCTAGGAAAGGAAAGGGATTGCTGAGCTGGTGGGCTGCTGGGATAAGCTCGTGCTGGTTGGAGTCACATCAGTAAGAAGCTGCCTTTCCTAAACAAGAGTTGAACCTTTATTATTTTTCCCAGTCCAAAGAGTTATGGAGAGGCCTTTTGAAATAAAGTATTTTGAATGTTGCAGGAAAATAATGTTCAGGCAATTGAACTATAACTCCTAACATGGGAACCAACTTTTTGTAAAATTATGAAGAATATCTGGAAAGGAAGTTTACCTTTCTTGGAAGAGATCTGCCCAAGGCCACAGCTGGTGTGGAGCAGAACAGCCCAATGTTTACTCCAGGAGTAGCAAACTGAGATTTCTCACTTGCCACTGCGATGTCACAGCTTGCCACAAGCTGGCAGCCGGCTGCTGTAGCCAAGCCATTTACTTTGGCAATCACTGGCACTGGAAGTTTCTGGATTAAAGTCATGACCTGCATACACAAAGAGTGGTCAGTATGGAAATTCAGGATGACACGAACCTGTTTTGGAAGCCATCAAAAGTACCTTCCTCACTATTTACCAAAAAAACACCAAACTGTTGGATCTTGGCTCCTTTCTGATGAAAGGATGATGAAGGGCCTATGGCTTTCACACATGGCTTTTACAGCATTCCTTAAATATGGGCTCAGCAATGGCTTAGGGATCATTAGTACTGGAGGAACTAGAACAAGAGGTTTCAAAGTACTCACTGTTGTCACACTGAGGAGGATTAGGGGTCAAATTCTAGCTCCTCCACAGTCAAAGGGGATTTTACCATTCTCTCCAAAGGCTCCAGGATTCACTTTAACTTCCCCACCTCCCTGACCTTTAACAAGAACTTGGACAACCAGTGAGTCAGATCTTACTTCCACATTGTCTACTTGTTGTTTAAGCTGACCCTGAACTTTTAACTAAATAAATGCTGGGAAAGAACATTTGATACTGAGTGATTTGAAAGTGGTTATCTCTAGCCCTCTAGAACTAAAGACATTGGCCAAACACTCAGCTGCAAGGAGCACTGGCTAAACTAAGGAACTCACCTTGACTATGCCCATTGTTGGAGACATGCACATTGGCATTCTAGCCCTTCTATTTACATGTAGAGAAATCCAGGGAAAACACAATTTCACCAGGATCAGATATTAAAATAGCAGAGCTGAGAACTTCAAGGAATCTGAAGGAATCTGAAGGAATAATCTGTACTTTAGCAAGCAGATGACCAATGCTGTTCCTCCTTAAACCAATGCTTGCTCTTAACACCAGGCAATGGCAGAGACACTCAAGAAGAACTGCTTACCTCTGCACATAGTTCAAATACTTGGGAATGATGCTTCACATCATCTTCACTTGACAGTTCCTTTAAATCATGGCCGGAACAAAATACAGGTCCTTCAGCTGCAAAGAATTTCAGGAAAAGTCAGTCTGAAGTAATAAAGAAATCAGGGGTTGCAGCATATCAATGTCCCAGCTAAAGGGATGTCAATGACATGACAATGTTCAAAAAGGAGTTTGGGGAAGCAGTTTTGAACAGAATTCCAAATCATTGCCTTCTGGGTTTGTGGTAACTTTAAATTGCTGCAATGCAACACTTAAGCACAGTAAAACCCATTACCACTTTTGAAGGTCTCATTTTACTTCCATTACATTTAAATCAGTTAGAAAGAATGCACTTCACACCTCTGAGCCCAGTTTTGTGTAAGGATGTTCAAAACAGCTCCTCGGTACAACATAAACTTAGTAGCTGGAGCAAGGCTGGAGTGCTCTGCTCTCAGACTGATAAATATACTTAGTCCCTATTTATTGTACCCAGAATTAATTATTAACTTTTGCTAAATAAGCATCAGTATTTTTTCTGTCATTCTGTTGAAGGTCACAATAGAAAAAGAAAGAAAAAAAGTTATTCTGCTAAAGGAGAACCAGAAGGGTTGTGTGAATATTTTCTCCACTAATAAACTGTCATCTAGGGAACCTCCAAAAGCATGTTCAGGGTTTGGGCAGCAAGAGGAGGTTTCTGTGGAACTAAACTTTGGATTTGCTAAGATCAAAACACTCTATACAGCTACACAATCTTGACAAAGTTTTCCCTTGTCATGTGACTACCTGCCATTAGAATGAACCAATGTGATGCTTTCCAGTCCTTCAGAACTTCTCAGATATTTGTATGGATGTGCCATTTCCAGCTACACCTATGCAGATCAAACCTTACCTATGGATTTGTTTCTTATCAATCAGATTATTGAGACACAATCTATCCAGAAATAACCAGACAACTGTCAGTCAACTCATGGGGTTGGCAATATATATCTGGAGATTAATTACATCTGCATTTGAACCTCATTGAAGAATCCACTGCAAAGTCTGTGTTGAAGGCCCAAAGCATCCTCTGAGGAATCTTTTATTTTCTAGACATTTCTTTTTTTTTTTGCATTTTATTTAGCAGGGGAATTAGAAATAAACAGGAAAGTGCAATTTCTAAAAAAAAAACAAATGCAATTGTGCTCACAAACTCCCAGAGCATTGTACTCCCAAAGAAGAGCCTCCAGTGTTTGGCAAAATTTCTAACTGCTGTTTGAAATGAGGAATATGTATATTTAAAGTCACCCCTGTGAAATCAGCTCTCTTCTACTCGTGTGTGTACCCTAACACACAGAGTTTTCCCCTATGTACAGGAAACAGCATGATCCTAAATTAATAAACCAATTTAACTGAGATGTTTGGAAGGGGGACAGAGGAAGATTATCTTAAAATAGCAGAGGAAAAAAAGATGGCTTAAGTATGGCTCAAGTTTTATTATCTTTAAGAACTCTACAGCTTAATATGTAAATGGAAGGAAACTGTAACAGGCTCTGAGAGAGGCTGTTTTACATCCGTGGGTGTGGTATTGATATTGTGGTCTCTCCTTCACTGGAGTGTTTTTTAAAATAGTTTTGACAAACCACTGGCAATGATGAGGCTGATCCTGGCTCAGAGCAGGGAAGCAGAGCACTCGATTTGCAGAAACCCTGTTTTTTACTACAGTCTATACCTGTCAACAGGGTAACAAGCTACCTTTGCCTGTTCCTGCACAAAACCCCTATGCGGGGAGGTTAATGCTTTACTTTGATAAATCTTAGAACTTTTGTTTTTCTTTGGCTTTTGTTCTGTTTAAAGTATTCCTTACATACAATCTTAAAACCAATTAACCGTGACCCTAAACTGCCGACCGTAAACACCCTCATACCCCGACTGAAATACTGACGTTTTGAAACGTGTTAATGCTTAGACATGCTGGCTAAAACCAAAAGCGTAACAAAACCCCAGTCGGTCGTTAATGCTGAGTTAGGAATGAGGAATTAAGTACACGAGAGGGGAAGCCGGGGTGAGCATAGAGGAAGGGCGTGACAGGGGGGCCTGCCGGGCGCTGACAGCCGCGGGAGACCACGGCAGCATTAGGGAAGCACACAGGCCCCTTCCCGCCCCGCTTCCTGTAACTCCCAGCGGGGTTTGTTTGGGTCTGGGCTCCGCGCTGGCCGCCGTGTGCCCCTGCCCGCCCGGCGGTGCCGCGCTACCCGCGATGACGATGACGCGGAGCTCCCGGCTCTTGACGTCGTGCAGCAGGTCCCGCCGCAGGCTCTGCAGCATGGGCAGCGACAGCGCGTTCCGCCGCCGCGGGTTGTTCAGGACGATGGTGCTGCAAAACCCGAGAAACACGGCGGGGTTACGGTCACCGAGCTCCGAGCGCGGCCGCGTCCCGGAGCCCCCGGCGCCCCCGCTCACCGCACGCCCCCCGCCTGCC
>WBNO01007282.1:0-27559 GCA_013400575.1 Peucedramus taeniatus | reverse complement strand
AATAATTAAAAATATTATTTTAAATAGGTAAAGTAAAAGGTTTTTATGTTAAAATTTCAGAGAAAATAATTGTGTGTATTTGCAACCTGGCTAGAATGTCCCCAGCTTTGCACAGAAAAATACAATTTTCAACACCAGTCTACTGGAACTGATGGTCTTAATCCTTTCTAAGACAAATCTGTTTGAAACAGAAATGTTTCTTTTTTCATATAATCACATATTTTGATTAATTGAAAAAGAAGAATTAAAGAAACATTTAGCTCCAGGGAAATAGTGGTGAATTTGGATAATACCAAAACCTAAGTTTGGACAGGGTCATTTCAGAATCCAAAGAAGGCACCGGGAAGATGAAATCACTGGTGAAAGAGCAATGTGGTTGTAAAAGGTTGTATTAAAATACATATTGAAATCCACAACCCTGTAACAGTCAGCAGAGTAAAGTAGCTTAGGACATTGCTATCTAAAGTCACTTTGAATTTCTCACAAGCATTGATCATATATTTGATACCATTGGCATGAAAGCTGCTGCTGCTCTCAATTTATAACCCAGGATATAACAAAAAGTCTTTATGCTGATGAATTTGTTTAGCTGTATATTAAAATATTAATCTCTGATCAACTGCTTATCAGCTGAAAGCTCAGATAACATACAATCTACTTTATGTAATGCTGATTATATAGATATTTGTAATAGCTATACAATATTGAAATGCTGACAAAAATAGCTTTCAATTTACCTGACTCTCCTTGTCAGGCCGTGAAGGTGAATGCTTTTTTACCCAAACTAGTTCTGATCAAAACCAGACCGAGGTCAGCTGTGGGACAGGAGATTGAATGGGTTATCACTAATGTCGATTGAGGGTGATTTGGTTCAGCTGCTGCTACATTTCAAAGGAGCAGTTGGTGATTGTACAACATCAAAGAGCAGGAAAAAGTTTTAAATGAAGCTATAGCTCTTCTAAACTTGCTGATGTGACCATACTCCACGTTTTATAAACAGATGATGCATATGTGTTAAAACACCATATATTAGTGGTACTTTTGTTAAAAGTTAATTTCAGTATGACATGACTTGATGCCACTAGTGTTTGCCCAAGTAATCACTGAATATGAGAACAATTTTAATATTTGACCCCTGATATTGCTGGTGGCATGCTTATAATTTAAATGATCCATAATGTTGACACCCGCAGTTAACATTTCACTGTGCAGTAGGTGGATCAACATGCACTCTGAAGTGATGACTTTTCCATATTGTGTATAGAAATAAGATACTTTAGTTTTTATTTAGGCATAAAAAACATATATTGAAAATAATGAGCTCAGATTAACATGACATTATAAGAAATATATTTTCACTTCATTACATTCCATTTCTTATCTCACTGTATAGATATAGTAGTTGGTGATTTATAGGCTTGAAATTGTATTCAGAGGAAGTTTTGGTATCTCCTATTCTATAATGTAGGAAATAATACATAGAGACAAAAATTATCTGGAATTGAGGCTTATTTCTAACAAAACTATAAATGAAAACCTAGTTTATTATTTATATTAGTCACATTTTAATTGGGCAGAATAGAATTTTCCAAGTATATATAGAAAAATTTGAGTTTAGTGCCATGAGTTTCAGTTATGATGCTTGTATTTTCCATTTTGCTTGAATTTCTTTTTCACAGACATTATGAGATATTATGTTGAAGTCAAGATAGATACAGGTCTTAAACACCATGCCTTTGAACTTATGGGCAATGCTTTTGATCTCAAACTTCTTTTTCTCCCAATCACCAGCCATTCTACTACTACCAGTTTATGCTATGCTTGACATTAACATCTGAAATAAATGAGGTCTTAAATTTTGATCTCTAATTACCTGTCTTATTTGTTAAAACATCAGTCATAAAAATCAGTCTTTGCTGCATTACACGTGAAAAGCTATGTTTAGGCCTCTCCTTTTGTTTTGAGGACAACATTTTTGATCCTTCCTTCTACTGCTTCTCCCAGTGCAGTCTTCCTGAAACTGTTGACATCTTCTAAATGAAATAAATCTCATTTCACCTAGTTAAGATTCTTCTCATCTAAGCCAAGCTGTAATGACTTTACTCTCAAATGAAGCAGATGGAAGTAAAGGTACACTGCTATCCAAATAACACTCTGGTGCTCAACTCACTGCTTCTTTCTTTCTGTAAATTTGACAATTGGTGGCAGTACATTGTCTGCCAGATTCTACCAGTTCTGAAACCATCTGTTAAAATGGATGAATAAAGAACTCTTTTCTCTATAGGTTTCTAGTAGGTGAAGCAGAGCCCTTCCCCCAGCAATGTGAGGCTCACTTCCATGAGCCTGAGTGGAGTCAAGAAGGAAGCCATTCTTCATGCATCCTTGTTTAGCTCCTTGCTTGATAGCAAGAGAAGGATTTGCAGTCTCAGTCTCTTTCTCTGAACCACATAATTTGTCTCCAGAATTAGAACTATCGTGCTGTTTTGGTTTTTTTTTCTTCTCAGAGGTGAACCCTCCAATTATGGACAGCTGAAGTCCTAGACTTCCTGCAGTTTCTCTTTAATATGCTGAGATTAGGTTGCCCCAGAGTGATATAAACCATATAACTCTCATCTCACTATCCTTGATTACTAACCCTCTGTGTATTGTGAAAAGAAGCCAAACAAAACCCAATACAACCACAGCTTCCAAACTCATGATTTAATAATGAATACCCATTTCTCTATTCCCTCAACACAGTTTCTTATGCTTTTTGATATGGCTTTTTCTCTAAGATATTTCTTAAGATTATTTCTCTCAATAACAGTTCTTATTTTAAAACACCTTGTTTAGTTTCTCATGTTGTTCCTATAACTTTTTAAAATCAAGAGAATTGGGTTCCTCTTTAATCTCCTTTAAAGCTATTGAACATTTATAAGTATAACTTAAATGTTCACCAGTTTCCAAGGAAACATCTGATAATGTTTGCTGATGCATATTATGTGGTCCTGCAGCTTTGTCTACTTTAAGTACACTTAGTATTTATACAGCCAATTTTTTTCTAGGTATATTTCTGGTCTAATGACCCAAAGGATACTGATTCCTGATTTGTTCACGACCAATTCCTTCTTCTGTAAAGACATGGACAAAACAGTTGTGCAAAAATACTGTGAAACTCAGCACTGATACAAATTCTACACTGCTTCTTAGTGGCACAAAACTTTTGTTGCTAGTCCTTTGAATAGATATTACTGTAAATTAGTTAAAATGAAAAATCATAACCTAGAATCATCTGGTCCTCAAACCCCATTTTTGTATCTTGCACTATTTGGTTGTCCTGAAAGTTGCCAGTCCTAACCTGAAGGTTGCAGGGAAGGCAAGGCAAGTTTGCAAAGACAGCTGACTGTGTCTGAACTACAGATCATGGGCAGCTATCTTGGTCTGACCTTCCACTTTTCTTTAACATTTCTTTCCATCTTGGGAAAATCTTTGCATACTACTTTTTCACGCTTCGACTATGCCAACCACATTCCATCTAGGGAGCAGCAGCTGTATTTTACCCTATAATTTCCATATAACAGATATTTTAACATCTGGTATGATGTGAATGTAACTTGTCCATTTCCTCTAATTTTACCCAGCCATCTTTTCTCAATTGGGTTTCATACCAAGGCAATTTGGTTTGAGTTTAGGAATATATATGAAGATATCACCTTGCTGAAGCATGAACTGAAATCTCTTGTAAAGGGTGGAATATTCTGAAATAATGTTCTTGAGCTACTAGTGACTTTGGGTCACTGTATAAGGCTTGACTAGACCTAAGGTAGCTGTGCTTTTTCCAGAAGCTGAAACTTAGAAATCTTCCAACAAGGCTAAACTAAAGTTATTTAAATCTATACAGGTATCTGCATTTTAGGAGCACAGTGGCTTATACTGTTGGTACATTAGTAACAACAGTAATAGAAAAGGTTAAATGTGTTTTTAAAATATCCAGAGAACCAAATTTATTACTGAGAGACTCTTCTAACAATATATTTTCCTGTTAAATTCATACAACTTACAGCATGGAAATGAACAATTAAATTTCTGCTGCCAGAAAAACATACACATTAGTTTGTTTTAAAATTAAATTTTCACACCAGAGAAGAATAATTTTTATCTGCTCAGAAAGTGATAGGAGCACCACTGTTATCTGTTTCCTTCAATATGAGTCTTTAGAAATGGTAAATTAGCTGATAAAGTATGCTGTAACTTAGCAACCTTAATTTTTAAAACTGTTTTCAGTTCTGTATATTAATATCATATCATATGAGAGAGACACTAAACTATTCAGCCTAAATGCCTGTGAATTATTTCTTAAGGTGGTTCAGTTTATGCTAACAGATATGATGAGTGTTGTCTACTGTTGTCTCCTTACAGTCCCTTTTCTTTTTGTTCCATGCAGTGGTATGATCCTACTTTGCAGCATGTTCCTTCTATACTCTTGTATCTTAAGGTTTTCTTCATAATATACTAGGGTTTTTGTTAAATTAGCTGTCCTGATCATCTTCCCTGCTGAGTTTCATATTAGTCTTAATTCTAAATTGTATTTATTTCCCCTTGTTTTAAAGAGTCTCATGCATTGTATATTTTGTTTTAACTGGAGCTCTCAATCTATAGACTTTGTGACCTCCTGTTTCTCCTTGATATTATCAGGGATCCAACCTTGCTGCTGCCTAGGAGCCAAGAATTGAAACCCACAGCTCACTTTTCTCAGACTATTTGGCCACAGTGAAACCATTGACAAAGCTCTTCCTAATGACCATTCTTTGTGCATTTTTAAAAAAATGTCATATTCAGAGGCCTCTGATTCTGTAACTCACCTTAACTACAATAACAACAATAACATCTGCTGCAATTATAAAAGAAAAATACTAAAACAACTTAGAAGTAAAAACTGTTAAATTATTATCTTCAAATCTGCAAATAACTATTGAGAATTGAATAAATATCAGTCTAGCTTGCATAATGCAAAAAGAAATAGGGAAAGCTCTGCACCTTGATATGTTCAAGATATAATATTGTTTAATTCAAACCATGCCACCCATGAAAAAGCTATATTGAAATGTCTGTGTATTTTTGATCCAATTTCTTGTTCATGATGTAATGCTGTTCTCTTTCTTCACAGACACAACAAAGCATGATTGTGAAAAGTATATGCAATGTGTCTGCTGTAACTCACACAGCATTAGCACCTGTGGATATTTTTGCTGTCAAGCTGGGGACAGAGCCCACAGAGAGGCAAACTGAAGTTCCCCTGGTCAACATGAAGGTTTTTACTGATTTATAAATTTCCTGATTAATTACAGATTGCAATGTTTGAATGGCTATTATGCTTTGGTAAAATTCATGTTTAGTGCTAAATACTCAAGTTAGTGTTATGTTCTCATCATTCTCATGATCCTTTAAAAATAAAATCTTCCGTGTGCAGCTGATTGCTGTGTCAATGTGGACTCTTTAAGGTGCTTCTGGGGAAAAATTGATTGGCAGATTCTTGCTTCTCAGAGGATACAGATTAAATATCAGAAAAAAAGATTTAACTACTACTATAGTAAGTCAACATGTATCACCTTTTAAAATATTTAATTGATGACCACTCTTACAACATATTCAATCTAAAAGACAGTTATTTCTTTTAGAGGTGTACCACATGTATATTGGAGAAGAGACTGGTCTGTGATAGTCCTTTGCCTGCCTTATGCCCCTTTGCCCAAGAACAGCCTCTTCCTACCATTCCACAACTTCTGAGAAAGCAGCTGTGCTGCAGCTTCCATTCACAGCATAACAAAACACAGAGACCTTATCTTCTCCATACCTGTGGCACTCAGCATTCGATTTCCTTGTCAAAGGGTCAAATGTAGTTAAAAGTCCTGAGTAATCTTCCAAGAGATTTTTCTCTGACTATAAAGGGATATTAAGAAAATTATGTTTTTGAAAAACTTGTTTATTTTAGATTATGGGTTTTCCAGCTTCCTGTAACATATGTAGGGTGCTTATTCTTCTTATACATTGTTCTCAAATTTTAGAGACCTAAATATTTCAGTATCAGAGAAATTCATTGTTTATACAATATTTATAGTAAATAAGTAACTTCCCTAAAGAAGTTTATTTAAACAGGTATTTTAAGTTAGAGATTCTCTTGCTTTTGTTCATGATTTTAGAAAAAAATATTATCTTTTATAAGATTACTAATTATACAAAGTACTGATGAGCTAATGAAGAACACTAAAACAAAATTTGGAAAATCATACTATTTAGAATGAAAATCATATGTAGTAAGAAATCCATAAAGATGACTTTTGATTCCCGGGTGAGTCATTTATGGAGAAAGTGCCAAATGCAACCAGCAAGTTATTGGCAGTAAATAGATTAATTAACTCTAATGACAATTTACATAATGTATTGAAAAGATAGTGCTTAAGCAGGGACATCTGGGAAAAGGTAATCTGTATGTGCTTCAAATGACCTGATTCCGTCTCAGAAGAAACGGAATGTGGGGAATGGAGAAGCTTGTAAGAAACGAACAGATTTTTGTAGTTTATCAGTTATTAGACCAGTTTGTTAATGCTTTCACAGGACTTGTTTTTCATTTATGTCAACATGAAGATAGCTGCATGGAGTTAGTAATATTCAGGGTTGAAAACAACCTCTTGTGTCAAAACCCTAGTGTGATAGAAGTGAACCTCTTGTATAGAAGGCTGCACAGGAGTATGAGATTATCCCAAGATTGGTGGCACAGGTTCATATCACCTATGTCTTTAATATAAGAAATCAATGTGTGTTTTGTGTGGATATAGGTTGGTGAATAAACCATACAGTAAAGTAGAACTTGACACTTGCTGCAGACACATAATTTTCTATCTTGGTATGCAAGACACTAGACAGCAATGAAAAATACAGGTATGTATGAAAAAAAGCAATAAAATTGTCTCAAGTTCAGTATGTTCCTTTGCACTGTGACTGTGGCTTTCGTTTTTTTTACTTACAGAGATTGCATATTGAAGTACATACAAGTATTTGATGTTTTCCTTTCACACAAGTTAAAGATAATATTTGTCTACTTCAGAGAACCTTCAAGACAGTATTCTGGTACAAAAAAAAGCACAATGCATCTTTTTACATTGTGGTGTGGGTTTTTATTTAAAAAACAACAACAACAACAACAACAACAACAACAACAACAAAAACCCCAAACTAAAACAAAAAAAAAACCCACAACCAAAAAACCCACCAAAAACGACAATAACAAAAAAAAACCAAAAAACCCACCCCCCCCAAAACCAACAACAAAAAAAAAAACAACAGCAAAGCCCAAAAAAAAAACCAAATACAAAAACAAACAAACAAATAAAAAAAAAACACAAAAAACCCCAAAAACCGAACAAAAACCCACTCCATTTCTGAGTCTCTTGTGATGGTTGGATTGTTAATGTAATCAACTTCTTCTGAAATGAACTGTAGACTAATGACTAGAGATGTGTTCAGTAACCCACGAATAATTCCTGTACCCAAACAGTACTTAAAAAGAAGAGGGCAGCTTTTTCTGTCGGTAAACCAGCAGTAATTAAAAGATGACAAATTCATGTAAATAACAGTGTAAAGGTTAATGCAGTCCTTGAACAGATCTAAGCTCAGTATTTTGGAAAGAGGGAATATGCTTTTATGTCTGTACCTAGGTCATTTGTACGTAAAACAAGGAAAATGGCTGTGAAATAGTCCCTTTGGGCCACAGGATGCATTCCCTCCATCTCTGGCTGGAAAAACTGTTATACACTGTTACACTGGTAGCTTGAATGTTAGCTACATTGCAGATTGTTGGGCACACTCGGGTTGTTAGGTTGCCAAGGAAGTACTAACATGGAAGGGACATGACTGGGGAAGTGCAGTGCTGAGATCTGCTGAAGTGTGGGATGTGATCGAGAGCACCCAGTGCTGTGGGAAGGTGACTGTCCTGCCTTTGGGTCTCACCTGATTTATCTTCCTCAGGTCAGAGGGTTGGTCAGCTGATAATACTTTGCTGCCATGTGTAGCCTTCTCCAGTCCCTGCAGAGAAGAGGGATAATGGGGGTCTTCTGGGCTTCTCATTAGTACACACAGGAGGTGCTTTGCCAGCCAACCTGAAATCTCCCTAAGATATCTGTTTAGGCTAGCATCTGTATTCAGATGACTCCTGGGCAGGTGAGTGAGGCACCCTTCTGTAGTTCAAGCCACCTCTTTTTCCAAGTGTCCCCAGGAGTTTGATCCAATAACTGTTAGCAGAACTTAGCTGTCAGTGTTAGCTGTCCAACAAGTGCTGACAGGTCGGAATCAATTCAGAATGTGTGGTGATGATCACTGCCAAGTAATCATAGCACTCATGCTGGTAAAGGGAAACTTTCTCTCTCTTATTTCTGAAGAGATTTGAATCCTTTAATCTTATTTCCATTTAGAAAGCCCTAATCACTACTTCTGGGAAGAATGTTCCAATTCTCCTATCAGGTAAAAGCTAGGCTTGGCTCCTGTTTGGCTCAGTATTAATTTTGTGAAATACTTGAGGAGCCAGAACTCATGTTTTCTCTACCTCATGCTATGCAGACATCACCTACTCATATTCTCTCTTTTAGTCCTGATTGCAATTTGACGTCATTTCAATATGAGACACAAGGAACATTCTTATCAAGGATAGAACCTGAAGTTCAAGGATACTTTCCTAGAATGTGTGGTTGTGGGAGTGGGAGGATAAGCTCTAAACAATCTGAAGCTGAAGAAGACTTTTATTTGTCACCTTAGGGAAGTGCTTTTACCTTCAAGTGTGCACAAGGTGTAAATTTCCACCTCCATAAGGAAGCTTGACCATGGTACAATGAAGTACTGATCCCCCGTTTTCAGGAGAGCTGGGTTAGGAGAGCTCAAGAGACAGACAGTTGCAGGGTTTTTTTGTTTTTTTTGCACTGAGACTAAAAGTACCAGTTTAAATAGATCTGGAAGATATCCAGTAAGTCTGTAAAACCAGAGCGTTCGGTCGTCCCTGTGCTATGATTTTAGGATTATTTCTGATAAAACGTTCATGGTTTGCTTTTACAGCTATTTGTTTTGACAGCTAAGAACTGTCCAGACTTCTGCCAGGGGTTCTAAATTCAGTGGGGTCAGCTGAACGTTCAGCCACTGTCTTGGGGACTGCCTGGAGCAACATTTCTACCAGAGCAAGCAGGAACTAGGTGGCACTGGTGAGTGAGCCAGGGCTGGAGGACTGAGACAGTATTTACCTGGTGAGAGAACGAGCAGGAGCAGTAGAATGGTGGGAGAGGAAAAGGAAGAAGGAATTTATTACTTGCTTCCCAAAACACTAGTTTAAGCTGCTGATAGAATGTGCTAGATAGCATGGCAATCCTGACATATTGAAGGAGGATTATGGTTTGGGGAATTTAAAAGTCCTGTTTGGTGCTAGCAAGAAAAAAACTTTGGTCAGAGAAAAGATTGCTTTTAGTAGTTGGAAGGGAGGAGTACTAGGATGGGGCTAGTCTAAAATAGATGATAGCCTCTCATGGACTCATTAAAAAGCCATCTACAAAATATTTGTCCATTTTCTATGTTAATCCAATTTTCTGATAACAGGAGAATGGCTTAAATTAGTTGGCATAGAATCCTCACAAATCTTTGTCTGAAAACATCCCTGTGTAGCAGCAGGGACTGTTTATACCTGGCCAGTTCACAGAGGTGCTCCAAAGAGAACAGCAGGGAGCAACTCACAACTGGCTTTAATGTTACCACTTTAGTGGTGGTGTAGATGCAACTGGGCAGGTCTTAAGCTCCATCTCATCTCTGCAGAGTGATGCAAGACATACTGGTGTCTTCACACTGAAATTGCTGGTACTCAGCTGCAGGGACAGGGTTTCCTTTTTGAATTTTAATTGTATCAGCATTTCTTGCTTTTATGAATATGTCTGCATGGGAAATTAAAAACATCTAACACATCAGAGGGCATTAGTTCTGGCCATTAGTAATATTAGATGTTAATTTTCAACAGAAAAAGCTTTTTTCTCTTAAGGTGGTTTTTTGTGCTTTCTGGGTTGGTTTTTTTTTTTTTTTAATTCATAAATTTGGCAAAAAGCTACATGCTGAAATAAATTTACAGGATGTGCACATCTAGCAGTTCTTACAGTGTACCTAATGATAACTGGTCTATTTATGCTGTTATTTATTTCTTGTGTGGGCAGGTGTCCAGCTCAATATTGCTGGGAGTGTGAGTGTGCATGAGCAGAATTCAAGGTAAACAGGCAACTGATGTCACTGCAGAAAAAGCGGATTCTCAGTTATAACTTTGTGGATTTTTTTTAAACATTAACTCATTTTGGATGACCTTTACTGATCATTTATTCTGAATGTTTTGCTCTGACAGTAAAAGATAGCAAAATCAGACAGCAAACTGCAGGAATAAATATTGTTTCCCTAATCAGCCCATCTGGTCAGGACCTGGCATTTCAGTTTGGAAAGAAATTCTGACATCCTAAAAACTAATTGCATTATGAATCAAAAGGAAGCAGGAATCTCAACTCCCCTCTCAGCTTGGTGATCTTACAGCATGTTCTTTGGCAGTTACTTCTTGAATTGGTTAAAAGATGTTTCAAATGTATTATTTTGATTCTTTTTGACAATTACAGTAATGACTATAAAGTATATATTAAGGTTAATACAAAGATTGAAATGAACCATGTAGCCTCAGAAAGTAATGACAGTAATATTATGTTTCAAAGTTTTCTTTAAAAATTTTGTCTAGTCAGTGGATTCTCCCAAAAAGTAAAATTTAATTAAAGCTTCATGAGCTGATGCTTTTGGAGGAAATTATACTACTGAGGGATTTTCAGTCAGCAGCAATTACCTATCTGGATACCCTTTGTTTGTTTAGATTCCATTTTTTTAAAGCCATTAAAAAAACAAGGAATTTCAAAAATAGGTATGTAAATTATATAAAGAATGAACACAATCTCATCTAACAAAGAAGCATCCACAACCAGAACACAAACACGTTATTATTAAACAGGCTGTTTGTACCAGGGGACTGAAACTGACTGAAATTTGCTGCAAATTTGCATAGAACGTATGATTTTTACACCCTTGAAGTGAAAAAAATATCCCCTATCTATGGGTCATGAAGAAGTGGGTGTAAACAACTCTGAACTGCAATGTTATTTCCTCCACACTCCAGACTGCAGTGGTTAACAGCAAAGACAAGGGATGGGAAGAAGCAGACGAGCCCTCTCCCCGCTGTGCTGTTCAGCAAAGTGAGTTGTCCCCACAGCAGAGGTGCCCCTCCTGTGGCCTCCTCTGGACTTGCTCTGATGGGTCCGTGTCCTTCTTATGTTGAGGGCCCTGGACCTGGATAAAGTAATTCAGGTGCATCTCATGAGGGCAGAGTAGAGAAGGAAAATGACCTCCCTTGATCTGCTGACCAGTTTTTTTGATGAAGTCCAAAATGAAGTTGGCTTTCTGATTTGCAGGTGCACACTGCTGAGCTTCTCTGCCAGAGAACTCAAGGGCATGTAGCCCCAAACACAAGGCTGTAGTTGGCCTGATATAGTGTTAGCATGAGTCCCATTTCCAGCAAAAGTATAATTTCAGTGATTGTGAAATTTTCTTGGAGTAAATGTTGTACAATTCATGTGGAAAAAGTCATAAATATCACATTTACCTCCCTTAACCTTCTTCTAGTTGAGGTATTCCCTTTCACATCAGTGAAATGATGAGTAATCTTCAATTGTCATTTGATCAGGCCTTAAAATTGCAGTGATTTTTGTTCATTAATTAAATAATAATTGATTTCTGCATCCTTAAACCTTCAGCTATGGGCCATATGAATGATGAGAACTTCTTAGGGGCCTAGCTTGAGAAAACAGGAAAAGAGAAAAATGAAGAATGTCTTACAGAGGAGACACTTGTAGCTGGTGATATTTTGCTGGATTACCCTTTCTGGGATCAGGGACAGAAAAAAAGCAGTTTCTCTGACTAGTCAAATAGGTATCTAGGAATCACTTGTGCTGTTAACAGCTAAGTTTATGAAGCTAGTTCAGACTGCCTCATCCAAGGTCATGGACCTGAGCAGCTCTTACTGGAACAGTAGCCATGCACCATTCACTCCAGTGCTTTAAGCTAAAAATATTTAAATAACTGCTTCATAATTGTTGGGAGAGCCCGACAGCACATGATCCAAAGCACACTGATACTGGTGAGTTTTCTCTCCAACTCCTAACAGGTTTTGGGTTTGGTATATCATATGTATAGAGAGTCACTTGATTTCACTCTCAGTGAAGCATATTTTTACTCAAGAGTTTTGAAACCTTTTTCTCAGTATCTGTTAATAAAATGTGGATGTTTGATTTCGCCAATCTGTTTTTGTAATGGGTTGAGTTCAAATTATGATTAGAGTTTGAAGATTTCCCTGGTCATTTTGAAATACTGCTGGGAAATCTGTCAACTTATCCTATTGCTTTCTCGATGATTATTGAACTTTAGACAAATTACGATTTCAGTTTATGACTGAATCACATGACTTGAAATAGCTCTTTCATGTTTTAATCAGAATCACTGTGCATAGTCTCTAGGTCATTATCACAAAAATATGGAGCATTTTCTTGACCAACTGGGATTTTTGCTTTTGTTTAGAGGAGACTACATTAAGTACAAAATTGTTTGCTTTCCTTTATATCCTATTCCAGATATAATTAGAATTCTGCATTATCTTTATTATTACTGCTATTTACTAGACAAAGTAATGGACTATAAATTTAACATATGAGTATGGTTCTGTTAAGAAGAAACACACATACAAATTATTTTGTCATTAATTTGCATTTAGTGGTATCTTAAATATTTCATATCTCTGTCTGCAATATTTGAAAAATTTATTGAGCAGCCCCATAGTAAAAGTTTACCTTTTGCAGGATTGATTTTTAAATTCATTTTGTAATTAAGTTAATTGTGTGTGGCATCTGAATGCTAAATCTAATTACATAATTAGATATCTGCATTATTAACTGATCTGCAGTGACATAATAAATACATCCTTTGAATTCCCTTGTCTTTGTACATTTGATCTGCAAGTTATTTGGTGTACAGTTGATAAAAGAACATATATTTCAATTGCTTTATTATTCCAAATTTATGAATTTAAGATAAAAATGGCTGATTTGACATATGGTTATTTAAGCAAATATAAGCTAGCTACAGATGATTTGTAGCACGTTTCTTAAATATCACTGAAATGCAACAAATTGGTTTTTGTATGAAAGCACTATATGTGAAAATTTTTTCTGAAATTAAATTATTAGAGTAGAAAAAAAATATAGGGAAGCTAAAACATTCAGGTGAGGCTGAAAATGCATTTAATTACCATTTAAGAATTAGTAGAGAGTTGATGAACTTCAGAGAGATATTATTCAGCTATTTTTTAGATCAAAGCAACAATGATAACACATGATGATGGAGAAAGACTGAAAATTTTGAACTCAATGTGGAGAAACAAGTAATTAGATCCATGAGATGAATTATAGCAGAAGTTTTTAGTAGCTTTGCAATAATACTTTATAAAATTGGACATGTCTGAACGGTGAGCAATAATTTTCACCCCTTGCTCTGTTTTTCACAAACATACTGTGTATTTAGGTGTGCAAACCAGATTAATTTGAAACAAAAATCAGAGATGAAGTTTCGTTTCTAGGCCCACACAAATTTCTAACTGTTACAGTATTTAGCACACTAATAAGGAATGTGTTTCTCTTTATGCATGGAGGTGTATTTATTTGTTCATAAATTAGTGCTTAAAAATGATATTAGGTGGCATAGGACCTTCAGAAATCTGGAATTAGGACACCATATAACTATATTGGACATTATCTACTTGGAAGGGAAGTAAAAATGCTCAGATTGCAGATCACTGAATCATAGAATCAACTAGGTTGAAAAAGACCTTTGAGATCATCAAATCCAACCTATGACCTACCTTGTCAACTAGACCATGGCAATGAGTGTCACATCCAGTCTTTTCTTAAATACCTCTAGGGACAGTGGCTCCTCCACCTCTCTGGGCAGCCCATTCCAATGCCCAAACATCACTTCTGTGAAAAAATTCCTAATGTCCAACCTAAACCTCCTGGTGCAGCTTAAGACTGTATCCTCTTGTCCTGTCACTGTTGGCCTGGGAGAAGAGGATGACCCCACCTGGCTATAACCTTCTTTATGTAGTTTTAGAGCGTGATAAACTCACCCCTGAGTTTCCTTTTTCTCCAGGCTAAACAACGCCAGCTCTCACAGCTGCTTCTCACAGGACTTGGACTCCAGACCCTTCAGCAGCCTTGTTACCTTTTCTGGACATGCTCTAGCAGTTCAACACCCTTACTAAAATTGGGGGCTGAGAACTGGACACAGAACTTGAGGTACAGCTTCACCAGTGCCAAGTACAGGGGAAGAATGACTTCCCTGGTCCTGCTGGCCACACTATTCCTGATACCAGCCAGAATGCCACTGGCCTTCTTGGCCACCTGGGCACACTTTTTTTGGGTCCTTTCTCCACTAGCAAGGGGGTTCTGCCTATGAAAACATTTTGACCATCATGTTTCTCCTATATAGACAATGGCATTGGAAGATCAATGTCCCTTATGTAGGAATTGTGTGATGAAGAGATTTGTATCCCGAGTCTTTGACTAAAGTTGAATTTAACATACTTTCTGGAATTTCTATGCCTCCTTTTGTCTCTTGTTTTTAGATAGATTCATTTAATATCATAATATCCCTGTAAGTGAATTACAGTGTTATATAATTTATTAGTGGATAAGACACAGTCACTCAGCTGGTCTTCAAATGATCCATCTAGATTAATTTTGTTAGGTTTTCTATGTTAATTTGAATAAATTACATAAGTTCCTGCACCCTGGGAATTTTTTCTTTTTCCCCCACAATTTTTAGTACTCTAGCTGTTAATATTATGATAGTTTTAGAACAGAGGTTATCTATTCCTGCATTTCTGTCCTTTATGTGGAAGAATCTTATATGACCCTCCAGATACTAAAAATGAAATGAAAATTGCAGAAAAATTACAGAAGAAGAATAAGGGGAGCACATAAAGATTATTTTACATATATTTAACGTCTCAAAAATTCATGGCAGTAACAAAGCAGAAATGAAGATTTTCTAGCACTTTTGCACCTCTTTTTAATGTTTGTGCTACACATCCTCTGAGGGAAAGCTGAACTCATAGCAACTATGTGTTGAGGATGCTGGCTAAGAAGTTGTCAGCTAAGTATAAAGGTTTGTGAAAATTAAATTAGAGCAAAAGGAGAGTCTATCAGAAAGAAAAATAATTTCCTGTAATAAAATGCTTCACATATGACATATACAAGTTCAATAAAAGTCAGACAGTAAAATCATTCTCCATGTTTATTTTTACCTTTACTAACTTGGGTTCTCTTCCTCTAAAATTCATGTCTCCTGTTCCAGGCAGTTTCTGGTTCCTCCACAGAAATGCATGATTTTGAAATAGTAGCCATTTTCAAGCATCTCCCTCTTTCCCATTCAGTCAGAGCAGATGTGTCGTTGCATACCAACCACATGCTGGAAATCTGGCAAAGCTACAGCATAGATCTTAAGTCAGCCTACACAGAGACAAGAATCTCTGCCTATGCCCATGAATACTCTGGGTCTTTTGCTTCTTGGGCCCAATGGTGCCTTCTGAATGCAGATCAGCTGTGCAAAAAAGCTTCAAGCTACAAAACAAGCCTCAAAGTTGGCTCACCTCCAATACCATCTGTGCTTTTACATCTTAAACATCCATTCAGATGTATTAACGTGTGAAAATCCATTGTTTTTATTTTTAGTAGTTAAAGACAATGAAAAATAAAAGAGGAGAAAAACCCACCTGCAGCATGGAAACCCCTAATTTATTTTTTTCATTGAAGAGGGTATGGGGACAGAATACCACTTCTGCTCTTGGCTGTATGTGTTGTATTTCCTGGGTGAATGATGTGTAGTCTGATACTGTGTGATGTATAGTGACTCAAAGGGGAGTTTTGAATGTAAAAGATGTAATTCTGAAGTAATAAAATAGTTACATGGCATAAAGGCAGGCAGTTGATTTTCGGCCAAGTGTATGCATTTCATCTTGTCATCATTATGGAAAATTAATTTGTATGCTCCGTCATTTGGTAGATTCTGAGGTCTCTTATGTCCACAGACAAAATCCTAGATGGTGCAGAGTACTGCTGCCACTACTAGTGTAGTACTTCTATTTCTTCATGAAAACAGTTTATCTGTAAGAGAATACAGATAGAAGATCCATACCATATATACCTAAGAAATAAAAATCTCTCTGTAATGCAAAACAGTGTCCTATTTCCTTTAGAGAGTTTCAAATTAGTCACTATATTTTATAGAAAGACTCAGTCATGTATTGTGAGTAGTTGAACACTGTGCCTTTTTCATTGTTTTTATAATATGCATTAAAGTCACACATAAGAATTCAGCAGCTAAACTCCCCATGTTTGGTGGAAGTCTTAGCACTGTGGCAACTATAGGCTCTGTTGGTGACTGTATCTTCACTTTCTGTTCATTTAATTGTGTGTTGCTTTACAAACACCTACAGCACATCAAGTCAAGTGTGAAAGAAGATATAATAGCTACATATGTTTTAATTCTGCAAGTTGTCATTAGGTGGAATGCTACAGCTTGTACTGTGCAGGCAAGCAGAGAAGATGATGAGAACAGTCCATTAAGAGTGGCCTGACTTTAAGAGGCCTTAAAACCTTTGAGTGTAGGATCTGTAAGTGTTGCCTATTTTGGAAACTACTTAAAATTACTGACCTTGCTGCAGATTCTGGGATGAAGTTTTTCAATACTGGAGCCTTCCTATTTTTTTAAGCAGCATTCTGTAGTAAATCCTCCCTTGATGCCTGTTGTTCTACTCCAAAATTATTTCAGAGATATTCCTGCCAGTCACTTGTCAATCCTATGTCTATTTCTCTGAGAGTATGAGATTGCTGAACTGTACATATATCACTGTCAGAAGAGTTGCCAGTGATTTGTCTCGTGATTTTCAGTTGCTAGTTCCCACTTGGGCATTCTATAATGAGAAAAATACTAATTCTTCTCAATATTTCCCTACTTTTCTCTTCCCTTAATTTTTATTTTTAATTTCTTGTTGATTATATAACAACTATTTCCCACTCCTTCAGGCTGCTGAATTGTTAGCCATCATGTGTGCTTGTGGTACATTTGGAACCACCAAACTCTGATGCTGCTGAATCCTTCCTATGTTGGATTGAGGCAGCAGAGACAGTTTTAAATTAGCAGTTTCTTAGTCTGGCAGTGCAAATAATCTGAGATCATAGAAATGCTGCTGGCATTTATATGCTGCTCCTCTGATGGGACTGTCAGCTTTCTTGGCTCTTCGAAACAAATCTTTCCTTTTGGCTGTCCAAATTTTGCTTGAAATGGCATCAAGTTAAATGGCTTTTACCAAGTTGAGAACTGCTTCCTCCCCTGCCTCACAAGTGTTCCCTGGGCATTTGCAATATGATATTCTGCCATGTTGAGGTGGAAGCTGGAGTTCAAAGGTTTCTCAGTGTGTACACACGTGTACGAGGAAATCTTTGTTATACAGGTTACCATCATTAACCTACTGTTTTTTAGAGATTGGATGTGAAGCAAGTGACAGATAGTTATCACAAGGTCTTTTCTATCCATTTTACATTCCTTTTCTTTTTCTTTGCAAAAACTTTCTTTTGACAGAATAAGCAATTAGTATTACCTCAGCTTCATGAGTTCTACATAGTCTGGGAAGTAAAATATTATTTTCTCTTTATTGACAGATGATAAGACTGAAAGAGTAAACTTTGATGGAGATTTAATAAGTCGGGCCTTAACCTAAAAGTATTGCCCTCCAATCACAAAAAACTCTCCATATTTAAACACTTAGATCTATGATTGCTGCTTGCAAGCTCTATTTATTTTCGAAAGAGATTAATTTATTTGTTTGTACTTACTGTCCATTAGACAGGGGTGATACCCTTCAGCCAGTGAAGATTTGTCAAAGGCTTTTCTTGAACAAGAAGTCTGTTTTAGGAAAGGAAACCAAGGACATCTGGAAGGTTGGCAGTGTGTGTCTTTCATTTATGATACAAGTGTATTAAGTGGTTTAAATGGAAAAAAAATAAATCTGAAGTCTACATTTCTGCACCATGCATCTAGGGTCCTTTACATTTCTGTGATTGGTTATTCCATAATAGAATGCATTAGATACATTTTGAAGTAAAGCAAGGATTTCCTTGAAACAATATACAAATACTTGAGCAATATTTACCAATGTTTGCTGTTATAATTTTATAACTTCTGCCTTATTTTAGCAGAATACACATTTAGTCTTTGTGGTCCTCCACTGATTTCAATAGACATTAGTTACACTGGACTCTCAGTGCCTTGAGGAAACTTCTGCCATAGCATAGGATTTATGTCCTGATATCACATGTGCACCTTTATAGGGCAGTTGTCTCTTATAGGCACAGATCCTGTCTGTCTAAAGAGATCAGACATCTGGGCTGAATGGTCTGATGGATGTTCTTGCCCTCTTGACTGAATGCAGGACCTAGGAAACTTAACAGAATAATTTCTTAGCAGGGTCTCTGCTTCTAGATAAGATGAATCCCACTCCTAATGTGTAATCCCTGTTTTGCTGAGGACCCCAGACCTGGGTGTATCCATGTGGGGTCTCACCAGGGTAGAGCAGAGAGACAGAATCCCCTCCCTCACCTTGCTGGCCCATGCTACTGTATGGGTAGCCCAGGACGTGTTTGGCTTTCTGGGCTGCAAGGACACGTGGCTGGGTCATGTCCAGCCTCGCACCCCCAAATGCCTCTCAGCAGGGCTGCTTTCAATCTGTTCATCCCCCAGCCTTGGACTGATACTGGGAGTTTCCCTAACACAGGTGCAGCATCTTGGTCTTGTTAAACCTCATGAGAGGTTTAAACCTCATGGGCCACTTCTCAAGCTTGTCCTGGTCCCTCTGGATGGCATCCCATCCTTCAGGAGTGTCAATCACACCACTCAGCTTAGTGTCATGCAGATTTGCTGAGGGCACATTTGATCCCTTTGTTAATTTAATTAATGAAGATATTAGACAACACCAGTTCTAATACAGATTCCTGAGGGACATCTCTTGTCACTGATTCCATCAGGACACTAAGCCATTGACCACTATCCTCTTGGTGTCAAATCAATTCCTCATCCACCAAACAGTCCATGCATCAAATCCAGCTCTCTCCAGTTGAGAGGGAAGGATATTGTGGGGACCTGTCAAAGGCCTTATAGAAGTCCAGGTATTTGACATCTGTAGCCCTTTCTTTGTCCACTGGTGCAGCTGATCCATCAAATTTATCACACATAGTGTTGGCCAACAGTCCATACTGAAAAAGGTAGGTGGGGCAACTAGAGGAAATGTGTTGTTTAAACTTAATAAGATGTGTGAGTACCTAGCAAATAATAAAGAGAAATATGGGCCAGTCATTGTGCTGGGTAGCTTGGTGTAGATGCTGCAATGTCTGATGATGTGACAATGTTGGCAATGTGTGGCATTTGTAGGATGCAGAATGCACCTGTGGAATGGGGACGAGAGAGTTAAACTGTAAGAGTGGAAAACATTGGAAGTTTTATTCCTGATGACTGGCTCATTGTCATACATGTGTTATTGATTTGAATGAACATTTTTGCTCATCAGAATGGCATTTTTAAAAAAACATATAGGCCCAAAGCAAAAAAAAAGGTACAGTAATGGGGATGTGTGTCATTTAACTGATAGTCCAGGATGCTGATATTTAGAAAAGGAAGAGTGTTATATATTCTAATATGTTTGTTATTGAATTAGATGCTAGTTCTCCTGGTGTCCTCTGCAACTTGTCAGAAGTATGGTTGCAGACATATTGCAACAGGGAAGTGCTCTCAATTTTAGAAATGGAGGTGGATGGAGGTTTGTTAATCTGAGGAGGTCTGCACCTGAGTAAGACACTTTTATGTATTCATTTCCTTTCTCTCCTCATTTTTTTTTTTGGTCTGTAGCATATCAGGATTCTTAAATAATTTACTAATAAATTAGGTTTTAATGTTCAAGTTGACAGATACTTAGATTCTGGTTCACAGAAAAACTGTAGATGGGAAATGCAATTGCATTGCATGCAACTCCATCCTTAGAGATCCTTACATGTAGTAACAGAATTTTTTTCTAGAGCACCTATGAGATGGGAAATTGCGATAAGGATCTGCAGGTAAAAAGCACATAACTCACAGGTTATGAAATTACTGTGTATTTACTTACAGGTACAAAACCCCACTTGTAAGGATTGGAGGCAAATGTTGTAAGTGTATTTTTTACATTAATCACTTAAAAACTACATTTTCAGCATTTAGAAACAACATTTAAAATAACCATTAGTTTGAGATTTTTAAAATTGGTTTTTTCCTTCTAGTTCTCACTACTTTTACTCGAAAACATACATGGCTTTGAAAACAGTGCCATTAAACATTGAAACCATCAAAACATTTGCAACTTCTTGGAATTTTTAGGCTTTAGAGTAAAGGCTAAATTGAAAGAACACAGTGCTCACCAGCTCTTAGAATAAAAGCATCCCTGTGCCTCACACCAGTGCGACATGAGATGGATGAGATGAGATGACATGACATTCATCCTGGGGGAATACATCAGCTGGCAGAGACCTTCACCCACAAATAGGTCAGTTCTCTTTTGAGCAGACATGAGATAATTGCAAGAGGTGTGAGAGCCTACATAGCTGGGTCAGAGGGTGAATCTGCTCTCCTACCAACGCACCTCTCACCCAGAGTAGTATTTACATATATGGGAAAACAATTTAACCTGATGGTTTCACAGATGAACAAAAGGGATGGATTTGGCCTGGTGGCTTTGCTCCTCAACTGCCTATGAGCCTAATTGAATTTTAGCATAATTAAACTCACCCTGTACTGACAGATTGCATTTCACACTGCCTCCCATACTGTGGCAGGGGAAAGGAGCTTGCTTCAGGTGCTATTGCCTTTTCCCAAGGGCCTGAATAAATGGAAACGGGAGGGGGAGCTGTGGGAACATGAAAAAGAAAGGGAATTACTACTTTGCTTTCAAAAAAGGAGGAAGAGGAAAAATTTCCATTTGTTTTAACCCTACTTTTGCTCACCTGAAAGACAACCTTGTTTGACCTAACAGAACAAGGACTAAGAAGACATAGGGTGGCCAAATATAAATATGCTGGGCAGTGAATGAGACACTATTGACACATGAACAAGTGAGTGTAAATAGCAGACAGGAAAAAACACAGACTGGAAATATGAAGGTTTCTAGCTCATTAGAGCAACAATTTCTGCCTCCCAGTAGAGGAAGTAAAATTTCAAGCACTGTTAAGGTAGAAATTGGCAGGTCACTAAAAAGTTTGGTGACTGAATAACAGGGCATTGGATTCAGAATTCCAAAGTTCTCCCGGGTTTTTGTGGGTTTGAGGAAGGAAAAGTAAATCTAGCTTGGTGCTGTAAACAGTCCTCTAGGATGCCTCAGTTTCTATAAGAAGGAGCAGATTCACAAGAAGAGCCTGAAGAAAACTCCAAGGTATTAACACAGCACCTATGGAGGCATGAGTCCTGCTTTAAATCTGACAAGGGAGGAGGTGGGGCCTGTGCCTTGCACATGGGCTGTAATTGCTCTTTGTATGCTGGCCTCTGAGAAGGGAAGAGGGCAGCATTGCTGTAGCAAATGCCTAAAATACCCTTACTGTCAACTTGTAAAGGAGGATGCACAGCTGTGAATCCTCAGACAAGTTAGGTGCTTCCTTCTGGCACAGCTACCTAATTATGCTAGGAGAGCAGTGTAAGAACTTGCCCAAGTGTTCTCAGCCATCCCTGCTGCCCAGCTTAGATGGCTCCCTAGGTTTTGCTCTGCATGCATTCTGCCCATGTTTAAAGCTTTAACTGTGATTTCCAAAGGTCTCCATGGAAACAACTTCAGCTACCTAAGCTAGCACACCTTCTTGAGTGTGATCATCATCAACACCTGTCATTCCCTGGAGAAGGGAATTACCAGCCACACTGGGTGCTACCCAGAATATGTAGATTGGGCTGAATTCCAGCATTGAATTCATTTCTACACTTCATCAGAGCAGCAAAAACTTCAATACTACAAAGAAAATCTTCTCCAGTCATACAGTAGATAAAAAAAGCCAAGTAATTTCTCACCTGGTGAAGGACAGAAAGAAATATGAGTTTCTTCTAAAATTACTAAGGTATTCATATCCTACTGTGCTAGTAGAGATATTAAACCTTCCCTCAAATAGAATACACAGAAAGTCAGTATAGTGTTCCTTACATTCACTTAACAGTATGAGAGGGAAAAATGCGATAAATGAAAAATGCACTACAGACTTGTTTCAATATGAGCAATATCAGACTTGAACAATATGAACAATATGAATTGTTCTGGTTTTGTAATATGTTTCTTTCCTTATGGTCCTTCATCAGATCTTCAGCCACAGTTGTTTTGCTGCCATTTAACAAACATTTTCCCTTTTAATAACTGGTCACATATCTTGTTAATCAAACTCAGTGAGGGCTATGGTGAAATGACATAGTAAATGTATTAAACAAAATAAAACTGCACATACAGTTAAAACCATAGTTCTGATAGTAAAAATAGTTCAGTAATCAGTGTTAAGAACATTTTTAATGATGTTAGCATTGTTACAATGATAAGAAACTATCTTAATATCAAACTGAAATTCCTTTTTCTTTTTTATTTAGACCTGTCTTGCAATGCTACTATGATAATATTCTATACAATTTAGACACAGAGAGTGTATCCATGAAAGATGGGATTTTACAGAATAATAGTGGAACAGTAATTGAGAATGTTATTTCTTCCTCATCATACAATTTGATCTGCTTTTGTTTAACTCACACCATAGCTAAATAATTTCCTCCTTCTAACAAAAACATTTCAAAATATTCTTATTCTAGTTGCTCTGTGTCATTTGTCAGTAATTGTGTGGCTTTCTGAAGTGAGATTTTCAGCTAAAATTCCTGTTGTCTCTAATTAATTTTATTCATTATTTGTGGTTGGAATGAATAATTTTAATGCTTAAATGGGACCTTTAAAACAGCCACACAGTTAACCAGGTTTTTACCTAGAGACAAAAAGAGTAATAACTGAAACCATTAAAAAACCTACCTCTGCCACTTTCTCAATTCAGGCTGTAAGTCTGCATTCTTAACTTGACAATGGGATTCAAAACCAGCAACCTCTTGCACAAAAGCTCAAAACTGTCTTCTCTTCAGTGATTGGTGATTGTGTTGACAAAGCCAAACTCATGCTGTCCCATACTTATCCACTTTGCCCTGGACTGTGAGTGAATGCCAGAGCAAGAAAAGCTACATAAAACCTGCACATACATGTGGATGCAACAAATGGAAGATGCAGGTGCACGTGTTGTACTTTCACAGCAGGGGAAATCCAGGCTTCAGGCTGAAGACATGCTCATAATTAAGTTTGTTGTAACTTTCTGTGCTCTTCTCAACAGTTACTGTTGCCAGTGTTCCCTGATGACTGAGGCTGGCAATGGGACAAAGCACAGCTTTTCTTATATATTTGAGTAACAGAGACGCAGACTCTTGCATGATAATACCTGTAATAAAAAATGTTCACTCTTTCAGGTGATTTTCCTGTGGTATGACCTTCTTAAGAAAAGCAACTTTTTATTTTTTAATTTTAAGTCATAGGACAGAAGCAGTGGCAGTTTTGCCCAACAGTAGGGCTTCTCTGTTTGCAGGAAGTTTGTGAAAGGACTTCTCTCTGGGCCGAGTGGAATACACTAAAACTGAGTTTGGAAGAGAGAGAATGAGGTGGCTGTCCCACAGCTACTGCACCAGTTCTGTGAGAGACTGGAGGAGGGTGCTGGAAAGACCCTCATGTTATTACACATTCATATAGTTTAAATAGAGTCTTCTAAAAAAGAATAAAGCTTCCTCTACAAGAGAATGAAGTATTTAGGAATTGTGCAGGATAGCTATTGAGAGGTGGATCATGCTGTTTAAATGTCTTCATCTAATGATGGAGGAATTCTGTTAGAAGAAAACCATCAAGGATTAGAAGATGCTGAACTACTAAGATGCTAACTGCTATTTCTAAGGATAAATAATAAATAACTAANCAAAAAAAACCAAAAAAAAAACAACCCAGAAAAGAGGAAACTTATTCTGGATTGAGGAACTTCTGTGAACTTTTGTTGCAGATCATTTTTCTAATTTAATGCCTAGGCCTTATGAATTTATTTTAATGTAGGCCATACTTAATCCTAATGCTAAACTCTGGCTATAAAAGGTAATTGGACAATGAATCAGGTTGTATCTATTACAATTTTAAAATTAACAGTGACAGGACTCATCTGAAGATGAGATGAACACCCTGTGAAGAAAACAGGTATAATGAAAGTCTTCAAAAGAGTTCAAAGTCTTTTTTTAGTAGTACTTTAGAAAATGCCTACTTGCAAAAGTGCCAACATTATTCCTTGTACTGAGTGCTCTGATAATGCATCAGGTTCCATGGAAGTGATTTCTGACTGTAATTCTTTAAGAATTGTTTATCAAGTTTCTTGTCACATGAGTTTCCTTGTGACTGAAGTTTCCATGAGATAAACTTATAAATGAACCCATCCAGCAAGAATAAAAGATTGTTCAAGACTCTAATAGGCCACAAATTGGATTGCTGAACAATCCTCTAATCTGTTGTCTCTGTTCTTCTTTCTCTATAACTAAGACTAGGAAAAAAAAAGCTATGAGCTGCTGTCAGTTGTAATTATTCCCAACTCAGATAAAATGTCCTGACCTGTGAGAGGTAGGTCAAATGTCAGAGAAGGCTTATGGGAAACACTAGAAGGGTGAAGAATTCTAAATAAGCTTTGCAAGTATTTACCCCTTTTGTAGAAAATAGCTGTGAATTTCTAAACTTGAAAAAATACAGAAAATGTCATGACATATCTACAGTGACCCTGTCTATACTAATCTCTTGTCAGGCATATTGATGAGTTAAGTGGCTTAATAATTATTTTGCCATCAGAGATGACACACATTGATGCCTCTCTAGCAGACACCTTTTTAATATATTTTATGTTGGGATTAGAACAGCTTATGTCATGATGTTTAATGTTGTCTGTGTATGTAATGAAGTCATGATAAAACTTGAACCAACATGTTTTAATTTGGATGAATTTGCTAATCATTCAGATCTACTAAGTAATTCATAAGGCAACAAATGAATAGAATCCCAAATTAAAAAAAAATAATTAAAGAACAAAAAACGAGTATTTCCCAGAACTATATTGTTGTGATGGTGTGATGGTAACTATAATATTTATTCTTTGTTAGCTAGAGTAATCTGTAATTTATTTTTTGTTTAATGTTAAAGTTCAAGTCACTCACTTGAAGTGAGAGACTAGAAGTGACTTGAGCTAACCACTCACCTGTGAAAGGAGATGATTGAATAAAATGGTTACTACCAACTGAGAACTGAAGCATCAGACCCACACATTTGTGAATATTGCCTGAAATTATTTGTTCATGCTGGACTAGTCACTCTTATGTATGATGCAACCATTTTTTCACTATTAAACCCCCCTGCATTTAGTACATAAATACAGCTGAAGAAGTATGCCTAGCTTGAGCGAAGCAGGTTAAATGTGGAGAATAGGGAGCATGATCAGCACTTACAAATGCTCCAGACTGAAATAATTATCTTTTATGTATCATTAAATAGGATGTAAAGTCAGGGATATGTGTCAAGTAGTGAGAACCAGAATATTCTGTCCAATCTGTAGCATCCTTTATCTTGTACATTCATATTATTACTCTGCTTATTTATAAAGCATTGAATGCATACTGAATGTCTTTAAAGGTGAAAAGGTTGCTGGCTTGCAAGCACAGAAGAATCTTGTTGACTTACAGAATGAAGTACTACTCTCCCAGTTCTTACACTGCTTCTGTAGCCAATACCAAATATCCTTTCCTTGGGCATTCTAATGGAGGGGAGACTTTGGCTGAATTCCCCTCCTCTTCTGTGCTGAATGGTTGCCCCTATGGTGTGCATCCAGTCTGAGAGAAGTGGCTGTTAGTTCCCATCTGGAATCATTAGAGGATATCAAGCTGTTACTTGATCAATTCATCTTAGTCTGATTCCACTGAAGTATTAACCCAAATGTATGATATATTGAGATTCTGAGAAGAGCAGAATATATTGCAGATAAACAATTGCTGATTACTTCTCCTAGAATATTAAAATATAAGCCAGTTATCTGTTGAGTCACACCAAGATTATTTTAATTTTGCTGCTGCTTCAAATTCATTGTAAGTGACCTTACTGTTCTTCCTGTAATGCACAATAAATAGAATCACAAATTCTTTTAGAATAGTATTTAAAAAAGAATCTTCAATTTTAAATGCACATAGTCTGTATAGATTTAGATATTAGTTTAAGTAAATGGTAATGCATCCCACAGTATTTTTTTCCTAGCACTAGCCCACCAGGACCTCTGTGCGTCAGGTCCTTCCTCATTATTGTTTCTTCAGTGGCCTTTTATCTTTAATGTTTTAGCTGACATGTTTTAAAACAGCATGATTAAAATAGCATATTAATGCTTAAAGTGCAAAAGTCAGGTTTATGTAGAAGTTTTATAGACTTTTATACTCTGTAAAGATGTTCTTTGGAAACATATAACGTGCGGGCCATAGTTAGATGTCTGTTCAGACAAGAAAGAGATGATAATGAGTTCCAGTAGAGTTTGAGGGATCACTGTATTTCAGTTTTGCTTTATTGTTCAGATTATACTAATTCTAGGGGATTAATAGGCCAGCTCTGGCTCCATCTCTGTTATATGGGACATTTCCAGTTATGTGAGGTTTCCTCAGGAATATTGGTCAGGTCAGTGGGACAGATTTCTCGAGTGATTTAATGGGATTTGAACAATGCTGTTTTTAAAAACAAACTGGTTTCAATATAGAAATATTCTTTTGGTAGCTATCCAACCATAAACAGTCTTGAATATTAACATTAGTCAAAATGGTTGATTGTTTGCTGAGTTCATTCCAACACTTTCTGCTATAGCTATTACAGTCACAGAAAGAAGCCTGTGATCAATAAACAGAAGCTTTCATTTTAGACATCAATCCTTTATTCATACATATCCAGATTTTCAGCCTTCTAGTACTTTTGCTTACAGCTTTTTTTCTTCAATGTGTGGTAGAAATAGATTGAAGTCACTTCACCAGACCTGGACACACCACAAAAGTAGGAAGCAGATAATACTGCACATCACAAGAAAGTGTAATGTTTGATGTCTTTTTAGCAATTCTCTAAGTACTACACAGGCAGCAGGAAGGGCAGGGTCTGCCTTCTGCTGCTGTGTGGAATCACTAATTCTTGATTCTCTGCCCTTGATCAAAGCACCAGTGTACAAACTATGTGGATTCTTTGCTTCTTTTTTGC
>WBNO01007281.1:547515-587095 GCA_013400575.1 Peucedramus taeniatus | reverse complement strand
TATACTTTTAAGCATCAGATGAAGAGCTGTTTTATCTTTCCCTTATTTTTGCAGTTTCTCTCAAAGTAAGAGGTCAACTCAATGCAAGAAAAATAATCATCTGAGAAAAATTCCTCAGGTGGCATGCCACTTCTTAACACCTGATAGATTTCTACTGAAATTATTTATCTCCTAAAATAATCAATACTTACAATCACAGAATTATTTAGGTTGGAATAAACCTTTAGGATCATTAAGTCCAACAGTAAACCTAACACTGCAAGTCCACCACTAATCCATGGATCCTAAGTCACTGACTGTGATCCCCAAGTGCCACTTCTATACATCTTTTAAATACCTCCAGGGATGTTGACTCAACCACTTTTCTGGGCAGCCTGTTCCAATACTGGACAAATTTCTTCAGTGAAGAAATTTTTCCAAAAATCAAAACCTCCTATGGTGAAACTTGAGGCCATTTCCTCTTGTCCTATTGCTTATTATTTAGAGATACTGATGCATATCTTCTTTAACAAAGAAAAAGGCTAACAGTCACGTTGTGTTATTTTATGGAGCCTTTCAGCTGGAATCAGTGCCTGTGCCTTAATATTGGAATAAGTCTACAATTCTGAACTAACAAATAAAGAGGATATGTGGGTAATTTAGGTTTGTCTTAATTTGGCTTCCTACATAATCTAAGTACACCTTGTGTCTGTGCACAAGACTAACTGTACTTCAGCAGATTAGAATTCCTATTGATTTAAGTGGGAAGGGGGAAAAAAAATCTATACTTTGCTAAAGCTGCAGCACTCTGTTTACCAATAATGATTTTGTTCTTAGTTTAGGAGACAGAATGTCTATTTGTCTACTGAGAAAATTCTATAAGACAACAATATCCTCTTTTCACCAAAATATTAATTAGGCTTCTAGTGTCTATCTGTAGTCCCACAACATAATCAGTGGACTATTTCCCAATGCTTCATTGTATGCTTCAAGCATGTAATAGCATATCAAGACCTACAGCTCTCTAAAGACTTGCTTACTTTTCTTTGAGATTAAACTCACCCATATCATGATAGATCCAGTTGCCATGGAGAACCAGAACATTTCTCCCATATTTAAAAAAAGCCCAAATTCTATCTCTACAAACATGCTTTTTTTTCAGATTGTCTGGGAGAAGGTCTTCAGTTTAATATTGTGTTTACTAACAAAATATGTCTTTTTTTTCATAGCCTACTTCTTCCATCCAAGATGAACATGAATGCAAAAGTCTGGTTCCATTTCCAAGCTTCTCAAGATATCACTACCTCCTTTTTTTTACCATTACCTCCTTTTCACTTTGCATTACAGTGCCTGTATTGGTGTAAATTGCCTTCATAGGGGTGTATGAAAGAGTATCTCTATCATTACTGTGGCTTTAAGCTTTTTAATTTCCTTTTTTTTTTCCCTAATGCTCTACAATTTACTATTGTATATTTGTTGGCCTGGTAACAGCCTTGATGATACACAATTAATAGACAGTTAATATAGGTAATTTTTTTTTTTACATATTGTTTTTCATTCCAAAATGTGTTATTAAGTTGAAAATCTACTGAAAAATGCAATTCAATTATTAAAATGTAATTATTTTTATGGCATAAAATCATTACTAACATACTCTCCCTCCATATGGGGGAAAAAAAAAAAAAGTTTTCCAAGCCTCCAAAACCTTGAGGTGTGATATTTACAGCATCATAAAGTTAAGTTTCTTTAGCATTCTTTTTAATTTCTGGTTATTAACATTAGAATTTTTCTTCTGAATTTTAGACCCCTCTCCTTCATTCTCTGAAATTTTCTGTTTTCATTCTGTGCTTCTGTTGTTTAAGTACATACGTGTGCTTTGCTCCCTAATGCTTTCCAATTAGCAAAGCATTCACTGGGCTTTCACAGTCAGTACTCTGTGATGGCAGAACCAGCTTCTGAAGATTTAGAAACCTGAGACTACTGCTATTCAAATAATTCATTAGAAAGGGTAAAATACTTAATCACCAGCTAGCTTAACATTTTTAATACATATTGAAAACAATTTTGTTGCAACTGGCAGGAGACCACTAAGTTAAGCTTAATTCCATTAAAGCCAGCCACTATTACTGTATAATAGGAATGTCTTGCATAACTAAGTTGATAGAATTCTTTGAAGACAATGCTGTTGTGATAGATAAGAGAGTGATGTGGATGGTATGCATTTTTCAAGAAGCATTTGATAAAGCTACACATCAAAGATAATTGGTTATTTTAAGGAAACCTTACACAGAACAGAACATATTTTAGAGAACTGAAAACTGTTCCATGAAGACAAACATTTTTGTCTTGATAACTGTAAACTAGAAGACAAACATAAGTCTGCTAGTAGCATAGTCACCACACTGGACACATGAGAATACAAAAGCATCAACCCATGTAATTTAGTACAGGGAAATTCTGCTACATTGAAAAATTTGGGTTTATATATTTATATCCTAATATTTTAGTCAAGAAATTCATCCTTTTCTGGACCATTACAGTGAATAGAAAGGAATCAATCTTTTCAACTTTATGCCAGTGCTTCTATGAAAAGTAGTGTGCATGGAGGTATTAACTAAGAAGTTGTGTCTCCATTTATTTTAAATTGGAATTAAGAGGTCACTTGTCTGCTGATACTTTAAAAATGCTTTTTTTGTTTGCTTTTCCCTTTTGTAGTAGCTGAGTTAATTAGGCAGCCTTTCCTAGAGCTGAGATGTATTTGATTTTAGAATAATCTCTATAGAAAATCAGAGAAGTTTTCAAATGCCTTTGAGTAAACTGCATAACACATTATGAAAACATACCAGGGTGACAATTCCTGTAGTGCAGTGAAAGAGATGAGATGCTTCTCTGAGCTATGATTTATGATATTCAGAGCAGGTTTATCTCCTTTGAAATCAAGTACTCCTAATATTTGAAGATCTAGCACTGGTTGGCTCATATTTTTTTGTATTCTTAGCATACACTTCCTCTAAAGCTGATGAGTCTATCATTCTTTCAGAGCAAATATATGCAAACATGCAGGGTCAGTTCAGTATTCAGAAATTGTCATCAATATTTGGTAATTATTACACTGCTGTTTAGGAATGATAAGTAATAAAAATGTCATTTATTCACAAGCATTAGAAAACCTAAACATAGCCTTTCTGCTTTTGATGAATATTGAAAAGTTAATAGTTATTCTTCACTTAAACTCATATGACTAGTTTGTATATCTAACCTCTGAAATTGCTTCATAATAAGCTCTCAATAATGACAGACTCCACTGATTTACTGTCTAGAATATCCATTGACTGACTGAACCCATGATGATGAAGCAATTGTATTCCCAGCAGCATCCATGCTTATACAGCATATGCAGTAATACATCTCTGGTTTGATTTTATTTAAAACCTTATTCTGAATTCTTCTGCCTACTTTCCATATGTCTATATTTTTACAAGAAATCTGGAAGCATTAAATCTATATGCTTAGTTTATCTACTGATCCCATTAATCAGCCTTTGACTACATGCTAGCAATCTCTCTATACATTTGGTTTATGTCTGTCATAGGCATCATCTTTGTTTGGGGCTGTTTTAAAGAATATTTTACAATGATGTTATTTTAAAGCTATGCCCTGGTTATACTGTAGTCGAATGCTGATAAGGTTGGAATGACACATGACAAATCTCCAGATTAAAAGCCATTTACTAAACACTATATTCCAGGGATCTTCTACTTCCATTTTTGCACCAATATAGTATAAAAATTCTAAAGAGTAGACCAGCAAGGACATATTTCAACAGCAGGGAGAGCATGAAAAGAATGAAAGCTTCATCTTATGCTTGTAAGTTTACTTCATACAGTCTTGATAGCTTTGACAGCTTTTACTGTTCTTTCAAGTTTCTGCCATATGACTGTTTTTGAAGCATTTGAAGCATCTGCTTTTTAGCAAAATATGCTAAAAAGCATCGGAAAGCCTCCTCCATGTTCAAGCTTCCCACTCTTATAGATAACTCCTATTTTTTCATGGCTAGAATGAGCTCTTTTTTTCTGTTTGTTTCCATGGACATTTTTACATCAAAACGTCCATTTATAAAGGAACCAATGGAAAATGTCCTGAAGAAAATTAGCTTTGCAGTTCAGGAAAAAAAATGAAAGCTACTGAGGGTGTGGAGAAGCAAAACTTTTTCTATTACAGACTTCAAACACACTGTATAATAGCTTAAAAAATCCTGTCTGGTGGTGGCGATCATAACTAAAAGGTCTTATAAAGATACTCCTCAAAAAAACCACAAGACAATGTGGTCTTGTTTGTTAGTTTATCATCTTAACTACTCACCTCACCTACTTTGGTAAAGTTCAGAAGTTTCAGTAGATGCAAGTTACCCCAATATGAACAGGAGAAATGATAGTCTAGATAAATGAACCTTGTTATGATATGGCAGTCCTTGCCATCCTGCCTTTGCATCTTCAGTATGAAGTTTAGCATTTGCTTAGACCCAAAAACATTTAAACTCCAGGTCTTAAGTATTTAATTGCAACCCCAGCTGGAGTCAGTACTTCCATGATGGCAGGCAATAGCTTACAGGACATACCCATCATAAACTGTTGTTCAGTGATTCCATATGACAGACTCAAAACAAAAGTGTTCTCACACAAAAACATTATATTCAAAGTTATATTTTACTAGATGTATTCACAAAATTAATTTCTGATAATTTGATCTAATTCAATCATTTTAGATGTGTGGCTTTATAAAACAGCACAAAATTCTTTTGGCTGCCTTTCTGATTTCAATCAGGAAACGATTTTCAGAATGTTTGTGAATGAGTCAGAATACATCTGACATTACTACCCGTACACCTGCAAAGATAAACACAGAAAAATATCAAAAACTTCTTGTGATCTCATTTATATTATCTAAGTAATTAATCAGTCAGACAAGACACACATGAAAAGAACTTGTATTATAATCACTGGCAGTAGCACAGCGACAGAAACATTACATTCAGGAAAACAGGATGAACACAACTATCATAACTTGTGCAGTGAAGTGAAAGGGATAAATCGGACATAAAAATATATTCATGCCCCTAAAAATTAAACTAAAACAATACTTGTAGTGGAAGAGAGTACCTCAACTTTAAATCTTAAACCATTCTAGTTTCTAGAGATTTCTGTCTAATAATAGCCTTACCTATCTTTGCCACTCTAAATTGCTGTCAGAGAGCAACAGTCATTTTCTTATACTTGAGATCAGGAGAGGATTAACATTCAATGGATTTTTTTCTTCTTTTTTTTTTAATTAACTCGCACCTTACCTCTCCATTAAGAAAGTTTTGTAGTGTCATGAGTATTTTGGTTATTGCAGTTGTCAAGAATATTCATCTCTTATAGAGTTTCAGTTCTTTACACTGAATATTTCCACAAAATGGAAGCTGAAAATATTCCCTCTCTCTACAGCCATTGGAGAGACAGAGGTAAATCTCTCTCAGAGACAGTAGAAGTAAAAGTATCTCTGCCTCCTTAAGCCAAATTCTGAAAGTTACCTGCAATAAATATTGGCTAATCTCAATCTTCATCCCATTGTGTAAATAGGATTATCTTAAATTCTTATTTAAATAATAATAATGAAAAAAATATGTTGAATAAAGTAGTTTACAGGCAGCAATCAAACCCATTCATAGAGGTGCTTACTCACAGATCCCTGGATTATGATATAATGGCTGAAAGCCATCCACATATGTGAAGTAATATTCAGCACTACTCTGATGAAAACATTGGCAACCTCTAAAACTCTCACAGAAATAAAAGAAATCATGCTGGATATTTAACCTTTGAACTATATATAGTCCTGTAGAATGATGTGAGCCTGTGAATTACAGTAACAAAACCTTTTGGCTGTTTTTCGTAATAGATGATGAAGAAGGAGGTTATTGTCATGATAACAGCTGTGATTCTGAATAGATTTCCACAGCAAAATGTATTACAAGTGGGCACCAGAGGAAAGACAAAGTCTTCACTCATTTATATATATTAAAATTTTGTAAATTATGTACTGTGGCTGCCCTAATGCTTTTCCCCAGTTATTATCCTGGATCATGATGGGGATAACTTCCTGGGTCATGAGCCACACCTGAAGGCTTTTGCCCTAGATATTCAGACCTACACACATCCATACGTACTTCCAAGAGAGAATGAGCACTCCACCCCCTTGCAGCAAGATGTATTACTGATTAAAGAATGGTGATACAGTCAATTTCTAACAAAGCTGCTGCAACTATCTCACTTCTAAATTATTCTGAAACAAAGGAGGAGAACACTGTTGAAGTACAAAATTACACAGTACTTAATTTCTTGTTAATCAGTCTTGTTAGTTAGTTGGTTTAGAATAGCATTGAATTTGAATTCAGCTAAGTGTCCTGGACCCATTGAACCTGTTCAGAGAGCACTTTGAAAGGGAAGAATTTGACCTCTCTTTTCAAAGGTACAGAGAGGTAAGCAAAGCATCAATTTAAGATTTTTCCTCCCACATAATTTCTACTAATTCCAGTCTGGTGTGGGTGTTTTTAAAAGATTATTGATCCAGATTTAAATAATAGAGTAACAAAAAAAAGATAATATTATTTCTTAGCTGTTCCTCTCTTTGTTTTGTAAACAATACAGTGTTCTGCAGTTTACAAATTAATAACTGTTCCTCTGTTATACTCTTCTCAGAATATCAACTGACAGTAGAGGAGGCAATGGGCACAAATTGAAATAGAGGAAATTCCACTCAAAATTTAGAAAAAAACCATTTTGCACTGTGAAACTGAAAACATTGGATTAATTCCCCAGAGAGTTTGTGCAGTCCTCATTCTTGGTGACAAAACCCAACTGACATGGACAGTGTCAACGGTAACCAACTTTCAGCTGGTGGGCTCTGACTGAAAAATCTCCAGGGATGTCTTCCAAACTCAGCTATTTCTGTTATTCTATGAAATACTTCCACCTTAAGGCATCTGCTGAACATGCACTTTCAGCATAAAAGCTCAAATCATGACTGCATTCCCAGAAGAAAACTGAGCACCTTTGACACTGGAGGTCAGTACAGTATGTCTTGCCTGATAATCTTAGACTTTACTCTAGGCCGTTGCATTCCTAGGGCAAATGTTGGCACAAAATAGCTCCCATTTAGGCAATCTCTTTAAATAAATATAGTAATAATATAGCAATCTGATATTGAGTGCCTATTTTCTTCTTAAGATGGTTATCAACTGAAGATTCATTTTCCCTCTTCTCTTGGCTGATCTGTTGCTTACTGAATGTCACCTGGAGTGAGGTAAATGGCCAGTTTTTCAAACAGCCCAGTTTGGTACATAGAGTTCTAAGGCCACTTCATTGTCAGAAAGGTGTTTCAGTACTGATTTATTATTCAATTTATAGAATGCTAAACTAATAGTGAATAAGATGTTTTTCCATCAGAATATTTTTCCGATGCTGCACCACACAGTTTACCTCTGCAGATGCAGTTTGTGATTTTGTCTACTCTACCTGAAAATTATTAGATACACTGAAGGGGAAGGAAACTATCCCAAAAGTCAACTCCTTCCTAATTCCAGGAAAACAGTACTGCCTCACTGATTCAAACCAAGAGCAGATTCCTTCACCATACTTCATCATCTGTGTTGTAAGAGAAATAAGAAGCAGAGCTTCTTTCAGATCCATCCCTCCCCTGCCCATTAGTTCAGTTTACAGTATCAATCACTTTCCTGACCATGTATAGCTCACAAGAGCTCATGAGAGCACCAGATGTGAGGAAAATTCCCTTTCCTTAAACCTTGAATGACCATAAAAGTAAGGATATATATTTGTCATTAATAATTTAATATTGATAAGTAAGTTAGACTGTCCAAAACACAAAAAAAATAACCATACTTTTCCTCAAATCTGGAAGTCATTGGCTATCTAAATGCATAAACACTCTTGGATGCATGAAAGTTCCTATTTAAAACACTTGTCATTTCATTTGCTGAGAAATTTGGCAAAACTTGTCTCAAATTTTGTGCTAAAACAGCTTCTTCCTTGACTTCAGATACAACTATTCTGTAAAAATAAAAACTATTAATAGCATTTGAAGAGGTAATAAAGTTTTAAGTATTTCTTGTTTCCCCTTCTACTTTAAATTATTTCAAGGATAAAGTCCTATAACTAGGAAGCATAGAAGTCCCAAGAGTGGAACCTGAAAGGTGCAGGAACTGCCAGACAGGAACCCACCCGCGAGATTGGCTTTGAACACGCAAGAACGCATCAGAATGCGCAAGAATGAGAAGAAAAATCTAGTGAGGACTGGATACTTCTAATATACTTTGTTATACAGCAATATTTAAATAATATATCTGGACATGAAAATGAATGTATTAAAATCAAGTACCTGATTTTATTTACATGTACGTGTGGCACTTAGGGACATGGTTTAGAGGTAGACCTGGCTGTGTTGGGTCTACAGTTGGCCTCAATGAACTTAAAGGTCATTTCCAACCTAAAGGATTCTAATTCTCTTTTTGCTTGTGTTCATAGCAGTGATGAAAAGTAAGAGGATGAAGTTCACACTGAAACTTTGTGCGTTTCTAACAGTTGCTGTGACTACATGCAGTGTCCTTGATGAAAAAGGTACTACTGGGGAAAGAAGGGCCACCTCAGGAGAGGAATGCCTTCCCTAGAGGGATAGAAATAATTGTGGATGATAGAGGACCTTTTAGTCATTTTTTTTTCTTTGTGTGGTGTTTTGCATGGAGCACGTCAGATGTAGGAACACAGTAAAAAACAATGCCTTTCTTCATCCAATCTATTCAGAGTTTAAACATTTCTGCTTTAGGTGAAGTGTCATCTACTGTGCCTTCTGCATGGTAGACATGGAGAGCAACTACTGAGGCTGTCCTCTACCAGCGGAGATCACTTTCTAAGAGGAAAATGGCTTGCCTTCAGTTCTTTTCCACACTCTCATGCATATTTATCTATTTTCTAAACCTAGGGACAATGGAGGAATATGCATTGTGCAAAAAGAACAAAAAAATAGTCATATAGAGATGCTTAATGCAAGGGACACTCTGGTGTGGCACAACTCAAGAGAAGGGAAAAGGACAGCATTTGGCCAAAACAGATATTGTGCTATGATAAAGCCTTTAGTATTTCCAGTTACCAGCAGAACTGATGGCAAAACTCAAGTCAAAGAGTCCTTAAAATGCTAACATCATTTTGTTCCCATTCCATTTGATCCAGCTGCAGCTGGGTGAATACTGCATTGAATGAGTAGTTGAGGTGTTACCAAGACTTCTCCTGTTTAAGTCGAGAGGTTTTCTCTGTCTCAAAAGGACAATCTGAGAATATAGCAAAGCTCATGGTAGAACATGATAGAAGACTGCCTTTAGTGTTTATTGCCCCATCTTGCTATTAGCTGGCTAGATTCAACCTGTTTGGACACTCGAATAAATCTTCAAATAAGCAGTATCAAAGGCAGATTTTCTTCCTGAAGTGCTGCTATGCATAGCTTTATTAATGCCAGCCAAAATTTCTTCATGACACTCTATGTCTTACATCTGTTGTGAAACTGATGGAACACACCTGGTAAATGATGTACTAATGCCAACACATAAATTCATAAGGATAGCTGCTAGTTGCTAAGTAAATGGCTAATTTTTACATATAATTTTTTTAGCAATCTGGATTGTTCCCCTACTTCTCTTCTATTGCACTAGCAATGAGCAAAGGCGTCTGATTTTGAGAATATGCCCAAACTCTATTTTCTCTATTTCTATGTAGAATCTATTTTAAACATTTATTTTCCTTCTAGTCTCATACTAAACTAAACTGTACCAGCTTAAAAGGGTTCCTTTACTGTTCAAAGCATCCACAAATGAGAAAGAACAAGAACACATGGCAGGTACTGGGAAGAATATAATGATGATTAATTAATTGGTTGGATAATTTTGTCTGGTGATGGAGTTACGATTAAATAGCCATATTAATTATTTATTTAAGAATTTGGTAAAATATAGGTCATGGTTTTCAAATGTCTGAGGAAAATGCTTTCCATTAATCTATACAAAACAAAATAAAGACTGCAAGAGTCATCAGCTATCCAGTCTGTTCTAAAGCATAATTTCTATCTTGCCTTTTATTTTTGTTGAGACACCTCAAGGCTGAAAATGGCACTGGTGCTTTGGGATGCCTTATTGCCATTTACCCTCATACATGTCCAAGGCCTTTTGGAAGTTTGAAGAAATTCTGATATCAGAGTACCTGACTAATGTAGGAGCACCCCTGCTACTTTCAGGGGTCTGCCACTGCAGCTGCTGGCTACGTGCCTGCCAGGCTGTGTTTTCATTCTCCTCACTCTTCAGCTGCCAGCCAGCTCTCCCTGCCTACCCCTCACAGCTCTTGTTTCTCAGCCATCTCCGTCTTCTTGTTTGCCTCAATGCCACCATCTCATCCACTAAACAACTGGGGTTTCCTCTTTCCCAAGTTTCCTTTCCTACAAAAGACTGCCCTTCTTAATATCTAGCTTCAGGCACAATTGAGAACAATTCTGAAAGTGATGTCAAACTCTTTTCTTTAATAGGCAGAGTAGAGTCAGATCCTATGAAGTCTGGTAGGAGTTTCTGGTTTAATTCACTGGCATTAGATTCAGAGCAGAATTAGGCCATTTGAAGCTAAATTCTCAGGATGTGTCTGAATAAAAATAGTACAAATACTGTGGCATTCAAGCTCTTCATCCATAATACATTCATCTTGAAGTGCACAGCTGCCATGCATATATTTATGTAACTGTTATCTGTAGAAATAGTTAAGTATTCAGTTCAACTCTAAAAAAAATATTTAGAAACGTTAAGGAAGGCTAAGTGGTGAGCACAAGCAAGAGGGATAGTCATTAGACATACATGTCTTCAGAAGGCAGCAAATCACTAACATTTTCACCTGAATCATTGAATATATAGCATAACATAACATAGCTAGAAAATGTACAGAGAGGAACAAGGATGGCCAGACATTTGGAGAAGTGAGGAATCTAAGTCGACCACAACTTTTTAGTTAATAAACAGACAGCTTAAGCATTCACTTTTCACAGTCAAAACACTTGAGGCAATCCATAAAATACTCAAAACACAAGGCTTAAACCAAAGACAATGTAATTAATTAACCTATTTCCATAACAATTTTGAAATCAATAGTGTAAACATGTTAAAAAACAAGACTTGATAAAACCATGAACAATTGAGACATCATAAGTTTTTAAACACAGTATGACCTCCAGCCTGAGAGGACCAGACACAACAGAAGCTGGATATGGATCAGACAGGAAGGTGGCAGCATTCCCTACAAACCCCATCTCCTGTATGGTTTTTAACTATCATCTACTGAGAGCTTTTGTCTCTCCCATTTTGGCAGCTGTCTTGCACTTGCCCTCCACTGTTCCCAACCTTCACAAATAAAACTGCTGCAAGTAACCTGGTCTATGCATGCAGTACGTGCTGAGGGCTACAGGAACGTCTCTGCCTCCCTGGTCTACCCAGCTGGTACAGCTATGCAGAACCTCCTGACATGTGCCTCTACTTTTTCCAGATTTCTGCTTCCTTCCTTTCTAAACTTAACTGAGCAAAGTCTTTGGTGCAGCAATACAAGCACAGTCATATTAATCACCAATATTTTTATTCTGTTGCTTCTCTGTCAGGCTCTTGGCAGTATAGCAACAAACATCACAGTAATAAATGAGCTTTTAAGTGCACCAAGCTATACTATTCAGCAGCTGGCATGTGGTCTCTGATCAAAACTTAATGTATACAACCCCTGCATAGGCAGCACACCAAATAACAATAACAGCAACAACACTAATAAAAATGTAAGACATTGCTCTGACCTCAAGTTAAGAACACAGGTCAACTATCTTCCTAACTATACCAAAATCTATTACTTCAGGGGCTCCTTTCCTAAGCTACACTAACACACTACTGAATTGCAGTGGGTTAGGTAAGTAGGAGCACAATACCCATTAAGCCTCCATAAACAATTAACTTTTGCAGCTGAGCTGTACAACAAAACAACCTGTCTGCTGCCATGGGATGTTGTTTCACTTCATGTAGGTCATTGGTGAGGTAATAGACAGTTTTACCCAGCAACAGTAGCAAAATACCAGCACAACACATCCTTTGATAGGTTTAATAAAAATATAGATCAAGATTATAGCAGAAGAAATCGAAAAAAAAAAAGCAATTACCTCACTTAAATGTATTTCAAATGTTTGTAAAGTACACATAATTTTACTGCTAAAAATACCCCAACAAAACATACATTCAATGTAAAAAAATGCCTTAAACTTACCTCTTAGTTTACACTGATTTAATATATTTTTTCTTCTACTTTTCAACTTTCCTTGCATCTTGGGAATATAGTGGTTTTCTCCACCCGTTTCCTTCCTCTCACCTCCTCCCCCTCCAATCTGGCCTCCTTTCCTTCCTTGGAGGTTTTTAAGCTTTAATTTGAGAGTGTAAAGCTGAAAAATATTTGATACAATTTTTTTTTTTAATTAGAGAATTGAGCTCCTCACCATGGTTGAAGCATTTCTGGGAACAGCACCAAAAAGCTGGAAGCTACTGCACTGAGTAGCCACAGCTTATCTCTTAAAATCATCACTCATTTATTTTTCCCAGACAACTAATGTTTCAGCATTTTACTTACAGACATGACTGCAGTTTAGGAAACTAGAAATGAGTCCGAGTCTCTTTGTTCAATTTTGGAACGTGAAAACTAGATTCCCAAATTCCAGCGTGGGCCCATCTCCAGCTGGAACAGGAACAAGACTCACCAAGTGGGATTTGACAATGTATGAGCTGAGGCTTAAGTTAGTCACATTTTCAATGAGCTCAGAAGGGTATTGATGATTATATGTTCCAACTGGAGGAGGTGGTTGTCAGTCTGCCTGCAGTGTGCATGTCACCACACCGGGGAAGGGGAAATATTTTAGAGCTTGTGTAGGATTGGGCTTGCTGAATGGAGCACTTGGGAAGCCTCCTCTCCTATAATTTGGATATTGTTGGGGAAGGGGGGGAAAAGTATAGGTTAGATATAATCTTCAGGAACTCTGTAACATGCATTCACAGCAAGGGGTGTTGGAGAGACTTGGCATTTCTGTGTGCAAGTGAGCGGAAGCCTGTTTTAAGTTTCCATTACTTGGCATTAAATTTGCTTTAAAGCCTGTAAGTATATTTTTTTTTAGTCTTCATTTAGTATGGCTAAAGATTGCTTTCATCTAATAAAGAATATTTTCCTGATAAGATATCAAGTCTGTGGTAATGCTAAATAAGTCATATCTTTTGTAAATGCTTACACATTTCAGGTATGTGATAACAGTAGTCTTCCTCTCCATTCCTTTTTTGTTCATTCATTACATTTCAGTCTTTCCTCTTACATTACCCCTGCTTGAACAACAGCAAATTGCTCCTACAATCCACTTATTCGTGTGAAACTCAGCAATTACATGTCCAGTCTTTTATGCAATCTATCTGCACATTCTTCCAAAGACAGTATTTCCCTTTTAGACATTATACTGACTAGAAACTGGACCTTTCACAACCAGAAAATAAGATGTTTTAGTATAATTGAATGTGTATATTTTTGTATACATAGTTAATATGTATTAGGCATATAAAATCAGTTCTGAACTAGTTTATCACAGATGCATTAGCTTCTCATTTCTCTTAATCAGAATATGATACATTCATAACTCCTTCTGCTCATGTTTCTAACCTCTAAGTATCGTTTATTTTCTGTTTCCTGCTGTTTACATCGTCTGCTGACTTCATTAACATGCTGTTCACTTGCTTTCTTTAATACTATTAATGAAACTGTTAAATAAGGCTGAAACAGAGACCAATCATTACAGGAGCACATTGGACAACTGGAATGTGTCATCAGCCAAGGTCTCTGCAGCAAGGTCTAAAAATCCATTTGTCAAAAATCATTCCTTTTAATTGGTTTTACTAAGTTATTTTTTCAACTGACTGATGTTTAATTGTGGCATTACCAGAAAGCCATTTGAGAAACCTTGGCATAGAAAATCTGACTGCTTATGTATTTGCTTTTGTCTAAACCAAACCTACAGGAAAGCTTGTATTTGCTTCAGAATGGGTTTTAACTACTTACTACAGTTCTCCTTTCTATTTACCTCTTCATAATCACTAATTCATACCATAGTTTACCCTTACAGATTTGAGATCCTTGAATTAACTCCATGCAATTGACAAAACAATCATGTTGCTTTAAGGCTGTGCAGAAGGGTATGTGATAACAAACAAATAATATTAAATAGAAGATAATATTATTTACATAAAAATAGACACACATAGTGAGAATATATATGAATCCAACACAGACACAAACAATTCCAAATACATTTCCAGCATAACTACTAGAAGCATGAGAGGTGTATGTTAAACATCAAAAAGCATAAACAGAGAAGGAAAAGACACATTTTACCTGCATAGTTACTGCTGACCTGCAAACACACTAACTGAGAATAAATTAGGCTAGAAGTGAGAAGGTAAATAGCAACCATCAGGAATGTGAGCCTTCAGATAAGTCTTCCAGTACATGTAGCCAAGGCAATGAACATAGTGCCTTTAATACAAAGCTGCCTGGGTTCACAGAAGGAGTTGTCAAGTGGTTGCTTGGAAAGGCAGCCATCCCTGAGCTCAGACATGGTGGCCCTACCTGCCCTCCAGCTCTGCGAGCAGGACAGTGAATACCAACAATTATTAACACCTAACTTTGTCTTTGAAATTATTGATTCACATTTTTTTCGTACTGAAAGTCTGGAATAAATACTGCTCAGTTTTGATGAACCTCAATTTCCTCATGAAGTCTAAAAATAAGAATATGCAATTATTAATCTTCATTACTAAGAAGACACAAGCTGCTGAATTTTTAAGTGTCAAAGTTTTGGCCCCTAAAAAATTAGTTTTTAGTAAGTACACATGGGAGAAAGCTTCACAAGCAAGGGCACTCCTGAAGACAGTGGATTCTGGCACTGATCAAGGTCTTTGTTGAAAAGCTCAAGTTCACTACTCCTGACATACAGTAACTACATCAGGGTCTGCTGCCTCCCCAGTAATATCAACACAGACCTGGGAAAAATGGATATAATCTATACCAAAAGAACATACCCTTGACATTTTTTCTTTTGGGGACAAAAAGCACAGAAATGTCTCATGGCTTAGAAAAGATTAAAAATATTTGAATTCAGGTCCCCAGAACTATTTTGAATCTGAGAAGTGACAGAGCTGATAGAAAAGGATAATCAGGCATTTTTGTAATCATAGTATTTCGAGTATATAGGTCATTTCATTTTGAGGTTTTCAGAAAAGACGTGGACATTCAAACATTTCAGCATATCTTTTTATACAAAAAAAAAAACCCAGTCTCAATTAAAAAGACTATCAAAAGATTTGCTTATGGATATGTATTTGATTTCAAGTAATGAAGCATTCTTGATCCTCCTAGGAGCATTCTCCTCTAAGTTTTTAACTCTTATCAGTGGAAGAAGGAGCTTTGGTGAAAGTTATTTAACCTTTATAGTGCATTATTTACATAGACTACTCCAAAAAAACTAACAGGGCTGTTACTCCAGGTACAACCTTTTTTATTTGGCTGAATAGTTCTTGGACTTTTCAAAGCACATGACTCATTGTTTTCATCAGCCTATGATCATAATGATACAAAGAAAAGTCACAGTAATTATAGAGCAGTCTTCATAAGAGCTATATTTAATAAGCTATGTTCATCCCTGTTCCAGCTCCACTAGCTTCTGTCAAAAGCAAGGATATATTTAACCATTATGTGCTAGCTGGCATAGCTACAATTATTATCCTTGAGAAAGCAGTAATGCTTTGGCCCTTTTAGAGGTTAAACCTTATTTTCTGTCCGTTAACAAAAATACTGAACAGTTGAAATAAATTGAGAGTGTTCATAGACTTCAAACAAAGCATTCTTTCTGAAATCATGTCTATAAAAGGCTTAATTGTGTTTTTACCTTTTCAGTTTGACAACAAAAAAAGTGATGAAAGGCAAACACACATATATCTGTATATATGCATGTATTAGCATAAATACAAACATACTGGCAAGAAATACTAGAAGTGCATCATCAAAACCCTTTATTTTAATTGGATTATTAGTTGTTTAAGTACAATTAATGACTACTATTAACTTCAGAAGTCTTTAAAAAATGGAAAAAACCCAACTCTTTATCTAGAGGAGATCACAATAAACATATGAGACAGCAGGAGGATACAGTTTGCTGAGTAGCGCAAGGAAAAAAGAGAAAAAAGTTGCTCAGGATCCATCTTAGCACACAAACTGAGCATCAGATGTAATCTGTTGCCATCACCAGCTGGTTTACATAAACATTTATTTGTTATGAGGCCTCTACAAATGCTATTTTGAATTGTTACTGGAAATTTATTTCAGCATAATATGAGATAATAATAATAATAATAATAATAATAACAATGATAAAAAAAATAAACTCAGGGCACCAGCCTGGTTCTATTTTACCAGTTCAATTTAACCAGGGAAAAATAATTCAGACTACCTTGAAGGAAGAATAGACATATTATTGACTTCAAAGGGCTCACTAACAGTAGCATACAACTTCTGGCATCATTTCAGTCTCACTGATCCTTGATAATTAAAAATACTATTTACTTCACAGTACATTTTAAATTAATAAAGAAAATAATTTACATAGCTTCTTTCTTTGGCTGTTTGCTAGCACGTGTTCTGCCACACAAGTGTTTGTTTCCTGCTGCCCTGAAGAGGAATCCTTGTGCTCACAGCAGAGGAACAATATGGCTTAGACAATCAGATCTACAGAGCCATTCTGCAATAAGTGGTCTTTAAGGATGGGAGGGATGAGGGGTGGAATTTCACATAAAAATTATGAGGGGCGGCCAAACAAAAATATAAGATAATGGTAATAGAATTCATTAATATCAAGTAATATTAATAGAATTCAAAGACTCAAACAAATTTTATGTTCATTCCAGAACTCCACACATCCTTCCTATTTTTAAAAAGCATGAGGTATAAAATCCTTCCATCTCATCTACTGCATACAAGATATCTATCTTCCCACACTGCCATCCAATACAGCTCAGAATTCTGGTCTCATAAGTCTCAATATAAAATGTGCTGTTCTCTAAATTAAAACTTCGAAAGTATGCATTGTGTTTATAGGCTGGCTCACAGTCACAGGGATCATATGTGCCTGTGAATGTATATGTGAGTGCATGAGACAAGACTACTGAACCTATTGATTAATTTCTAATTAAAAGAGAAGACAGTGGGAAAAGAGAAGACTGGGAAAATTCTGAAGCAACCTTGTATTGTGATATGCAGAAGAATGCAAGCTGCAGTTCATTGGTGTCTCCATAGAAACAAGACATATTGGGGGGTGTAAGACACTGTCAGAGGACTAAAAAAATTCAGCTTCAGCAGAAAACAGAAAAGCACCTGAAGGATTTTTTTTTTAACCAGGAAAACAAAAATTAATTATTCATTTCCTATATGGGAAGTATCCATTTTTAGATGAGTTACTCAACATACATCAGGATTAATTTATGGGGTGGCTAATCCTATGATTTTCTAATCCATAAAATCTGTAGAAAACACATCGTTACACTTCTAAGTATAATGCCAAAGAGGAATATAAGTAGGCTCTCAATGAATAATTGAAAGGTCTATTCAATGTGCTGTTAATTCTTAGTAACATTTTCGCACTTGCTTTAGACAGTGCTTATGCATTCATATGAATATTGGCTCATAAGCAGAACCCCTTTTTGGCTTGTGCAAAAGGTGTCCCCAGGAGAATTAAAGGCAGTGGGGAGACATTACTTCAAGACACTGTGCTGTAAACTTGCCTGAGCATCCCTCCTACTTCAGATGAACAGAGACTCAAAGTGTGCAGCTGCAGCAACTATTTTTAAGAAGTTGAACCCACACACAGGATGGATTAAAAAAGGCTCATCTCCATATGCTAAACCTGAAGCTATAGGCAGAGATTTTTTCCTACGTGACCAAGGGACCTATGCCAGCTGGTAGATACTGTTCCCTGATTTTTTGCCCTGAACTGGCTGCTTAAGCCTCAGGGATAGACTTCCCACCTCAAAACCAACCCCAAGCCCCCTCAGCTCTTTTCCTAGAGATAGATATTCTTTGTCTGTAGAGGTGCCCAGTATTGAAGGTGCCTCTTACCTCCTTTTCTACTAAAACAAAAAGGCTGTAGAAATTATCAGTTTCCTTATCTAGTCATTTCTGCTCCATTTCCTCAAAAGAGAAGAAAGCCTGTCATGCTGTCTCCATGGCCTGGGGTACAGATGAGGCACTTCTGCTACTCAAGGGAACTGAAGTTGTGAATTGCCATTAACTCTTGGCTGGAGGTCCCTGCAGTATTAGGAACCTCTCTTAGGCCTATATTAAGACAGTGCTTGTTAGATATCAAAAGAGAAAAGGTCCTTCAAGAATAATCAGGCCTTTTCCTGGTGACTTCATGTGCCATGATATCATGGTGATGATCCAACCCTTCAACAACAACTAACCACTTTAAGGAAGACCAGGATTAAGGAAATGGAAAACTATGAGACTTAGCAGCTGCAAACAAGACTTAAGGATTCTAAAAAGATGTCTCAATGAGTGGGAAGGAAAAAAAAAGGTTAAAGTGAATACAGGTGTTTAGGGTCTTTTTAGTGTGCACGTCACACATAACCAAGCTCTGTACAAAGCACCCATGTTAGTAAAAAAACAGAGGTCTCACTGAAGACTAAGAATTATGCACATTTTTAATCAGGTATGATCTTCATAATAAATATTCAGGTACTAGAGCTCTGCCAGAGGATGCAGACTCTTTCTCTAGCTCTCTCCAGACTTGCATCAAGATGCATCTAAGATCAGAGACAACTCTTCAATTAACAAAGCATGGCATCTTGCAATCAATTGTCAAAATTGACACAAAATAGAATGGCACTATGAGTGATTATGACATGTTTATGTCCAGCTGTGCTTTTTAGAATATGTGAAAAATGGAAATTCAGAAAAATGTGAACTTATATGCACTCATCTACACTACAGTTTCTCCAATCTGTGCACCAGAGCTGAAAGCAGTGAACTTGCACAGTCATTTATCTTTCACAGATGCAAAGTACTGCCTGCACTGAAAAAGTTAAAATTGATGGGTACACATGGAAAAATAAATTCTTTTAAAAGAAGTACAGAAGATGATGAAAGTAGCTGATATTGCTATTGTTTTTTCAAGGAGGATAAGAATTAAAAATATATAATTATTTTTGGTCTTACGAGGACTGTAATGGCCTTGTAATTCACTTCTGGACTTTGGATAAACAGTAATACTATCCTATACCTTTGCTTATATGTGCCATTTTTGTCCACATCACCAGTCTTAGGTGATATTAGGGCATTTCTCACACAAGTAAAATCTACTCTAGGAATAAGAGATACCAACAAAAACCTTGTTTTTCTGAAAGACATAATATTAGGCAGCTCCTTTAGGGAATCTCAAATTCTTCTATGTTGCACCCAAAGGATAAGACAAAAGAGTTGTGTAATCTCAAGTAGTCTACCTTCAAATCCTTCACTGCAATCTCAGCTTTGGGCCTCCTGACTCCTTACAGACACTGACGTAAAATGAGAAAAGGATACAATAGTTTGAAGTCTCTTTTCCCCTTTCCTGTACACCCTATCCATTTCCCAAAGAAGAAAATGAGAAAGGGAAATGACTGAAATTTTTCACTATTGTACTACTTATTAATAAAAGTCAGACTGAAGGGAGAGTGAGAAATAACACTCAGAAAGAAAGAGTGCACAACAGCACCTGATACACAGTTGCTGATGTACACACCATGATCATATATTACTGCAAATTCAGATTAAATTAGATGGAATGGTGTCAACTAATCTCAGGAGAAAATTAGCTATAGCTTACACAATAAAGTCTTTATTATCTGTCAAGCATGCTTGACACTTATTTTTACAAATTATGATACTTTATAGGAGGCTATGCAAATACTCTGACTAAGTGTTTTATTCTGCCATTGTTTATAGGTGATATTAGATCTAAAGCACACACCAGCATCATGCAGTGATGGAACTTCAGCATGGTTTTGACATTAGTAATACATACTGAGTTTGCAGTAATGACTCTTACAAGTTGTTTGGTCCCAGGAGTATGTTAGACATATTGCAGTGGGGTCACAGATGGATGTTCCTAATTGCAGTTCCAGGAACAGTGAGATCAAAGATCTCTGCCAGATCTTCTGTCCCCATAGATGCACACAGACCCAAATTTTCCAGAGATTCAATTTATCTGGGTAGCCAAGGCTGTCTGAGTCAGCACAGGATATATGAAGTTTTAGGGCAATTACTAGAGAAAAACATATTGGCCATGCTGGCTGTCATAGAATTTTGTCACACACAGTTATCAGATGTGGAGAAAAAACCAAGAATAACTGTTATAAAAGACTGAAGACTACTGCAGTGTGTCCATCATTCAGGTCAGTGGTTATGGCTGTAGTGCAAGACTGGTGAGTAATGTGTTTAATTTCATACATTGCCAAAGGCCTCTTTGGGGACATGGAGGAACTGACAGAGTCTCTGCTTAATTCTCAAAATAAGGATAATGATCTTTCCTCACTTCAGAGATGTGCTCAGATGACTGAGGCATGTTGCTGTAGTATGCAACAGGTTCACATTACTTTGCTTCTATATGAATGTATACATATAAACACATATGTGTATATATTTTCTTCAATTAATAAGATCAAGGACACAGTGAATACAGATAAACATTGAAAGTTCACTCACTTTCCTAAAATTTGCAGGTAACGCATCTTACTTAGAAGAAGAAAGGATTTTTTTAAATATAAAAGTTTTACAATATATATTTTTTCAATCCATCCAAGACAACCTTGTGCAATAGTCTTCTCCTAGCTATTTTACACTTTGGCACATACAATATTCATTGTGAGCATATTTAAGTGAGTTTGTTTGGGGTTTTGAACATTATATATATGTAATGCAAGTTCCTTTAAACAACTTTACTACTTTCCATAATTAAAATAAAATAAAGCAGGAAAGGAACACATTAATTTTCCTGCCAGAGCTGCATTTATCCCTAAGCACTTTGAGCAAGGCACAGTGATGCACAATATGTTGCACAGTAATTCTGCCTGAGTAAAGCTCCTGATATTAAAGAACAACCATGCATCCAAGAGACAGTCAGCCTTAGGCACAGACAGATTGACACAGCGGGGTGCAACATTTTTGTCCAGAATCTGGAAATGCCTGCTTGTGAAACTTTGGCAAGAGTAAGTCTGCACCATATGCATCTCCTTGTAAGTTTAATTGTCTGTATGCAAGCTATTAGTCTACCTTCAGGAGTTACTTTTCTTAACATCTTCTTCCTTCATTGCAGTGTTATGACTAAATGAGTATTATAAAGTCAAATAAATAAAAGACAGCCCATGGTAGTTTGAGGCTTTTGACCAAGCCTGAGGCCAGAGCTAATGAATAAGATCAATCAATCAATCAATCAATAAGTGTTTGGTTCTAAATCAGTATTGGTATTTCACAGGCAGAATTGCTTAAGGCAAAGGTTCCTTCAGCATGCACCACAGCTCTCCAACATCTTAATCTCCTGCCATCACTGCACCTTAGTGCAGACCTCATTCACTTGTACTCCTCATTGCTATCTCTTCACACTAGTAAATATTGGAGCTATGCTTGATGAAAAAGGGATATTTTAAAAAACCTGCAAAAAAGTTGCACTAAGAAACAGTGGTCAGTCCCACTGAAACTACACGACAGATCTGCAGCAAAATCCAAGATTTCTTAGAATTTGAATACTGATTACCTAGTTAGTAGCAATAATCAAAGAGTCTTATATAGATAAATGAAGATACCTACAAAGAAAAGACATTTACGGAAAATAGACACAATGTATTTTACATTTCCACCTTGCAATTCAGTGCCACAGCATAATGAATCACTGTGAATAGCATGGTGATGGCTTCTTTAGAAGGCATATCTGTATGCCTGCTAAAAAGGATGAGCACTCCATACTGTGTCCTGTGTGAGTCTACCCAGATAATTCAACTGCATTAAAACTGTACAGACTATACATATCACTTGCATGCATTTTCTACATTATTGTCATCAGCATAGTCTCAAGATAACAGAAGTGGGTTTTTTGGTTTTTTGTGTGTGTCTAACTTTCTTTTAGTATTATAGTTTTCTTGGATATTTGCTCTAGACTCGGTTTCATAAAAATCATCATTTAAATAAGCTCACTGTTCATTCTCATGTCTATGAGGCTACAAGAGGCTACCTGTAAACTTTTGTGGACTTGCACTGGTGTCACTGCCAGAAGACATCTGAAAAACATGCATCTGCACGTTTCTCCCAATTGCCATGGGACCTCTTTGAAGATGTGAGCCAACATGCTCTCTGTAGATGCACTGCACAGGAAGGAAGTCAGCATTGCTATCAAGTTGAAGTCAAAGTGACCTGGAATGCAATCTACACCAATATGTAGAGGAGCAATCCACATTCAAGAACACGGTCAAACCTCCACTTGCAAAGGAGCTGTGTTGCCTGGTGCTCCCTTCCAAGGGGAGCTCCTGGAGGACGAGATGCTGTGCAGTGCCCTGCAGTCACAGCAGCTGTCTCACCACCAGTGAGGCATCTCTCCCCAACCTGAGAGAGCAACAGGGGCTGGTCACCTCTCTTAGCACCAAGGGAAGAATCTCATTCCCTCCTGGTGGGTTGAGATGAGGGCACAGAGACACACAGAGACACACAGGCTGCTCTGCTGCCCATTTGCTCTGATTTCTGCTGTGCTGCATGCTGTACAACCTCTCACGGGCTGGATGTGAGCCCGTGAGATCTTCTTCAAAGATGAAGAAACAAAAGGCATGAATCTTACTGCTTCTACAGATATGTTTTACCCTGAATTTAAATTGTTTTGAAATAGTTGATTCACACTGTCAAACTTGAGGACTTTTCTCTAAAATAATACTTTAAAAAGCATTTACATTAACTTTATACGAAGTAAAAAATTATCAGAAATATAGTTTATATTTATCGGAATATTTATCAGAAAATTATCAGAATATAGTTATTTTGGAATACTTCACAAGAAACTGAGTTTCTTCCCCTGGAAATTTTCATTGACACTTTTAAAAATAAGTGTAATACAGTCTCCAAAAGAGACAGAAGAAAATAGCTTTTAAACAGAAGAAATTTGGGACAACTTTTAAATTTCAGATCAAAGTGTCATTCTTTAGGCAGGTTTGCACTACACTCCATCCTTCTCATGGGGAAAGGCAGGATGCCACTCTCCAAAAGCTTACATGATTTAATTTTCTGGTGGTTCCCCAACACATCCTACCTGCACCCCATTCCTATGAGCCGGGGCTTTTTAAACTGCTGTTCCATACATAATCAGATCAATTACAAACTTTCTGTTTTAAACATTCCAAGGAATTCAGCACCATACAGGCTCTGGGTGTCCAGCCCCGGCAGCAGCGGCGGCTCTGAGGGGAGGCCGGGGCTGCCCCAGCCGGACACAGCTGGACACAGCCGGTTCCAGCCGGACACAGCTGGACACAGCCGGTTCCAGCTGGACACAGCCGGTTCCAGCCGGTTCCAGCCGGACACAGCCGGACACAGCCGGACACAGCCGGTTCCAGCTGGACACAGCTGGTTCCAGCCGGTTCCAGCCGGACACAGCCGGACACAACCGGACACAGCCGGACACAGCCGGTTCCAGGGCACGCCTCAGGGACCGCGTGTGTAAGGAAGGGCAAAAACATTGCACAAATGGTGGTGAGGAAAAAAATTGTGAGATAAACTTTAAAAAAAAAACCCCAAACCAACCCTGTGGGCATGAAGGTGAGAGCAGAGAGGAGGAGGGGCTCCAGGCACCAAAGCAGGAATTCCCCAGCAGCCCATGGAGAGGGCTGTGGTGGAGCAGCCTCAATGCAGCCTGTGAAGTCCCTACGCAAAGGCAAGTTGGTCATGAAGGGCTACAGCCCATCAGGGAAGATGTGTGTTGAGGAGAGGCAGAGAGGAGTTTTTATGGATGGACCCCTACCCCTATTCCCCATCACCTTGGGTGGCAGAGGCCAAGTCAGGTGTAAAGGAATAAGGTTGAGCCTGGGAAGAAGGAGAGGCCAGGGGAAAGGAGTTATTTTCATTTCTTGTTGCTTCTTACTATCCAAACTTCTTTAAAATTAGCAATACATTAAGTTAATTTCCCCAGGCTGAGTCTTTTTTGCCCACAATGGCAATTGGTAAGTGACCTCCCTGTTTTATCTCATTCCATTCTATTCTATGCTGAAGGAACAGAATGAGAGGTGGCTGGGTGGGGGTCTGGCAGCTGACCAAGGTCAACCTAGCACAAAGACTGAAATCAGAAATACACACTTTTTCCAGAAATTAAATTATCACATCAGATATTTTGTTAATGAAATAAAAAGCACTGCTTTGAGTCAATACAGAAATAAATCACAGTTGTAAAGGTTTGTACTTAGGGCTAACATTAGAGGTTAACAGATGAATGTTTAGCAGTTTTTTACAGCAACAATATTCCAAAAAATTATTAAATAGCTCAGTGCTGCTCCTTTCTCTTGCTGCAGGCTGAAAACAGGGAAAGCCTTAATCTGTTTGAGCTAATCTACCAAAATTTTCATACCACATTGAGAAATGGATTCCAACATTTTGCGTAGACAACTTATTTCAGTATTGGAAGAGACATGTTTAGCCCCTGCCATACATCAGTGGCAAGTGAAAGAAGGACTCCATGAGCAGAGTACATGGCAAGCAGGCCGTTTTATGTGAATAAGCAATCTAGTTCAAGCTAACTCAGGGAAATCAAATCAACTCTCCTGACTAAGGTTTAGTTACAGAGATGTAAACTTGGAATAATTTAAACTAGTGCCTTAGCAGTTCAAGAGATAATCTGCTTCATATAAATGCCAAATCACTAACTCCTGCAAGAGACCAGATCTCCTATTCTATGAGAAGATGATATATAAACCTGTTCTTATTAATCCACATGAATCAACATTGTCTTGCTGAAAATAAGAATCTTTAAACTTTCAGTTCAGATTTATGTTAAATTCTTGGGCATGGAGCTTACTCTTTTTTCCCTTCTCAAAAGCATGTGCTGCTTATATCTTACTATCACATTAGACCTGTCATTTATTCTTTTAATATACTAAGCTCTTTGTTTAATGTTGCCATTACTAGTGAAACACCACCTTACCACTTTTTGTTTTATTCTTGTTCTAACAGAAAGAAAAGAAAGCTATAAAAAAGTCCTCAGAAAACGTCTCCAGCTGATGCAAGATTGCTATAATTCTGATTTGTCCGGGTTTCTTTTGATGCATAAAATATGTGAGGAAAACCAAGTCAGCTTTGGAGAATGTATTTTAAAACTTTCATTTAATGAGCATTCTAATTAATGCTGTGTATAGCCTGGTTTTGAACTTTTGAAAAAAAACTATCAGGTTCTCTGACATCTTTGTTTACCCTATAGCCTTATGAATATAATTTTTAATAAATACTTCTCACAAGTCAGTAGTAGCTAAGATTTTAGCTTTAACTGGCAATAGGTTGAGCAAAAAGAACCACGTTTATGTCTTCTAGGTGGACATCAGGGTAAATTTACATCCAGTTTTGTCTACTAGTAAGTATCCCATTGATTTGAATGAGAGGACCTATATATTTTTGCTAAAAACAAATGAAAATCACACAAACTTAATTTTGAAACCAACCTGTACAATACTTAGTTGAATGTCTGAGTCTATTGATTTTGTAGGTTTAGGAAACCTTTGGTAGACCCCTACCTCCCTTTACTTGGGCACATTGTCATTTTATTCCTCTCTTATCCTATACAACTTCTCTGTAAAAGTGTCCTTCATTTAAAGGGAACAGATGCTTGCACAGTAATCACAATGTCCCCTTCTGTGTTGGAAACTGTAGCTCAAACTCCTGTTCTCAATTATTATTTTTTTGTTCATGACACATCACAGCTGTGCGAATAAGACCACCTAAATTTAAGGATAAAAACATTAATTTAAATTATTTTATATGGAGGAATCTCTATTATTCAATATACAATGCAGTCTTGATCTGTTCACAGATTTCAATGTCTCTGAAAAAATTTCAACCATATCAGCTCTGTCTGACTTCCCATGGAGCAGGGGCACAGGTGCCATACACACATGACTAGAAACTGTGCAGTCCTCCAGCCTGAAATTCCGTTAAAATCTCATCTTTTCATAACCAACTGACTACCCCTAATTGGATTCTTAATGGCACACTGCCTGGAAATTCAAATGTGGCCTCTCTTGATTTCAGAGCAACCCATTTGAACACAGACAGTTAAAGTGACTTGTTAAGACCATTTAACATGAGTGAATACTCTAGAAAGCAAAAAATTATATTACTTCACCCTTAGGGGTTAGGGAGAAAAAGATTCATATTGTATTCATAAAACTGGCACGGCTAAAAGGAAAAAGACATAGCAGTTGATCGGCTCATATTGAGCTGTTAATAGAATTCAGAACTGAAATCAGTAAAACAGAAATTGTGCCATTACATTAGCTTTCAAACAAAAGTCTTTTGAAATACAATTTTAAATATTTGAGTTAATTTCCAGGCCTGTGTGCTACTTGTGCATAGGATTTGTCCTCTTTTTGTCTCTGCAAATGTAGTATGGCACATGCAGGCTAGCTGGCTTTCTCAATGCTTCAAAACTAAAATGAAATTAAGTTTAGAACGCATTAGAGTTGCACTTCCAAGAACTTCCTTACAATAGTCTGAAGCCAAATCCCACCAGCTGCAGTGTATGTCTTCTATATATTTTCAATTTCAAAACCTTAAATTTTGGAAGCTAATGCAAATCTGCATTCTTTATTAGGTCTTTAAGTCTGCCCACAGTTGACTACTGCTGTAATTTTATGTTTTAAATCTAAAGAAATGGAAAATACAGTTGAAGAGAAGATTTGAAAGTGAGCATATTAGTGGCCAAGTTCCTTAAGTGCCTTCCCTGATTTCTTCATGCAGTCATTTTCACTGGACTTCTTCAGAGTCTCAGCATATTGACAGAAGAAAATCAATGGAAATGTTTGTCCTTCTGTGAGGATGATTTCCCCTTCCTTAGCATAGAAAGAAACATATATGAACACCATCAGATGTAATTTCTATCCATTTATGTCAGTCACCCTTCCCAAATATATCAAAGGGGCAACTTCTGCACCTTTATCTCATTGAACACACCCTTCTGCTACCTGGCAAAGTATTGCCACCCATACTTTACAGAGGAATGACTTATAAGGAAACTATATTGCTTATTAACAACCAAAAACGTTTTCAGAATAGTCCCATCTTCACCCTTCACTGAGGTGCCTGAAACAGTTGTCCTGCTCTTCTTTTTCCCAAATACCTGTGTAACGTATCATTTTATTATCACTGTTAATAGCATGATCACATAAGTGAAATAAAAATATCTGAATCAAAGGGATTCATCTGGCAAAAAAAGTCAAAATTATTGTTTTGCTAATTTTCTGAAAAAACACATATTGATCCCCCAGGGGCCTGGCTTGCAAAGCAGTGGCATTGCATGAAACAATGAAGACTGAAGTATTTAAGAGCCAGCTAAATTGCAGCCCTGTGAGAGAGTTTGGGAGATGCTGGTAATTGTTCATGTATAAATTAAGAGTGGAAATTTTAGAATTATTAGCCAACAGTTTTATTAAGTTCAGAATCCCATCACTATACAATCATTATTAGTACAAAGTCCATCTTTTACTGATTTTGTTATTTAAAATGTATTCAGTCATTGAAAAGGCCTAACTGAGAATTGTGTACCCACATTTAAATGTGTTAGAACCAGAATTTGGACCAGACTATGCCTGTCACTAGAGCTCCATGCTTGGGCACTGATTGTAGTGCGTGTATGGCCATGGAGCAGGACAATGAGCTGAGTGAGGAAAGGCACCAGGAGATCTTTAGGGTCCTCCCTGGCTCTTGTGGCCTGTGCTATCTGGCACTATCTCAGGAGGGCACACACTGCTTTTTCTGGCTCTCTTACTGGAATAGTGTATGTGTGTGTCTCTGTATGTGTGTGGATATGTCTGTGTGCACATGAATGCACACAAATGCTTGTTTCTGCTCACACATTACAGCATTCTGGGTAAGAACAGGTATAGAAGACATGAGATCCTAGGAGAACAAGAGAAATCAAAAGTGAATCTCAAGATTACATTGTTATGAATATATATCTGTTCTTGCTTACTGAAGCGTAAATGTATCCATAAAGCTCCATGCTCAGATCAGACACAAGGGGTTTTATTCAAAGCAGTAAGTGTCTAGATAGGAAATCTAGGGAACTCTGTCTGGGATGCATGGGACTGATAAGAGGCAGGCACTGACTGCATAACAGGCACATAAAGGATCCATCAAAGTAGTGCTACAACCAGCTTCAAGGGACACCAAGCACTAAAGGCTGTGTTGCCGTGCACAGTCCCAGGAAAGGGTTTCCCAGGTTAGAAAGCATTTCAAGTTCATACTTGCTTTCATCTAGAATGGACCCAACATTTAGACCAGGAAAACTTAACAAGCTTTTTAATATTTCTTTGGATGTAGATCTGATTTAAGTCATTCTTTTTAGAAGTTAGTCTTACTCCTAGTTCTAGATTTTTTTTGTAGGTTAACCTAGCTATCATCTGGTGTACTTTAAAATGGAACTGCATGCACACAGAAAAAAAAAAAAAAAGTAATTTGTAAAAAGGCCTGTTCAGCTTGTTTCTGCATGTTTTGGAAAAATAATGTCTTGTTAAAGCCATGGTTTGGAGTGTGGCCACAGAAAAAGCCAAGTCAGCACAACCAGGCACACTTTGGGCACAGAGTGGGAAGGAACAAGTGTCTGTGGCAGGATGTGAACCTCTTCAGATGAGTCGGCTGAAGGAATAATCAAATGGTACCACAACTTCAATATGTGGCACTATGGTTAAAATACGGAGAGATAAATGCTTAGACAGCACTTCAGAGCAATAGCCCAAATTAATTGTCTAATTGTAAGGTATAATTTAAGCTTTAACTAAGTCCATGAAAATGTATGCAGATTACATATTTATGAGGAAGATTCCATTGTCTACAGATAATCAATAAAATCAAGATTCCCTATGAGATTCAGCTATTTAGCCTGCCAATCTTTATGACACTACAGTATTATTCCTCTTGGTTTAAGATGTTTTCTCCTTTCAGCTTCTATTATGGCTGCACAAATGGGAAGAAACCAAATGATTGCACTGAGGAAACAATGAGGCTGAATAGATACAAAATGCTGTCAAACACCCAGGGTGAACAGAAAAAATATGTTTTTAATTTCTTTTAGTTCTTGCCTGTTACTTCTATCAGCAGTTGGACAGAGGGAAGGGAAATAAATCAGATGCAAAAATAGTTGTCCAGATGACAACACCCCACTTAAAGAGACATTGATAAAATTTATAGGACCAAAAATGCATGAAAAAAAGGGATTAAAAATTCATTTCTGCAGAAATGTATAGAACAGCTCCTGAGTTCTGTGCCCTCTCCTAGCCATGCAGGTGATGTGAATGGTGAGGGGTATGAGGTTTTGGGGGAGTTTAACCCAGTCATTTTCTCTAGGAGAGCCAGCACAAAGACAAGCTTTCTAAGAATAAGTACCTCTTAGGTGCCTGATAGATTAAAAACAAGAACATCTGAACTGGGCCCACTCCTCAAAGCAATGCCAAACTCACTTCCCCCTCCAACCCCGCAGCAAAATTTCTGTAGGAGATTAAATACCTCCATTTGGGTTTCCCTGTCATCACATAGAGAGGAGCAGCCACAGTGAAGGAGTGTGACTGTGACTGTGTGCTGAAGTAAGATCTGATCACCAACACCTGCTTTCCTTTCAGATCCTGGCGTTTGAAGTGCAGGACCCCAAAGGTGCTACGGGGTGCAACATGCAGGCAGGCAGCACAGCCTGGGGCACACAGCACCTGGCTGCCCTAAGCCACATGCTCGCCATGCTATCATTTGTGCCATGCTGATGGAATATTTTATCTTGACATGCCTGGCCTGCCCTTGCCCCTCCTCTCTCTGTGGGTAAAGTACACGAAGTCTGGAAGTCCTCTTCCTCCTCATGAACTGCTGTGAGATTTCGCCCACGGGAATAGCACCTGCATCTGACAAGCAAAAAGCAGCCTGATATTTTCTGGCCTCTGTTATTAAATGGTGCGTTGCCCTTATCATGATCCCAGTTAAGCCAGTAAGTGTTTTGCCATCAGCTTCAGCAGAAGCATGTTCAAGCCCTAGAACCCAAGGATTTGATGATGGTAGGTCACCTAGAAAATGAACTGAAAATTTTAAAGGATGTTGTTGCTCTTGTATCAAATGTCAGATTGAGTGCTTAGAACTGGGAAGACAGACAACAGATTACTATACAGATCAGCTAAAACTTGAAGCTAGTGACAAAGAATGCATTTTCTCAGAGATCATGGAAACATATGATTCCTAAATAACTTTTTATGCTTTGGATCTCTTTCTTTAGTTTGATGGCAACGGTCACCTTTAAATCTTTGACTTTAATACTGCAAGTAAATATTGCTACCACAAAAGCTGCAGTAGCATTATTTCCCTGCCATTTCTTTGAAGATGTTAATGGCAACTAAGGTGCAGCTTCACTTTCCTTCAGTAACAAAAACCTATGAATTACTATGTGGTTTTCTCTGTATATCACTTAATGCTCTACTGTGCAGGTTGCCTGACAGCAACAGACTTCTTACCCTATTTGTACCTTGGTAATGTACTGCTAAGAGGAATTAATAGCTTGCTGAGCAGACCTACATTGCTGGCATTCATACTGTCGTCTACAATTTTCAGGCTTTAATATCAATTTTGCAAGCATATCTGTCAAAAACAATTAAATTCTACAACAGATATAATTTTTATTGCACCAATCTATGCAAATCTTTCATTGTTGTAGGTATGAATATTTTATATTACACAAGGAGAAACTAAAAGGAATTCAATTTAATTTAGCCATGGGGTCTCCAGTCAAGGATGTGTGGTTTTGTATGTACTCCACACCTTTTCACTGTTCTTGGGCAGAATTCCTAAAGTATATATAAAAAGAAAAAATGTAATGCCTGCTGTATCCAAAGAAAATGAAGCTGGAACTTAGGGACCTTGTACTATATTAAATGCTTATCACTGAACAGAACTTTCTTTTTTTTTTTAAATGAGTGTGAAAAGCCAACTAATTTTCCTTACTATTCTAGAATAATGTATTGGTATTTTATTTTTGAAAGCAATGTGGATCCCATATTCTTTCCTTTGTGTTAAGACTTAGCTCCCTTTATATTCACATTAGAGACATCTATCTGGTCTCATTTGTACTACACTCATGAAACTTGAATGTACAGAAGTCCAGTTATTTGTGATTTTCCTTGATGAACTCCAGCATAAACTCAAGCTTTTCTCCTTGAAACCAGAACCAAATTATTAACTGCAGAAATTTATTGCAATGACAAAGCCAAGAGCAAAAAATTAGATATGTAAGATGAAAAGTCCCAAGTACATAGATCAAAAAGTTTTCAGAAAAATATGGCCAAGATTTCTAACACGTTGACAATAATAGAATGCCAGAAATAATAAGCAAGATTTATGGAGCATAACTAACATGACGTAATCTATGCTACAGAGTTCTATGACTCCTCCACATATAATTTTAAAACTTATTAGATAAAGCACAAGTGAAATATTGTATGCTCTGTGCTATGGTCATTTCTCCTTCTGTATATTCTTTTAATTTTAAGAACTGCATATACTGTTTTAAACATAGCAGATGGGTTGATTCTATTTATGTGCCCTTCAGTGTGCTTATTGCTCCAACTATGTTGATTATCTTTTCTATTATTTTTCTATTATTTTTTATTTATGATAAGCAGCTGCTTTCCTTTAGTGGGAATTATAATAAATGGAAAGCTGGCAAAAAAATATTAATGCATTTTTTGTTTTTTGGAAAATAGAATTTCAGAATAGCAGATGGGCTAATAAAAGCAGTGACTACACAATTTTTTTTTTTTATCTTTGCTCCCCAAAAGATGCACCATGAAAACCACTCAGTATCTGAGATTTGATCAGCTAAGCTACATAACAGTTGTATGTCTGAAATACAGCACATACAATTTGGCCTCTGCTCATTATCTGCCTCTTTCCTTTAGCTTTCACTTAATACACACAAAGGAAATCTTTGAAAATGTTTTCATTTTTAGTAGAACACTTTAAGAAGCCTTTACAGTAAAAATGCTTCCATGAAACGTATTAAGTAAATCTCATTATGTAACTATTTCAACAAAGTATTTACAACAAAATTCCTTCTTTTTCCTCAAAAAGCAAACAGTAATATCAGGCTCAGTACTGCTGTTTAATCTGCTCATGTGTTGAAGCACCTTCACCTGCCTGCTAGTATTTTAAAATAGCATGTTTTGTTCAAAAAAATGATGCCAGTAGTCACCAACTTTGCAAAACACACAGATTTTATATACCTAGCAAAAATATTGTTTGACTGTTTTCACATTTCAGAAGATACCTTTCAAAGTGCACTGTACTGGGAGCTACATGATCATACTGGTCACTTGTTGCTAAATAGAAAGGATGTAGTCTGTCTCAAATGACAGCGAACATGACAGATATGGATCCATGAACTAATTATGATCAAATGCAGGAACTGGTATTAATGCATGCCTGTAAAATAATCATGTTGATACTACAGAAATAAAACCTTCAAACTTCTCCACAGCAATGAAAAAGCAACAGAAATTGCAACTCGTGAATTGATGACAGCCAATCTGAACCCTCGTTCTTATTTTATACACACCTCTCTTTTTTTTCCTTTGTGGCTTTGTTCCTGCATAAACTTTTAAAGAGCAAGCTATTTTACCTGCACATCAGAAATCTATACTGGAAAATATAAATTTACTGATTTTTTGGATAGGCATATCCAAAACTAGAAAGGCTAATACTCATGGAAAAAGAAACACTCCAAACCTCTACTGTTGAAAAGTTTAGAGCATGAGGAGAAAAATACATACAGATTATAATTCCTCATATTGAAACATTTCAAGGCATTTGAACACTATTCTGTTGCTGCAAAGTTGCCTGCTCTAAAACCAGGATTGAATGAATTTTACTGAAGACCCAGTAACCTAGTGATCCACCAGAGCTCTGCTTAAAGGTAGGTTTCTCAAAAAAAAAATCTTATATCATATCTTAACCCTTAGTGTACAATTAATATTAGGTATCCAAAAGAGTGCATACTCTGTGTGTGATCACAGCACTTTTTAAAGCTCATTAGAGAATATTTTTGTTCAATAGCATTTTTTTGTTGTTAGCAAAATTTTTATAATGTAAAGGCTCTCATCACTGTGCAGCAAATATATGGGGTTTTTTGCTCTTATCTCATGTAGTGCACTTGATAAGGAGTACTACTGAATCTTCTGCACGCTGCATTACAAAGAAAACTGTCTTTCTGTAAGGCATTTTCTCTCCACTGCTTTCACATGAAATAAGGGCTCTTGTAGCTGAACGTATCTGACTGTATTAATACTCAAATAAAAACTGAAAGTCTTCTACTTTATCTGAAGTATAAAGCCCTGAAAAGATTTTTGCCTTTCCAATTGTGTTCACTGTAATAAAGGTTAATATTGAACTGAACTTATCATAATCTAGCATCACATATTAAGTTCCAAATCTCTGCATATGATCTATTTCCTCCTTATTGTTGAAATTAGAGAATAGCAAAATGGTGGTAGTATTATTAAAAATATCACAGCAAAAGCATTTTACTTAAAGACAGTTCAAACCTATTGCTTTCAGGAGTAGGTGAAAAAACATGGTGCAAAGTGCTCAGGAGAGGGAAGGGACTAGCATCTGTTGAAAATTAACTACTTCAACATTAATTAACACATAATTTTCTACCTGATGAGATGGTGTTGTAGAAAGTATAAACTGAAGGCACAAGAGTAACAAATGAGTCATCTTTGACTTACCGTATCAAAGACTATTGCTGTATTGCAGTCAGCATCCAAACACAGAGTAGGAAGCTTCTCACAAATCAGAAAAAATATGCAATCAATGAACAAGTCAAATTCATTGTAAAAATAAAGGCCAGAGATTAGAGCATGTATCCACGGGTCTGGTTAGTCACAGCTTTGACTAGCCTGCTACAGAGCTCTGCAAAACAAGTATACTGCAGCAGTGTGGCAAGCATAGGATTGCAATGCATGTCCCATATATTCAAGCATAATAGAAAACATGGTCTGGAGCTTATTCCATGTGGAAGTGGGGTTTGTTTTATGCAGGCAGAAAAAAGAAAGGCTCTTTTCCCACATAATAGAATTAGAAATGAAGATTTTTCTTGATTATTGTACACAATAATTCCCCAGGATATCAATTACATAAAGCAGGTGCCTCTGTCTCCTGTTTCCCAGATAAATGCCTGTAATCTCATTTCACAAATGATCCTATTTAGACAGGAGCCACCTATTGTGATGATATCATTTGCTCTAGTATCCATAAATGGGCAACTTCCTACAAAACGTCATGACTACTGACGACACAAATTTTTATAATATTGAGTGGGCAGGGTGGCTGATGGGGTCCCATCAATCTACAACAGCTTCTTCTGATGTGATACCACGAATTCTGCATAATCACACAAAAGACTGTAAATGAAGAGGAGCATTAAACCTCTCTAGTAAAGCTCATTAAAAAAAAAAAAACACTAAATAAAAACCCAAACAAAACCCCCACACCAAAAACTGGGAAAAAAAAACCCTAGAGAGGTGGTAAAGGCAGATAAAACATAATGACAGAGCAGTGGCACCTTTTCAAATGTCTTCGGCACTCTCAAGAATACTGGTAGATATGAACAAAATCACTCTCAGTTAAAAAGTGTAGCTGTCAGTTTCTTTTTAGCAAAGAATAAAAGATTTGGTATCTTTTTTCCTTGCAAATTTAAAATATGCACTGACAGCAAAAAGGACCAGTGCTTCAGTGATACACAAATTAGCCCATTCTTAGTGAATATTTTTTAGAATTAGCAGCTGCTTGTCACAGGAGCTTGGAATATGAACACTGTATCAAATTACCCTTAGACTCTTTGTAATCCAGGCTGCTAGACAGGCTTGCTTCATGCATTAGCTACATGGATTTCATTACTTACATCAGTGTTTTCTTAAGAAAAACCATTCCATTAAATATATGCATTTGGGAAATATTATAATACTCACAGATTACTGAAATTAGTCTCCATCTGCCTGCTTTAACACACAGAGATGTGAGGAGAGTTAAAGGTGATACAGTGTTCAATTGCCTACCCACCCTTCTCCCCAAGGGACTCGGTTGTGCCTAGAGGCTAAAGCAAATTGCTTAAGAACTTGTATTTAATATTTTTCCTGGCAAAAGTTGGTAAGAACTTCAGAAGAAGGTCCCCTGGTTTAAAAAAAAAAAATTACCTCAGGGCATTTTTCAACAGGATCTGCACAAATCTTGGTTTACTTACTCCTGCTTTGAACAGACTGAGCTGCATCTAAACAGCTTCTTAACACAGGGGAAGAAATGCATTAAGATCCATCCACATTCATGTTTGGACAGTGCTCACCAGAACACCAGTCAAACTGGGGTTTCAGGCTGGAAAACTTTAAAGCTTAAAAGCAAAAACCCCGAGAGGACTTTATATACATTTCCACTGATGCAGTTCCAGCAAAACAGAGTCCACTTCTCGAAATCCAGCCCCTCCACTGTACATTCCCTTTTAATACTTTGCCTTTATTTTATAAAGGGGACCGCCCTCTACTAAATTTCTGTATTACACATAGAAAGGGTATCAAAGGCAAGGCAGTGCAAATTTTAATAATAAAAGCAACTCTTTCAGAGTTGACTCCTACCAGAGTGACTCACTTCAGGTCTAGATAGGTTGAAAGCAAAATCTGAACACAGCATCCATGGCTACAAGACACAGTATGCTGTCAAAGCAGAGAAGTCAATGGGTTTTTTACAGGAACCCTAAAGAGAAGAACTCCTTCCTCAGAGACTGAAAACATTGGAGAAAACAACTTCAGAGCACTGAGTAGCCATTTAGATACAAGCAGATTCTTTCCTTCTCCCTCCCTCCTTCCCTCCTGTGCTTGTCTTCCAAGACAACACTAGCTGATCTCCTTAAATGTGCTGTTTAGGAAAAGACAGAAGCACAGCTTTGGCTCTGGATATCATAACCCTTTCATTTTAGTACTGGGTGGAAATAGAAAAGCATATACACTGTATATCCAGATGGCATAAATATTTTCCATGTGTTTCCATGACAAAAGACAAAGATAACACAAGAAACAGTTAGAAAGTAGAAGTGTGTGTGAGTGTAACTGAGATTGATGGTCCAGAAGTTTCTCTCTTGGCTAGATAAAAGCTGATGAAATGGAAATAAGGAGGAGGAAAAAAGGACAGAAAATAGCTAAAAAGAAAATTAAGCACTGCTTCATCAAATTCAGTCCTGCCTTGGGAAACACCAAATGTCAGATTTCCTTGTTAATGTACAAAGTGTTTGAAGGCTGTTCCCAGGATGTAGTAGGCAAGTGCATGCTTTCTTAAAACAATGTCTTCTTCAGCATCTGAGCCAAAGGATGTCACCACTCTTCCTTAACCTAGATTTGACCTTACCAAGAACACAGTGATGAGCTCAGAGCTCATTCCTGTGCAGAGGAGAATGTTAAACACAGCCCATTGGAAGATTCCTCAATGGTTCTGATCTGTGCTTAAAGCCTTCTAAGCTTTATGAAACACAGTGCTAAAGAGAATGGACCATCATTTCCAGCAGTTCCCATTTGTTTAGGGAGATATTGTGGGAAAATACTCCAAGCATACTGCTGTCTCAGGAAGGGCCTGAAGGATTATACTGAAAGGATGAGTCACTCCAGGGAAAGTAAAGCTGTTGCACTTGGTCATGGAGAGATTGTCGTAAGCCACAACATCGAATACTAAGCAAGTACAGTAGACATCTGATAAAACTGCAGACCACACAACAGAATATTCTGCCCTTCTTAAGGTCTTCCCTTTACATGTGGGATCTTTGAAATACCCTGATATCCTAACAAATAAGTCTAAATGTCCTTAAACCACCTTTGAAATTCCTACTGGTCTTCCTTTTGTTTGGTTTCTTCTTTCTACCATAACTGGAAACTAGATCTCTCCAGACATTACAGACAGCTGATAAATCTGAACATTTCTGGGCAAAGAATTAGAAAGACTGGATCTTGTTTAAAATGTCCGGGCTTTCCACTAATTCGAGTTGAAACCCAAGTTATAGAACACCAGTGGATTATTGAAACTCCATTCTGAAAGGCAGGAGACAGAAGGATATTGCCTTCTAAAATACCTACTAATATTTTAGTAGATGGTGTCTAATGCAGAGACAAAACAAATTGTTTCAGTTAAATGAGTTTGTCTGCTGGTTTGACTAACAAGAAACCCTGCCATCTCCAGTAAGTATCATTGTAACATATTTAAATTATACCAAACCAACAAAAAATTATGCTAAAAAAAATTCAATGCTGTCCTTTTAACTGCAAACAGGTGAGAATCAGTAAAAATAAAAAATGAATTCTCACATGCCATCTTTTCCCAGAAGTGGAATAGGAAAACAGCTACTGCACATTGTGTGATGCTTCCTTTAATTGCATTACTTAGGCCACCCCATGTGCATATCGATTAACAAGGCTCACACTAACTAAAACAAGGAAAAGCACTACAAGAACTTGCACTTCCACTTGTTTCTATAGCAAACAAACAGCAACATTAAGCAAGAGTCTTGGACAAGGAAATTTTAGTCTGCTATCCTTCATACTGATTGCAGCCAAGATCAAAAATGCTAAGGGCTAGAAGTTTTATTCTCATTCTTTTAGCCAGATCTACTTGTGCATAAATCTCTTGAGGAGCTGAGCTGAACTGATGTGATCCATTGAACAGACAACAGGTACCACATTTCTGCACCTAAGCAAAGATTCTCCCTTAAATCCCTCTGAGATTCATAACTTTTTTTTTTCAATAGTACTATGGAAAACTCAGAGTGGTTTCAGCCTCATAAGGCCAAATTTAATTTGCTATAATATAGCAATGTTGATGAAGAATAATGTGAAGTTTTTAATTACTCGTCAAAATCCTATTTCTCAACAAAAAGCTAGAAATATCAACTACAGATATCACAACTAAATAAATTCTTAAGAATGATAATAATCACAGTAAATTATTACTTAATGCCTAAAACAATCAGAAAAAAAGTTCTGTTCACAAGCTCAAAATTATACCACCATCTAGCTGCAATGCTGGTGTCCCAAAGAAAATTTGAATTTGACATTCCATTAGCAATACAGGCACCTAAAAAATCTACCAAATAAAAAAATTTATGTTCTGATAAAAAAAAAAAACAAAAACAAAAACAAAAAAAAAAACACACCACCATACAACAAAATTTTCATTTTCATATTAATATTAAAATAATTGAGAGCAGAAATTTTCTAAAAAATTTGAGGAGGGCTTTACTTTGCTTTTCGAAACCTGGTTAGTACAATTGATAAGGGGCAATCATGTTTTGCATCTAGTGACTCTTCTAAATGAAATAGAATAGTTTGGGAAATAGGAAGAAAAGGATAAAAAGTTCTGCCTGATTTCTTTCTGTCTGTGAAACTGCATTTTACTAAGTCATTTCCTTTTCAAATGAACTCCCCACTTCTTTGAAAGGCAGCTGCATTGAAACATTTATGGCCCTAAAGTCTGTACAAAATACTGCTTAATATAAGCAGGAGCTAAATACTCTCTTCTACCTGATAGTGTAGGATACCTGGTAGATTTTCCTGAGGTCAGATGTTTGGTAGGGTTCATCCTTGTAGTAAAAAAAAATCTGATTCTTGGAGCATTTCAGATCTGGATTCTCTATAAATTATAGCTATTGTGACAAAAAAATTGCCTTTGGCAGACAGGAGATACATAGAGAGAGTTTTCTTCATTGAAGATCAAAGCTATAAAACAGTACTAACATTGACCAGCAAAGCTATGGTATGGTCATACCATTGAAAAGGACAGGGTTCTTGCAGGTTAGGATGTCAGAAATTCTTCATCTTTTGATAGTATCAAAGTGGAAGATGCATCTGTGAGCAGGACAAATCTGTGAACAATGATCCCTCACTCATTTGGAGGCAAGACTGCAAAATCATCTGGCTGCCTTTTAATGCAAGTGTTGAGGAACAGCTGTAACAACAATGAAGAGAAAGACAATCCTGAAATTCATATACAAAAAATAGAGCACTAATTCCTTCTTTAAAAGATAATGAGTTTGCTTCAAATTTTGCATTTTTTCCTCTTACCAACATCTCCACAGAGCTCAAATTAGA
>WBNO01007281.1:487937-547007 GCA_013400575.1 Peucedramus taeniatus | reverse complement strand
GCTTTAATTTTTTCTATATTTTTGTTTTTCGATCTATGTCCTTTGTCAAACACAGTTCCTTGACTTGCAGTCCTCTGTTCCTTGCCTTTACTTCTCCTTTTCCTCCTTCCAAATTTTCTAAGTTCAAATAGACAAAAAAGTGATGTGAAAATAGACAGAAATGTGATATTTTCTATCTGCTTTTTGATTTTACACATATCTGATGTCTTTGAAAGATGACCAGTAGACTTTATGACAAAATTGAAGATGCTGTTCTAAAAAATCATTCTAGAAATCATGGAAAAATAAAAGAAAGAGGAAGGACTTGAAGATGACCAAAGTATGATCAGGTTAAATCTCATATTAAATCATCTGTTCTCCCCTGACAAATTTTTGGGAAAGGTGGAGAGAGACATGACAGCAGCTGCAGATAGTTCAAAGGCTTTCAAAGGGTCTGGAGAGCCCAAAGGAGTCACCTCACACGATGAGGCTCCGAGTTGAAACACTGTCTCCAAGTCACAGCCATGAGAAAGAGCCTACAAGGTCTCAGTAATATTTCTTGATTATTTGCTAAATATAGCAACACAGTCTAGATTTTCTGGCACATAAATAGAATTCTGCTTCACATATTCTGTGCTTTGTTTGCCAATATGCAAATTTGGCTACTATGGCACCCCAATATTAACCGTATCTTGTGCTGCAACAACTAAAGTACCAGAGTTTGGACCTTTGCAAGATGAAATGTGAGTTGGACATCTTGTTTAGGTCCTTGTTGTGGCTGATGATAAACTTTGTTTTGAAGGTGAAACAAAGTCAAATTCTGTAACTTCACATGTTGCCAAGAGACAAAACAGTCGTCTTTTGGCCATATCTCATCAGAGGCACAGGCACTAATCCATTTCCAAGCATCACAGCTCATAAACTCAGAACTATTATGGACTCGATAAAGTCAATCGATACATTAGTTAAGTGAGATGGAATGATTTAGCTCTTAGGGAAAAAAATATAAGGCTCAGTGTTATTAAATGCTGGGTTTGAGCATCCTAGAATAATGAATTACAAGAAAACCATTCAGAGAGACACACCTGTCTTGGCACATTTACTTGAAATACAACCAGGAAAACAAAGTCTTTTTGTTTTGTTTAAATAAATTGAGAGGACTTCAAAGCAAGGACTGCTTCTTAGTATCTGTTTTACAAAAGCTTCTTGAAGAGCTTTTTTCTGAGACCCTACTTCATACTGAGTACGTGTAACAGCTCGACAAGAACCTGGATTTGTCCCTTACAAATTTGAAAAGTCAAACTCTAAAGTATCAATGTAGGACTGGCAAGATTTTCAAAGGTAGAGAAACCTATAGCACTTATATGGCTTTTCCCTACTGACAAATCTGAGCTAAATAGAAAAACAGTATAGTGACAATGGGAGTAAATGGGGTACTCTGGATGTCATGATATGCATTAAAATACATTTTGACACAAATTCTCTTCAATCTTACATGCTAACTTAAAGTAATAAAGGTAAACAGATGCATGTATTTACACACATCCAAATAACCAATAATGTATCTTGACTTATCATAATCTTTATGAGGCCTATTTTAGAAACTAATTAAATCTGTCTTTTATTTAAGAAAGTAAATAAATTTCATTAAATGCTTCCTATTTGAAGAAAAAAATATTCACAGCATAGGATAGGGAAACGGCATCATTTTAACAAAAACAACAAAACGCTGAATACTTTAATGAAATTATATACAATACTCAGTATTGCAATATTCAATACACATATATATAATAATTTCATATAATAGGAGTAAAATCATCTTCCTCCTCTATCAGCCTACATTTACATTTCAGAGAACCTCACTCACATCCCAAAGGAAGGTTCCCAAGCTGACATGTACTACAAGTTCTAATTTTTTTTTTAGCTTTAATACTTCCAGAGGCTTCTAGCATAAGCTGTGGCACTGAAAATGTGCATTGAAATTACTGGCTAGCCTGACTTCTAAAAATAGTTATTTCAACCATATAAAATAACATAGTAGAAATATTCTTTCTGTAGATAATTTCTGTTAAGTTTTATGTTTCTTAAAGGAAGACAATGTGAGCAAGACTACTCATTAACAGTGGAATGCAGGAAGAAGTAAAATCCTCTAGCAATTGTTCAAGAAAGCATATTACAGTATGTCTGTAAACCTGTTTTTCTCTAAGGATGACTGAGGGCCAGAAAATGACATGACAAAGGTGCACATATCCCTGATAGATTATTTAACCCTGCCAGTGTGCAAAGAAAACCCATCAGTAATAACATTAATATTCACAGTGGCACCTTTTGATGCTTTCATAATTTAGATTTGACCTCAGTGAGAAACCTGGCAAATGACTTTTGTTCTCATATTTCTAGTCTTTTATGAAAGGACAATAACACCCCTCTATCAACCCTGCATCATGATTGCCCAGTAAGCGCCCACAAATGTTTGATATCCAGGATTTTGCAGTCTAGAACTGAAGCACACTGGAAAAGCTGATACGTGTAGAAGTCACTATGGTTACTGCCTACACTTTCTTTGCCTCCAATAAGATCTTTCATTTCCATAAGCATTAAAATTCACCAAATGCACCAAAATTATTCAGACAAAAAAAATAGTCTCTTTGGTTTATAAGCCTTTTAGCTGTGTTGCTTTTATCTTTTTAAGAGCTGAGGCGTATTATTCCACATCTGAATATAAGAAAAAGTATTGCAAGAGAAATCTTGTGGTGGAAATGCTTTGTGGCCCCCAGCTTCAGCAGTGTGTGGAACAGCTGTCTGCTGTTGGCCACTGCAAAGCCGAAACCCAGAAAACACTGCACAGGATGCCAGAAAAAAGGCACTAGCTGGAGATTTAGCAAGCCAAATTCAGATTATTATTGTTAGTATTATTGTAAATCTTTACAATAATACAAAAATTAAAAGTTCATCTTCTGTGTTTAGATTCACTATCTCTTGTAATAGGAAATAACTATATGTAAAACAAATTTGAGTGTGGTTTTTTTTTTTTTTTTTTTTGGGTTTTTTTTTTTTTTTTTTGCTTTGCTTTATCTTACAGCAATGAGCATGATTCTTTCTTTCAGTATTCTTATATAAATGTCAAGCTGGCTAGAGCCTGTAATATTTCCTGATCACACGGTCACTCAGCTCTTTGAAATTGTATCCAGTAGCTGTGTCCTCAACAGTCATTTACAACATTTCTTAGTTTTATCCTTTTACTTCAGTTAGCTTTCTACTTAAGTTCCTTCCAGCACACTGAATGATTTTGCTCCCTGGTATTGCCTGTTATTTTGAAAACCTCCCTGAACCACCATTGTCAATTCTCCTACATACAAGTACCCAATTTTTTTTTTCTTTTTACATCAATTACCTCCTTACAGCTAGTTGCTTTTACTGTGACATGTTTGACAGATCAATTTATTCTTTATCAGTTCAGTTACTTCCCTTTTTTTTTCCCTATATGTGATTTTGCTGATGTTCCCTTTAGGTGAAAGTTCTTAATATTACTCTTTAATACACTCAATGAGGTCTTTCTACTGAGAACCCTTTTTCAGAAAGAGCAGGGTGCTCCCTGCATAGAGGACATGCAGGTACAATACTTGACACCTTCAGCAGGAATTACACTGAAATCAGCTGTGGTTTATGGAGAAGCAGTGTCGTCAGAGGCTGCTGAGGTACCTATAGTCCCCTCAACACCCAAATCTACAGAATCTCTTCCAGCATTGCCAGCCCCAAGGAGTCAAACAACACCCCAAAAACTCACAGATGGAACTTTCCCAAAATCATAAACACTTTCTTAAAAGGTAGATATGAAAATTGCCCTTGATGCTTCAGACCAAATATCCAACCTTTAAGAACCCAGAATACTGCCTGTCACAACATTAGTTTCTTAAACCAGACTGGAAAATAGAGCTTTTCCCTCTAATACCACACTTTCATAATAACAAACTCTTGCTAATGTATTAAGTGTCACATGAAACAACAAATCAGCAGTGGTCACTTTTTCATGTATTTCCATGTATGACACCATGTATGACACACAATGTATGACATTAAAGAAGGGGGAAAATACTTCCTAGAAGTTCAAAGAATTCAGCTGTTGGCTTAAAATAGTCAGCAATTTCTACATAAGTCATAGAAAATATTGAACAATTCTCTGCTCAAAATTTTTCAATGTAAATGTGAATATGATAAAGGTTTTACTTCTGATGAAGTCTTAGTAAATGCACATGCATCCAGATTTTGACAAAACCAGAAGCAGTTTAGTGAGAGCTTATAAAACTTGTGGAAGGAAAGTACACCAACAGGCTGATATTTATTGGTAGAGTGCTACCCTGACATTTAAGCTGTTTTCTGTTATGCCTGGTTACTGACTTGTGCTCCAGTCTTATTTCCTGGGAGTAATGCCAAAAAAATAAAGTGACCTCTGTATACTAACTATTAACTATGTCACATCAAGCTGCTTAAAATATGTTACAACCCGATTGGCACAGAAACACATTTTGCTTGTTTGGGAGCACTTATACCCAAAACAATGAAAATTCACAGCCCCAGCTTCTTGGGAACCAAGAAATCAGCTCTAAATACGGCTTCATATTGGAGTTCTTCTGCAGCATTACAAGCTATGGCAGAATATCTGAACTCACAGACAAGGTAATTTATAATGGGACAGTATTTAAAACAAGCACAGATCTTGCTCAGATTAAATTAATCCAAGTTGGGATCAAATGACTAGTAAAGATACAAATTGTTCTTTAGAAATCATTCCAAGCTGCAAGCACATAGGAGACACGCCGACGTTACCTAAAGCATAGACAAATAGTGTGCTGATTCACAACAAATGAGTACACAGTATAAAGAAAACACAACTTTTTAAAAGTTACTATCTTAGAGAACACAGCTGGCTGATAGATTTAAGGAGAAAATGAAGATGATGAGGAACAAGTGACTTCTCTAGGCCTGGAAGATGCCAAGACACAGAATGAGCTGCAAGGGGTGAACAAGAGAGACCAGAGAAAGCCCGCAAGAAAATAGCCAGGGATGGGAGCAGGGATAAAAATCTGCTGTAAATAGGGAGAGCTGCTTGTCTGTAGGGCTCTGCCGAGCAGCCTTGCAGCAGCAGCACTGCACCTCCGAGACTGCTTTTAGCCAGCGCCGCTGTACCGCAAGTGGACGGCTCCATCTAGAGGCAAATATCCCCCGAGCTGGTGAAATGGCATCACTGCGACTGAAATACCTTTCTCCGCAAGTCAGAATCCACCCAAAATAGCACTCCGAGCTGCTGTTGTCTTGGCAAGGATGTCCAGCAGGAGGGAGCAGCCTCCATTCACCTCACCTTCTGCAAAGGCTGAGCAGTTGAAAATAAAGCCAAGCTTTCCCTGAAATTCACCTCTCAGTTTGAATGGTCGCCCACACCAAGCCTTGCCAGATTGACTCTGCGGCATCCATGAAATGACACAGATTGAAGGCTTACTCTCATTCTGATGGCAAGAACGGGTTCCACAGCCAAAGGGTTCCTGCACTTCTTTACTACTTGTGTCTCATAAGAAATACAGAGTTTTTACCACAAATATCTTGATAGGCACATCTATATTCAGTATCAAACAGAGCACCAGTAGTTAATATGAAGTTAAAGAAATGTTTAAAAAAATAATGAGATTATTAAAAAGAATGTTTATAATCCTTTATGTTGCTAAGGCCTTCACTGTTAAACAAAGATGAAGCTACTCTTTTCTGTCCATCAATAAATATCTCCAACCATGTATTAATACTGATAAAGAACCTAGTAGCATCAAATCACACACTTTAAAAATTATAAGCAAGTCTAACTTCATCCACTCTTCATCCACTCTATTTCTGGGGTCTGGACTCTGTGCCAAGCTATTCTCACAGGAGAGTTTCCGTGAGTTTCTTCTGCACAGATCAAGAAAAAAAAAAAAAAAAGCTTTTGAGTGGATGCCTCTGAAAGCCCTTTTCTCCCAGTCACAGGCTAAAACATGTATTGTAATGTAATTTTACAAGCTTAACTCCACTCCAGCTTACTGTATGCCTAAAAGGGCTTTTTCAAATAGGCAGCAACCAGTTATATGAATATAATTATTTCTGTTCACTGTTTTCAGGCTTGTGGGGTATGTATCACCAAATCTGCACTTTTTATAAATCAGTATGTTTAGATTCAGACAAGCTGTGTATCTGAGCAACAGCACAGCAAGGAGCGACTGTTGTCTATGCATTACATTTTCTCAGATTACTCATTTATTATACAATAGTGTCCTAAATTTTACCCATCACTTTCTTCTGGTGTTTGTTAGTGAGGAAGAAAATTTGGATTCAAACTAGTTTACTTTTGCCATAATGTTGTATTCTGCAAGTTAGGTTTAAGTAGCTAAGATTAAAACTGGTGAGTGGATTGTTGTAATCAAGATACATTGGGGAGTGAGGGGAGAGAAGAAAATAATGCTCTTTTTCTTATAAAAATTAATTGCAAAAATGTCTGCTCATTTCTTAACCTATTCGTTTTCTGTGTTTTATTCATTTTAGATGTATTTTTCCAATATGAATACAAATCTAAATTAACAAATGTAAAGGCAATATATTTTACAGTTCTAGGTTAGGTTTTGGGTTTCTTTTAAGGGCATATATTTCATAAAGCATTGTTTACTTTACAGGATTCATTGCTGAAAACAAAACTAGCAAACTACACAGTCATTTTTTCCCTGACTTCTTCCTGCTTTAGGAATTCAGATCCAGTTTGCTGTTACTCAAAACAAAATTACTTGCAGGTATGACTCATATCTTTGTGGTAGCAAAGAATCTAAGATGTATGCCTATTTATGTAGCACATGCATAATAGCACATTGGAAGTTTTTTAAGGTCTCTTCTAAGAGAAGTGGAAGAGCATGGATGGAGAAAAAGCTCACTGGAGTCAAAGGAGGATCCCAGTGGACTCTCGTATGTGTTTGCAAATACATACACGTACAATGGCACTGAATATGTACCAACACCTATAGGAAGAGTTGAATATCAATCAAATGAAAACATCAGAGCTAACCTCCAAGAGGCTGTAGTGATTAGCAATCACACTCAAAGACATTCCTACCTTGCAAGCTCAGCTTCGTCCCTTGGCATCAGACCCAGAACAGACCAGTCCTCAAACAAGTCCTGCCTTTTTGCAGTGTTTGGCTTTGCAGTGTCCAGCATTGATTTAAATCAATGTCTCAAAGACATTGGTGGCCAAAGAAACTGCTCAACCAGTGTGCCTGTGAAACATATGCCACAGTCCCTGGCTTTACCTGGGTGGTCCAAAACTGAAGAAAATACAGGTGAGAGATGGACCTCAGACTTTCATTATTGCAGTAAGTTTTTGGAGGCAGTCTTTTTATGAAAACATGAGTTAATCTAAATGGATAAAAGAGAAGAACAGCTTAGGTCAAGATACAGTGCTCAGAAAAGTGAATAAAATATGGAGGGAAAAGTAGCATGCTGAGGAAGATGGAGAAGAGGGCCTGTTATGGTATGTGCTAAAGACATGGATAGGGCAGAGATAGTTCACAAAAATTTAACATAGCCCTCTCTGTGTCAGGAACACATATGACACAAAAATTCTAACTTCTTTTTTATATTTGGAATGGCTTAGCCCTCTCTTGCTCTACCTGAAAATGGTAAAATATATGAGCAGCGACTTCCGGTGACTGAGCTACACAAGTATCCATGAGTGCGATGCCAAAACTTCAAATGTCGAAATCGGAACAAGATTGAGACTATTTCAGTCATTGTAGATCAATGTTCCTGGTCTAAATTAGTCAGCTGCCTGTTATGCAAGATCATCCTCCCTGCTAGTCATTCTCACAGGGTATTTACAGAACACTGTATGGGAATGGTGAGAATCTGAGTGAAGGTACTACCAGGAGGAGGCTGTTTAAAAAAGAATGTACTGCATACATTTTCAGGCAGACATTTAAGTAGACATTTCTGTAAAGCATTTGCTTTTCCCCTTTGCATTATATATGCACATGTATATACATGTATACACACATACATACATGTATAAACACACACACACACACACCATGTTTTCATGTCATTGTAGGTAATGTGGGAAGGAAGGCATACATAAATATGTTTTAAAAAATCTTTCTAGAACATGAAATATTTCTGCTACTTCTGGGTAACACAGGCTTATTTGGAAATAGCTTTCAAAATGCAGTCTTTGGAGAAAAGTATTTCATAAATCAAAGTGATTCTCTCAAAGCTTATTTTGCCATGATAGCATTTACTAGAGTAGGAGGAAGAGGAAAATTTTGTTTTATATCACCCCAGTGGATTCAAATCTTCCCTTTTCTGGATGTTTGATTCAGTGTCCTGAGCTAGATGTAAAACATCTTGTTAAATAGATCCCAACCAAATGCACATAAAATATTTGACCCGAATGATCTGCTGCTCTTCTCCTTTTCTATCTTAAATGCTCATTTCCTTACACTCCTTTCCTTACTGGTTGGGGTTGCAATATAGTTGCATCTGTACAAGATAATTTCTGCCTGCTTAACTAATGCTAAAAGACTCCTTTTTGGAAAAATACAGAACAAGTGAAGTGATCATGAAGTGGACTAGCTCAAAAAAAATCTCATTGAATAGCTTTCTGCTGTTTGCATCATATAATAGGATTGCTCTGTGTACAGTGTTATCTCAATAACTGTTCCATGAATACAGTCATAAATAAGGTGGGGGGGGGAAGTCAAGCAATGTTCCAGTTTCTAACTATTATTTTTACTGTATGTTTTCATTTTTATTTCTTACGGGGTACAGTATATTACCTGATTCATTTTGTTAACACAGAATACAACATGATCTGCACTGATTCAGGGTCCATCTTATTTGCTAAAGCTGGAGATAAAGACCCAGAATTGTTGAACCAAGCCAAGAGTTAGGCTACTTTTTTTTATAAATCGCATTTTTTCAATAGCACTTGACCAAAAATGCAGGAGTTTCAGCAAAGCCCGCCAAACTCCAAATGGACTGTCTGATGATTTGGCACAACTTGAGATAATGCTGAAAGCAAGTAGAGCCAAATTAGTACTTTCATTCAGTTAAAATGAAATGGACTATAATATAAATAGATCAAAATTGGGCCCAGATCCTGCAATTCACTATGCAGGCAGACTGTCAAGTGCAGAATCAGCACTTTGGTGAGCAGAAATCTAATGAGGAAAAGCTCTGAAATGCAGAAAGAATTATTTTAAAAATTATTTAAATCCTCCACATAACTAGAAATATTTGCTAAATACCACAGATACTAATAAACGTGTTGAGTACTTACTTTGAACCTGTAAATGATTCTTTAAATGTAGTAAAAATAATTTCATGCAACAATGTGTCAAGCCAGTTTGGAAAAAGCGCTAAAAAAACCTTGATGACTGTGTTTATCCACGGCAGAGCAAGTGTATAACCAGTATTAACCAGCCCAAGAAGCAATGCACTACCTGAGCAAAACACAGGTGACACAGATTTTGGAAGATTAAAAATGAGAGAGAAGGAATGAAAGGTTAAACATAAAAATCCCACATAGAAAGGAGTCTTTAAATGCTGGGCTTTTTTAAGAATTGCAGCCTACAGTGCAGTTCCTCTGTTTCATGTTTGCTACGACTTAAAAATAAGTAAATAAAGATAAGCAGTTTAGTATTCTTAAAGAACCACTTTTAAAGAGAATTCTATTCACATTAACACAATAGATTGCATCATGTTATATAAATAAAACCATATACTGTGACACAAGTATCTGCTAAGAAAGTCAGAAATTCGATAGACAGAAATGCTGTGAAAAATCTTAAAACCTGAACACCGAGGAGAAAAATAAAACAAAGGAAACAGAACATGTTTCAAGACACTTTATGGATAAAAATAATTACAAATAATAAAGGAACAACAACAATAACGACAGAAAGCCTTACCATGATGTTTGCACAACTGTGTGTCTGTAGCCCATGCTATAAATGTGGATACCTTCTATTTCCATCATCTCAGCCCCTCTAGTGGTCAGTACCTGAAGATCTTGCCTTCAGGAGGGACATGATCTATCCATATGTACCATTTGCTGTTGCTCCAGTACCTTGACAGATATTTTTTTCCTAATCCTGTAATTTTTTCTGGAGATATAACTTGTCACTTTTTATTAGCATCTTTGTCAGTGCTGCTGCTACGTGCATACATTTAATTGCTAAGCAACAAAGAGTAAGCTCTGCACAGCACATTCGATTACTGCATTCCCTGTGCCATGCATTGTTACTAATGCACTTATATAATAAGAAATACTGAAAAAAAAAAAAAGAAAGCTAAAAATATTTATTTCTGTTTCCATAGCATCTAAAAGCCACAATCTGAAGTCAGGCTCCATCATGCTAGCCATGAGGAAGAGAGCTAACAGTTGAAGGAAGATGAGGGCAAGTGGACCAATAGAAAGTGCAACAAAAGTTAAAAGCAGAGGTGAGTTTCAGTGTTTGCATAGATGAATAGGCTAAGTCTAAAGCTCAGAGGTCACTACCCACCTACAGTTACAATTCTCATACATTAGGGAAAAATTGCTGTGGCTAAAATACTTGAAGGTTTTGCAAGTGTGGTGGCCTCAAGGTGGGAAGCAGTACCAGTTTTCAGAAGTTTATCAGTTTGGAAAAGATACATCTGCATTGTATCAAGAGTACTCTCTCTTCTTTTTCTCTTTAAGTTGTAGAAAAAAACAGGGCAGGCAGTATTTTGCCACCAAATGTTACATGTCACTGTCTGCTCTTCATATCAAAATGTATATTTGCCACACTCATTGAAGGCGCTGTCTCCAAAATCTGAGTTTGGCATTAACAAGGATTACTTGAGTCCATCACCTAAGGGACTACAACTCCATCTTTCCTTTGTTGAAGTGCAGCAATGTTCACCAAAGAGTTCTCTTTACACCTGAGATGTACAAGGACAGTGGTCCTTCTTTTTTCTTAGTGTGATTACTAGCTATTCTGCAGTCAGAATATCTAGCTGCAGCTAGATATGGCACCACATTTCTTAGTGCCACATCTCCAATATTCAGCAAGAAGTGCTGCTTGGACAATTAAGTCATGATTGTGCAGGTGTACAAACTTGCACAATCACATACAACTACTTTTATTTCTGCAGTTAGATTCAGGAATTGGGCCTGACTCTGTCTGTGTCTCTTTGGCATAGACTATTAGCCCCAAGGATCAAGAGGAGTGCTAAGAAAGGAGGTAGTTGCTTTTGAATTATGAATAGTCACATGCACAGTCCGGCCCAATAGCATTAGCATTTCCTCTGGGTTCCAATATTTTTGCAAAGAAACTGGAAATCCCCAATAGCTAATGTGTCCTGTCGCTTTTAGTGGGACTGAAACAAGGGCTGTAGTTTTGTTCTGGGCACAACATCCTTTAGACTCCCATGGGAAGACCAAGCAAAAGTTCTAAATGAACCACAGCAAGAGAGCACAAAGAACATTATCAAATTCCAAAACTAATTAAGTACATCCATATTTAATCATACAAATTGCTTCTGCATTAAGTTACTTAACACATTAATTACTTAACCCCCGAAATATCATTGTGAATATATGCTTTTTATTGCTATTTCTTAGGAGGGCAGATGGATGCTTGGAGAGGCTATATATTTCCAAGAACTACAGGCTCAAATCCTTTCACATACAGACCTTGCTGGAAAGCCTAGGCAAGGACATCTCTGACAACTCCTGCTCTAGCCAAGCATTTTTAGTTCAGAATAATGGGATATTCTGATTTAGAAGGGACCCACAAGGATCATTGAGTCCAGCTTTTCAGTGAGTGGCCCGCACAGGGATTGAACCCACAACCTTAGTGTTATCAGCACCAGGGTCTGACCAACTGAGCTAATCCCAGTTCTAATCCTGTGGCATCTTGAACCTGAATAGATGCCAAGGAACAAGCTGCCAATTGGGAGAACCTGTTCTTGCCTCCTGGGTCACTTTGGGAGATAAATACAGAACAAAATTGCAGACTTTCTAGGTACTAGGAAGAGCTCAGTGGTCGTCTTATGACCCAAAGTCCTACAGTCCCTCAGACTAAGGATTCAACAGAAGGTAGCACATAAAAGAAGTCTCACATCACTTAGCTTCTAAGACAGAAATTTTAGAAACCCATCAAATGAGGTAAATTATTGTCATATTACATTATACTTGTGTGCTGATAACAGTAAGAATTTAATCTTTTTCCTACCATATAAATGCCTAACATTCAAAAACTACTACATGAATAGGTATGCTTCTACATTTCTTAACACAGAGCTCATTTCTGGATCCTCACATTGAACATTAATAGTTTCTTCTGCTTCTTGAACATTCTTCTAGTCAGGACACCAGAATGACCTTGTTTGATTGGGATTTTCCCTAAACATCACTCTGAACACCAAACACATCTGGGCCTAGCATAACCTTCTTGAATTCATTGACACAAACTCATAAAAATTTTCTGGGTTCAACCTGTAGTGATGACTCCAGTGTGACTGTGAAGCATTAGGAACAGTCTCTGAAAGTGAACTGCAGTGACAACATGTGCAATACAGCCAACAGGGAGGGAAAAGGAAGGCTATATATGACCCTCTTAATGGTTATACATTTTACAGTACAGGGTTCAAATAAATGCTTTGTTATTCCTCCATATCTATAACTGCCCTTTAATGCCTCCAAATTAGAATTACAGTCATAATGTATTTGGCTTCAAGGAGGAAAGTATACAGCTTATGTGCATGTAAGTACACAGGTCCTTAGTAACAAGACTATGTTTAATAACTCCTTTAATTTTTGGTCAGCCCTGAATTGGACACACAGTTGGACTAGGTGATCACTGGAGGTCCCTTCCAATTAAAATAATTTATTCTTCTGTTCCATTCCATTCCACTGTGTTGGGCACACCAGCTACAGACCCTAGGGCAGGCAGGGTGGTGCCCAGTCTAGCTGGGGGCTGGACATCACAGCAGCTATGGACTAATAGCATTTGAAAAGGGATTTTCTTTTTCCCTACAGAACCCCATTAAAGACCCACGTCTACTTACAATAAAAATGAAAAGGATAGTAAGCCTGCACTTAGCAGACTCTTAGCATTCTTTTATCAAAAAAGCACTCACTGCAGCAGTAGCCTTTGTTCATACTTCCTAAATCATGAGGGTTAATGGGGTCAACCTTCAATGAGGTGGCAAGACAAGCCTTACCAGACTCAGAAAACAATCCTTTTTTCTGAAAATAATGAATCTGGATAGATTTCTCTCTATTAGAAAGGTATTTTCATGGACTGATTCCATCTTGCATAGACCACCAGAAACAGGATAATCTTCAGCCAGTACTAAGCTAAATAAATATGTATTCCTAACTCAAAACAGCTTTAAAGATGTGTCACAGAAGATTGAGTCCAAGCTAAAATAGAACTGTGGATTAAAAAGACATTTTCAAAAGGTGTGTGTGTGTAAAAGGCTCAGAGATACTTCTCAGTTCAGGAAACAAAGCTTGAATTTTGGTTGTTTTTTTCCTTTGCTGAGAGATCATTCCAAGGAAGCCAAACTAAACATTCACTGACAGCATAAGGAGCACCCAATGTGGTCCTTCCTCAATTGCAGTGCTTTAAACACACTTAACATCAACAGTTTCCGATTTTTTTTCTGAGCTATTATTTTCACTTCTTTGATATCCACCATTTTTGTGAGGTTTGTCTGTAACCCAATTTGCTAATGTATTACTAGTGTGCCCACCACTGTGGGGAGAGAATTTTATCCAGCAGCCAGCTAAGGAGCTGAGTAGCAGCTGTGAGCTTTATTGTTGCAATATTAATAATTTAAACATTCTATAAAACAGTTTGGTAGGGATAGGCATGAGGGAGCAAAACATTATAGGGCTTTCTGCAATTTAGTACCTCAGAGTGATGAACAGAAGAGCACATCTTTAAGCACTTGTCTCCAAATCAATGCTTCCTTGCTTGTAAGGCAGAGGCAGGGAATGTTTTATTCACAAGATTTCAGAAATGGCTAAATGCAGCTCAAATGACAAAACTTTGAGAATATGTACTTTACTTAAGCTTTGAACCTGATAGAATCTGTTAAGATTTACACATCTGAGGAAAAGGATCTGCAGTTTCTAAAGTAGTGAGGTGTATTCAGTCTCTACTGTATCCTAAATTTTGCTCTCATTATAGTAACTGAAAAATCCTTCTCAGTTCCAAACACTTCCATCAGTTCAGAGTGGGATGGAAGTGGGGGACAGCCCACAAAACCTGCATCAATAATATAGGGCTGAGGGGACACCAGTAAAATTCTAGGAATTATTCAAATCTTAGACTCATATCTCTCTGCATGGAGGCAAAAAATATTTGATGTAATTTTATCATTCTGTAGAAAGAGCTTTTTGATATGTGAGAGCTTTTTTTCAGTGAAAGAGGACTTTGCCTGCTGGTTTCATTTGCTTCTGGTAATAAGAACAAAATACCTAAACAGAAAAAATACTAATTTTCAGTGGTCTTTAATAACATAGCTGTATTTGCACATCCAGGACCAAACTGAAAGGCTCCCCTCTACATTTCACAGAGGAAAAAGGATGGGAAGATGTAAGTGTTTAAGACTGTTTTGAAAGTTGAACTCCATTCTCTGTAGCTATTGCCATCTACCAGCTCTTATTTTCATGCCAGACATTTGATAAGTTTGCTTTGTCTTTCTTTAGTCCAAATTAGTTCTGCAGGGGATAAAAGATGGAAGACCTGTTGAAGAAAAAGTAATAATTTGGAACTTTCAGATATTGAAAATCAGACTGATTTTCTTTGGAAAGAATACTCACTAGGCTGAAGAAGGCCATCACTCATTTTCTAAAATAATGAAGGCATGGAATGAGATGTACTTTGATTTCCTGACTATAAAAAAAGTGGGAATAGTTTTTCAATGTGAAGAAGAAAACAGTGGTGTTCTACTGGCATACGAAGAAAGTGTATCTGAAATAGCATTGTACAACAGAAAATTAAGTATAGCAGGATTATGCAAGATGCTGCCCTTCACCAACACTGGTAAACATCAAATGTTTTCATAAACGGAACAATAGCATCCATTATGTCATCTTAGAATACATATGCTTCATTATCAACATTATTAGAAGAGGAAAAGCCTGTTCTGTAAAGCAGAGAGTTAAGTGATGCTCATAATCCCCACCATGCAGTCCATTAACCTCAGAAATTTTAAGGAGCTTCGTAGTCATCCATGGCATTTCAGATTTCTCACAGCTTCAAATCTGTGGGCTGTTTCACAAGCTTTTTGTAAAGTTTCTCATGACTAGGACATCTGTAAAATTCCCTCCAGACCTTTCTTCAATTCATCTTGTGTTAAGCAGTCAGTAATTGACATACCTGAATAAGGATAAAGGTACATCCCTAAAAACATGCTCTACTGAATGCAATATCTTTTTTTTTAAGACTAATTGGTAATTTTACATGCTGTAAGATATTAAAAGCATTCTGTTTCTTAATCTTACCTTTTTCTTACCATTTTGATGTGAGTTTCTGATGAGCAGCATTCCCAGACAAGACTCATAGTAAGGAGTCAAAATAATAAGATATAAATCTTCTGCCTTTTACAAACTAATCCACAATTCAACACAGGTGTCCTCACTATTTACGTGAAATAAATTATTTCTTTTAGAGTCACATGAAAAATTGCAACACTGCCTAACACGTTGCTTAGAGACAACTGACGAATTTTCCTCCTGGATGTGTACTTGGGAAATATGAAAGGTAGAACTAAGATGCTAAATTTTGGCATAGTGTTTTTTTGTTAATTCCTTTACTCCAGAGAGGGAAGAAATTGGGGAACCTTTGTTAATTCTGATCTCATTAAACTGGTCTTCTTTTCCTAGAAGGAATTGATCCAAGACTCAACTGCAATAACAATAACACCTTTAAATTATCCCTCACAAATGTACTTGTAGTCCTGACTCCTTGACAAAAATACTTTTATACTTCCAGTAGGGATATATGAGCTGGGCCTAGCTGAAGAAACATATGAGGATTATGTTGGAGGAATTCAGAGATCTGCATGCAGAGAAGAGGATGTCATCTCTTCCTGTCTGGCTGGCAGCACAAAATAATGTAAGACAGTATGAAAAAAAGATACTTGGATACTCAGAGCATGTTAATATCTAAAACAGAGATGCAAAAATACACTGGATATTATATCTCAGGACATCCATTCAACTATTTTAGTACTAGAGGAGAAGAAACAATATATTTACCCTCTCAGAAGTCAAATACTACAAATCTAACTTACAATTCACCTTGTGTGATGAAAAATCTAGATTTAGAGCTTCCAAATGGCACAGGGGTGGATAGCTTTAGCTAATCGGGATTATCCATAACAAGACCCATGTCTGAGCTGCTGGTCTGGGGTTTTGAATCTAAGGCTTGCAGTTACAGAATTTTTAAGGACTATCTGTGTTTACAGTCTTATGAGCAGGGGGAAAAAAATCAACCAGATTTGTGATCTGAATATTAGGGAAAGATAATTGCTTTAGATCTTGTGTTGTACTGCACAACTAAATTTCCTAAACTCAAACAAAATTTTCAATGTCTCATTGGAATCAGGATAGCTCTGATTGCCAAACTCCTGGCGCCCACGGGCAGCAATAATACTGAATGGCTCAGTGTGCTTCAGTACTGCCATGCCAAACCTCTCCACACAAGCACGAAACTCCTTTTGGCCTGACAGATTTCCTACTCTCCATATTTGCCCTAGTTTAAGCCCACATTTTGGCAGGGCAGTACCCTAAGTCTCCAGGGATTTCCAGAAAAGGCCCCTGAGTAAGCGGCTGCAGCCGGCGCCGAGCCCGTGGAGCCCCCAAGGCCGGGAGAGGCTGCAGCACCCCCTCCGCTTCCTGCAGCTCCCCCCGCCTCAGCTCCGCTCCGCAGCCCACGGGCACGCTCTGAGTCACAGCTCACCACGTAAAAGCTCCATCTGCAAGAGGGTTCCTTCTCTGCGAGCAATGGGAGATGACACTGACTAGGGGAAAAAAAGGCAGAATGTGGCATTCATCTGAAGAATGATGCTGTACCAATGTCCCACATCCTCAGTCAGCTCCAGGGTTGATTCAAACTTGTCCAAATGGGGGGTGGAAATTCGTATTTGCTTGACATGCAAGAGAAAACACTTCAAATTAAAGACGAATAACATATATGCTTTTTTTTTTATTTTTTTTTTATGCTTACCAGTGCTGTCTATGAGTCACTTTTTTTTCCCAAAGAGAACTGTAAACTAACTAAACACTAAGTATATGTTTGGTAACACAGAATATCCAAATTTGTTAGATACACTTTATAAAGGTCATGTTCTGTAATATCACACTGATCACCACCTGATTAAATTGCCTACTGCTCCAAATTTAATGAGAGACTGAAAAGTCTCAATGGTAATTGGGATAGATGATCCTTTAAAGAGAGAAAGTGAGTGGGTGGTTAGTTTAAGCTCAGAAGAATGCTTATTAATGTGGAGGTGTAAGAAGTCCTTCCTAAGAAAAACAATTAAAAACTATTTTATTTGGAAAACATTGAATTTTTAATTGTGTTGCTTTACTGAAATCCTGGATATAGTATCAATTCTCTACCACATGGGGGAAAAAAATGAACAAAAAAATCCAACAGCCAATAATCCAGCAGTCTGTCTTCTGCCTACAATTGCATACTATATGGTAAATTTAAGTAATTCAAATTTTTTAGAATAAATTTTGTCATTATTTTCAGGAACTCTCTAAATGATTTGTGTCTTGCTCTGTTTTTCTTAGAAGTTTTTTACTCCAAACAAAGCCATTGTCAGGAAATCCAAGTATAGAAAAAGATATAGAGACAAAAACAATAACAACTACCTGACTGAAAATTACAGAACTACTACATTAAGAAAAAAAGAATAATTTAATCCTAATTAATACAATGTCCCTTAAAGACATTAAGTATTCTTTATGCTCTTGTAATAAGATTATCAAAATGGTTTACTGGGGGGTTGATTTGGCACTAAAGTAAACTGCTATTAAATATGTCACTCAGGTGTTCATCAGGAACACAGTGATAAAGAAGAAGTTCTTATAAAAATGACTCTAAAATCATAATTAGATCTTTTTATGACTAAAAGATAGGGTCAATTTCAAACAAGTATTATTTAAAGGAAATCACATGAACTACATTATATAAAAGATATATATCAAGCAAGGCAATTGCAACAGATATTCTGGGTTCATAATCAACAGAATTACTGATATTTTATGTCTTTAAGTCTTCAATTCTACTTACATTTTACTCTGACTGCAAAATGCATATCAAAATTCCAGATGACTTTTTTTGAAGTTAAAATGTGCCATGAAAGCAATATTTAAGATTATATAAAAAAAAAAAGGAAGCATTCAAGACCCTACTTTAAAAATATCATTGAAAATTGATAATTCAGTGGTTCTGAATTAAAGGGAAAAAAATAACATAAGAAAAATCTTGTAACTCTGTTTTAGTTCTGTGAAATTACTAGTCCAGCTCTCAGGAGCTATGACAAGTTTGCATCCTCAGGTCCCAGACAGGAGGATTGCACAAGTGCTCCAGCATAAAAGCTCTTTCAGAAGCCATATTTGATGTTCCTTGTCTGTTCTGTGCCAGGAACACGTCAAAATACAGATGAATTGTGGCTCAAGACTGGGGTTAAAATCTGTCCTCAAACATATGACTGCAGTTTGTTGCTCAGCTGAAAGGTTGACTTGTTTTCTCGTTCCAAATTTTCTTTTCTTTCAGAGCAGGTATTTTATTTAGAGCCATATCTGTCTGGGTGAAAAGGACAAACATAAACTACTTGGTATAAAATCTCTGACAAGATACTTGGGAGAGTGGCAAAATGTACAAAACAACAGCAAACTCAAGCTATAAGCAGAAGAAGAGATTGAAGCAAGAACAACCACCAGCATGAGCAACCTGGCTGCTTCCCAAGCTGCCAGGAGAAATGAACTTCAGTAAAAACTTAGCTCCCTTTTTAAGAGAAGGCAACTGTTGGTTCAGGCAATTCCCACCAGGTCTATTATTATTTACAATGGAGGCAGACATCACTCTTGGCTCTTGCTCAAGGAGAACAGGGAGAGGGGGAGAGCTCCAACAACTTTCAGAAGAGAAGAGGCGTAACTTCACAGCACATCCTTGGGTGCAGTGAGAAGGGACTTCATTGCTAATTATGGCTTATTAGTGCTGTTGCATTTTAAGTTATCACAGAAGGGGTTCAGGTTAGAAAGTAAATTATCATTTTGAAAATCTTCTGACTTACCTTTCTCTGAAGAGACTGAAGTCCTTTTGCCTAGACCATGAATCAAAATTACCTCTCTCTAGCCCAGTGGTGCTAGCCTACCTCCACAGGCTTAGAGAAGACACCCCAGTTCCTGGTAAGAGGTCTGTTCTACCTGAGGACTGAGGAATTTTAGGCAGAAAGGCTACCCTGGCACCAGCTGTCCCCATCATGTCCTGTGATAGGTACAAGAGACACAGCAGAACAAGATCTGGGTGGGTGAGAGGGTCATAGAGTTGGCATAACCTGCGTGGGAGCTGCATCCATCAATAATTCAAGTCAACCCTTCAGCTCTTCTAACTTCAGCAAGGGTCACATAGCACTTTTTCCCTGGTCAGCCTTGTGTGCCCATGCACACGAGGTAAGGCAGTAAGGTGGCACCAGCTGGGGGCTTCTTCTGATGCTTGGAACATGTCATAGCCTCACTTCAACAAAAAGGAAGCACACTACATTAAATATCCCTTTACATCACCATATGTTCTTGCCAGGTGGGGGGTTTGAACCTGTTTGAATGTGGTTATGTAATTATGACTGAACTCATTCTGAGGCAGAGGAAGGCTAGAGAGGTGCCTCCTCCCTCTCCCTTAAGCATGGGATAGTGAAGAGCACCCATGGCAGAGGTAGCTTTCTCCCTTTAAGTCTCTCCTCATTTTCAGACTTTGAGGAAAAATAAGAATCTATCAATGTTTCTGCTGTAATTGAATTTTCAAGCCTGTATTTACCAGTTGGTTTTCAATTCTGGGAGATAAAGGGAAAGAAAAAATGAAAGGATAGTAAAAAGAGAGGAAGAAGAGAGACTGTAAAAGCTAGCTTGCTTGAGTCGTAATATTTCTAGCACTGTTTTCATTGCCCAGATTCCAGTGGCATTATAGGATCACCATTTAGCAATCAAGTCTGCAAATCACTGTCTTGGAGAAAGACGCTCCTGGACAGAACAGAGAGAGAGAAGAAGCAGGCAAGAGCAAGACAGTTACAATTACTAAACTAGACAGTGGTTATTCATTTAATCTCTAAAGAGAAGGCATATTTTATTATTCACTCTGTCTAAACTCTGTTCTGTAAGCCTGGTTCTTTTATACATTGAAGACTGCATCACTGAAGTACGAAATGAATATAAATACCACTTACATTAAAACTCGTAGTTCCTATGTCACAAAGCTTAAGAATGCCAAGTAGATAAATCCAAACAAACCTAATTTCACATTTCATGATAGGGAGACTCAGGAATAATAAAGCATGACAATATAATAGTGGAAAGGAAAAGGAAAAAAGAAATCCCTGCATCACATTTGGTTTCATTTTATTCTCTGAAAGGTACACATTGCAATTAATTTTGCAGGCTATATACTAAACATGAACATTTAATCATGGAAATCACTGTCAGTTAATTGATTACTGTCAAGAATCTCCTGATCACAGAACTTGTTTCGTCTTGATCCACCTTAACAAAACTGAATATTAATGCACAACAAAAATAGTACTCTTTGCATGCAAAACTTATGTGTTTCACTGAAGACACCCCCACTTCCTCCTACCAAACAGCTGTGTACAATAGTATATTCCAAAAAATTTTCTTTAATGATAGAGCACCAAAGAATAGCTGAGGTAAAAGGAAGTCTTCTTGTTTAGTAAAGACACTTGCATGTATTTTTATTTTATTTACAAATTTAAAAGCTGGTATCATATTACATAATTTCTTCCAGGCCAGAATTACTTTACAATTAAGCTATGATCTGAATGAATGTTTAAAGAATTTATGGCACTTTCTACTCCATCTATTGGTGAAATATATAGAAGCAACAGAAGAGGTCTGACTAGGAAAGTATGCATTATGGATAGACATACAAACCTGTTATTAATCAACTATTCATGAGTACAGCCAGAGCAGAGACACATTGAGAAGTGCACTTTCAGTCCAAAATAGGAATAGTAAATCTCAAAATTTATATATAGGCTAAGAACAATTTCTAAAAGTATCTGTCTTCTTGGTAGCTGGTGCACCAAATAAAGTATGTAGTATCTTGCTATGTGCAAAGACATGTCTGAAATGCAAGGCTTCTGATAGTTCTATTATGGAGAAATCTTACCTGATGGTGATATATTTCTTGTCTCAATGTCCTAAGTTTAAGCCACAAGCTTACTTTAATGTCTTGATCCATTTCAGCCTATAGGGAATTTGTGAAAGATGGCATTCACCAAATCAGGATAATTTCAGTGCTACAATGGGTGGTTCTGGGATGATTTATTTCAGAACAGCTTTTTCATACAGCATAAATTGCAACTGCTTAGTGGTGTTCTGAAGAGCCTCCTGGCTGGGAGGACCTACAATGACCAGGCATGCAGAACCAACACCAACTTTCTTTCATACTGTAGGAGGTTAATCATGGTGACCAAGTTGTATTCTCAGAAGGTTTGATCCATTTTTACTGATAAAGAATTCTTTGTGATCAACAGCTTCCTTTAGATTGTGCACTGAGACTTCTCTTGGCTGATTTTCCTGTCTGTTATGCAGTGTCCTGAGTGTGTACACACTACTTACTCATCTAGAACTAACTTTAGGAGTTAAATCATCATCCTCAGGAAGCTGCAGAAGCCATTTCCTCACTGAAAGACAGTGGAGCTGTGGCTAACACCCCTGAATGAAATGGCATTTCACTGGAGCTTTAGACACAAGATAATCATCATTTGTCTGTGGAGAACTACAGAAAACAAATAGGACTTTTCAATTTCTTATTTAAAAAAGTATTTGGTTCCAAAGCTCAAGGAAAAGGTGTCTGAAAGCTTTACAGTGATTGCTAAAGCCCTTGCATTGAGAAGTGGCAGAATGAGTAACTTCCCCTTGAACCACTAAAGTGAACTCATCGTACTTCAGCAAGGGGCTCATGATGATCCAAGCTTCTCCCTTCAATGCAGACAGCAGTCAAGCTCTCCTGGCAAGTGCTGTCCAAGATGACACAGAAGGTAGGTCAGGTTGGGGCTTGCACCTGACATTAACACACAGCAAAGGGAAGAGGCAGAGATGAGAAAAGAATAGGATAGAGAGAATCTGTCATGTATTTTTTAAAGGAAAGAGTCAACAAGTTTCCCATGGACTAGATGTAAATGGAACAGTGTGCTCTGTTGTTAGCTAGCAAGCAGATAAAGTTGCATGGAACCCAAGAAAGAAGAGCCTGTTGGAGGTACTTTTTCACCTGACAATTACACAGGCAGGTGGAAAACCGCATATGAGAACTACTTCTAAAAGGAAGCTGTGGGTTTCTCCACAAAGACTTCTCACATACTGGTGTTTCCCGGGGCGCAGTGTTGGGGCCAGCCCTGTTTAATACCTTTATCAATGAACTGGACACAGGGATGGATGCTTCCTCAACCAGTTTTCAGATCACACCAAGTCTGGTGGGAGTGTTGATCTGTTGGAGAGTAAGAAAGCTCTGTAAAAGCACCTGGACAGGCTGGATTGATGGGTTGACCAGAACAAGTTCCAGGTCCTGCCCTTGGGTCACAGTGAGCCCCTGCAGTGCTGCAGGCTGAGGGCAGAGTGTCTGGAAAGCTGCCCTGTGGAAAAGGACCTGAGGGTGCTGGTCAGCATCAGCTGAACACGAGCCAGCGTGTGCCAAGGTGGCCAAGAAGGCCAATGGCATCCTGGCCTGAATCAGCAATAGTGTGGCAGCAGGACCAGGGCAGGAATTGTCCCCTGTACTCAGCACCGGTGAGGCCACACCTCGAATCCTGTGTTTACTGTGTTTAGTTTTGGGTCCCTCACTACAAGAAAGACATTGAGAGGCTGGAGCAAGTCCAGAGAAGGGCAATGGAGCAGGTGAAGGGTCGGGAGCACAAGTCTGATGAGGAGCAGCTGAGAGAGCTGTGATTATTCAGTCTAGAGAACTGGAGGTTCAGAGGAGACCTCATTGCTCTCCACAACTGCCTGAAAGGAGGGTGCAGAGAGGTGGGGGTCAGTCTCTTTTCCTGACTAACAAGCAGTAGGATGAGAGGAGATGGCCTCAAATTGCAACAGGGAAGGTTTTTTTTGATGTTATGAGAAATTTCTTCTGCAAAAAGGTTGTCAAACATTGAAACAGGCTTCTCAGAGAAGTGGTGCAATCGCTGTCCCTGAAGATATTTAAAAGATGTGTAGATATGGTGCATAGGGTCATGGTTAATGCTGGACTTGTCAGCACTGGGTTAATGATGGGTCTTGACCAGAACTTAGAGTTCTTTTCCAACTGAAATGATTCTATGATTCTTTCTTTATAAGGGAAGCATTGCTTGAACTAGTAGGCATGAAAAATAATTTCTTCTTATTTTAGAACTAAGGTTTCTAATCATGCTCATCAAATATCACAGAAGGGCACCTTTTTTTCTTTCAGAAACAAGCGACAGAAGATGTTTTTAGGGAAAATATCTACATTACTGACCTCTGGTGGGAGTGGTGAGAGAAGCTGAACTACAGCTAAACATCAAATTCCCAGTCACTAAAGTTCATTTAAACCTGATTTTCAAGTTGCTGAGTTCAATCAGTTATATATAATTTTCTGATGCTGGATGTTCACTTTACCTGAGTATAGCTAATTATAACATCACTGTACCTTTGCTCTCCATGGGGCCCCTACTTTGCAATGGGCTACATTTTATTAAAGCAGAATGTTTTCTTCTGCACCACTGATACCCATCCAGATCTCCTTGCAGAGGTTTCCTCCAGTCCAGCTGCATACAAATGGGTGCAAAGGGGTAAAGTAGCTACAGATCTAATATGACTGAAAGTAAAACCAACTTCTCTTGCTCAGAGGCTGTCCCTTCTTTTTTACTTCTACTTTCAGAGTATTGTGAAAACTGGAATAAATAATGTTTGCTGCCTCTGTTTTTTTTTTCTTTTTTATAAAACCATGCTGTAATAAAATTGAGACTTCTCCAGAAGTCTTCACCCAAATCAGATGATAGGAGATACTTAAATTAGTGGAAAATATTAAAGTAAGAACATTAAAATGCTTTTTCCTTCAGTCTTCAAGTTTTCACTGAAAGAAATTTGCATTTGCTATTTTTCTTAAATGGCTTTTAGTTATATGTCCAATAGGACAGATTAAATTTAATTATTTCCATTCACCTTGCAAAATTCAAAATTAAGGTACTGTCATGAAGAATGTGCATGGAACCTTAAAAGAAATAAAAAGAATAAGACCTTTTTTCTTCTATTTCCACGTAGCAGAAAATTAATACTACAGACAACAAGAAAAAGTTTCTTACTAACATTTAACTGGAAGATTTTTACATTTGACGGAAAATAGAAAAAAATATTTTCTGTTTGTATCTTAATTAAAAATAATGACCTAATTTAATGTCTTTGAATTGTAATCTAAATTTACATAAACTGCAAACAAGAGGAAAAAGTTCATACACTAAAAAGCTAAAATGCTGTATGCCAGTCCTTTCTCCAAACAAAAGTATCTTACTGTAACTCTATAGTTTTTTATTTGAGGTCAAAAGTACTGGTCAGCACAAGTCTTGGAGGTATCCACACGTATCCACACTCTCCTCCACGTCACAAAGATCACCACAGAGCTGCTCAGTGAGCACACAAAACCAGTTCAGCTAACTCAGATGTCACTAGTCTAGGTGACATGGTTATAATCTTCCCTCCTACAGCAACAGATCTATGAATGGAGAAATTACTGCCTTCTCAGTCCCTCCAAATTTTCTGTTTATATGAATTTTGTCATTTTCCTTAAAGCACAGAGGTAGCTACACATAGTCCCAGTATAAAATATGCATTCCTATTTTTATTAGGTTCATTTGGCAGAAGCTCAGAACAAGCTGGCAGAATTTGGCCTCTCTGGAGGAAACACAAGAGCAACCACTCCTGCATGGGACACCCCTGCCTTGGCAGGGCCGTGGCAGGATCTAACCTGGCCCATTCCCAGTACTGCTAGTTCATCCTCAGCTATTCTTATGGATGCTGGTAGTGCAGTACTACTGTGTCTTATTAACATTTAAGTAAAATTCTCCTGGGAGCAACTTGTAAGACACTGTACATGTTTTTCATCAGAATACAAGATGTGCATGATTCAGTATCCGTGCCCTTTTCAAATCCCGCATTCCCACCAGCCCCAGCAGAGGCACTATCACTGTGCCAAGATGCAAAGAACACAAAAAGTGGTTGACTGAAGAAAATGGCCAAGGATCAGTACAGAAAATATGGCTTGAAAAAAGTTACCAATTGAAAAAGACATTTAGAGCCTGTACTCTATATAAAGTAAGTCACTGTCAGCTTCATTTGCCTTTTTAAACATGAAGTACAAAGACTGCTTTGTAAACATGAAGACATCAGATGTGTGTGAGACCACTGAGAAGGAAAAAGAATTCAGGGCATATGAGCTTCTTGGACATACATTCAGAATTTTCTTGAGAGACTCAAATTCCCATATATGAGCAATGTCTATTATTATTGTTACTATTATGAGGTGTGTATAAGATTGCCAAGAGGTTGTGACCTCTGTTCTTCCAGGCACTAAGTTTTCTACACAGACATACAACTTTTCAAACAGCCTTTCTGGTGCAAAGTGAGCATGAAGGCAAGAATATAAATAATTTACTGCCTTGACCCAAACACTTGAAGCTAAGCTTTGCTTTCGTTGGCTCAGATTAACACTCAGAAATGTTTCTAAAAAAAAAGTGTCCTCTCAGTAATAACAGTCAAGCTAAAAAACTGGGTTCAAAGGATGTCTTGTTTCCAGGGAACACCAGTATTGAGTGCAATGGGAAGTTCAGAGGTAGAGACTCAAACTTCCTCAACAAGGAGTGAACCAGGAGTGAGGAGCCCGAGGAAGAGGGGCAGAAGAGGAATTAAATAGCACCAAAATGGAGAACCAGAGCTGTGATAGGTTAGAAATGAGGCAGAAAGGATGAACCTGATCATCATCAGGAATTTAGCATGCTCAGCGTTATTCTTCTACTTTCACAGCAAGAACCTCTGAATCCAGCTCTTAGACAGACCTGCTGTTATTCAGCCCAGGCCCACAGGTCATTCACAACCTTCCCCAATACCCCTTTTCTGTACACAGAGGCCTGTGCTACATCAACACTGGCAAACAAAATTCACCAAGGAACATTTGCTTACTGTGAGGGTAACATGCACAACCTGTCCGCACAATTCTCTGGACAACTCTCTTTCCTCTAAAATAAGAGTGGCTGCATCCAGGAAGCTGTTGGTAGGTTCTGTCCTCAGCCTCAGCTGTCACCTGTCCTTGTCTAGGAATTGCCTGAGACACAGACAGTTTTGGCCCCAAGCAAAAACTGCAGTGGCAAAAATCCTCTATGTTAACAATTCAACAGTGCCATTCAACAACATGGAAAACATTAAAATCTGTGGAAGGGAAAATAACAATATCTCTGGATCTGTGGATGATATTAGGATGTTTGCACCACATGTTTTTGCTTGCTAGTACAGAAGTAGCCTAGGTCCTACAGCCTGATTGAAAACATATCTGTAATTTTTAATTTAAAAGGGGAAAAAAGGGAAAAGAGAATAGAAAAGGAAATGGGCAAGTAAGAAAAAGGAAGGAGAAAAAAAGAGCTCAGAGAAGCAACCTGAAAAACAAATCAACACAAAAATCTGTATAAAAATGCACTGGGCAGTGGAACCTGTGCATACTCTAGGATGAAGAAAAGCTCATCTCAAACTGCTGTTTTAGGGAGACAAATATCTGTCTACTGGCCCTGTAAAAGAAAAAAATCCTGAAGTTTTTCAATTCTTAGTCAAAAAAATTACTTCTTTCAGTGTAAACCACATTGTTATTTGGACTTAAATCTGAGAGACATGGCATGAAGAGATAAATCGTAAATTGGATCTAGCGAGTAATGTCTGAAAAAAGTAATCTCTTTACTTTGACTAGACCTCTGTCAATACCTAACACTGCAGATCTCTGAGTGCTGGAAGCTGCAACTCATGCAGTATTGCTGAGAGGCAGCTCTGCAACCCAGCATTTGACCACTTGGTTCTTGTGGCTTTACAGTGGGACTTCTAGCTGCACAACTGGGAATTAATATGCATTAAAAGTGATTTTTATTCTGGATTGGTTCTTTGCTCCCCTCTTCTATGTGCTGGCATAGATGTTTCCATGACCTTAACAGTGGGGGGATATGGGATCATCAGCCCAGCTCAGGACTGTCTCTTCCCATGTTGGCATTGACATAAATCACTTTGGGAGCATGTGGCCAGGCCACAATCCCCTCTCCACAGTGCCCTTGTGGAGGCAGCTCTGGCAGTGTCAGCCCATGTTTGTGGTGGTACATTTGTAAAAAACATTAATAAGAGTAACCAGAAGTTCCAGAAAACCTTTGGGAGATACTACAGTACAAAGAAAAACAATACTTCAATCTCTCTCTTGATTAATTGCTCACTTTTGGATTCTAATATCACTGTTGAAATAAGATATTATCCCAGGCCAGAATTAGTACTATGGGAAATTAGGTTATGACTGAACATGAGTAATTCAAAACACATCCTGCTTTCAGATTACCCCCAAAAAGGGGATTGCAGCCCCAATTGCCTTCCTCTTGCCCCACTCAGCCTACATACAGAGATAGCTCAGTTTGGCCCTCTTCTCCAAAAAGGCAGTTTCTTACTGCTTGTAGTGCTTCTGCAGCACAGCTCACAGCTAATTACTGCACCATCAGTTTCCAAAATGTTCCCTATCCATCTTACCCATTCTTTTCATCAGCTATTGTCAGGAGCTTTACATATTTGAGAGCATAATCTTCCTTTGCTTACTATTTGTTTCTATTATTATTGTACCATTATAATCTCATTATAGCCTTTTCCAGTTTCAATTATTGAATTTATTTTTTCTAAGTCACTATAATTGCTTTTAGTTTTTAATAATGTTTAAAATTTTCACTCTCCAAAGCACATATTATTATTCCCATCATAAAATTAAGTTAAAAGATTGTCAATAGCCTTGGTTTGCACTAGTCTTCTAGTCTTGGATCAATCTTTTTGCCATGCATGATACAACAACCCTGCCTTGCCAATGCCTCCAGTCTACAAAGGTCGATTCACTTTTAAACAACAGGATAATCAGAATATTAGAACTCATTGGAAAACTGGTATTCATATTTGTGTGAAAGAGAAACATTTTACAAAATCCTTTAAACCTAGGAACATTACAAAGTTATTCTCCAATCCATCCAAATGTGGGAATTATCAGTTTTCTACTCTGGGTGTGATTTGTAAAACAATTTTTTGACAGGACTCTGAACTTCTGTGACAGAATTAAGCTATTAAGCTTACAAAACCTAATCATTTCAATGAGGTGTAATGAAGTAATCCACCTCTGACAGAAAATTAGAAGGCATTCTCCTAATTTCCTGACTATTTCTCTCAAATGTGAGATTAAGTGTATATTCACCAATCATGCACACATGTCCAAAGAACTTAGGTAAATAAGACCTGAAAATCAATCCTGCTATGTCTTCCTGCACAGAAATCCTGTAATCTCCCAGGAACCCACTTAAAACCAGTACAGCTTTACTTGGTTGCATGACTTGTCCATGAAAAATGTTTGCAAAAGTGTTGATTCAAATTCTAATGATGAAGTTTTTAAGTTACCAGAGATATCTTTTTATCACATCACATTAAATTAATTTGCATATTACTGATTTACCAGAATGGGTATTTTCATAGAAATACAACTAAATGCAATGATACCGTAATACTTTTAAGAAATTAGCACCTTCCTTTTTCAAATAGCTTTGGACTATTTGGGCTTTGGCTTTTGAATTTATCAACAACTTGGCAATAGCCTGAGCCCTTTATCTACAAACATTATTTAAATATGTGCACAAGACCCACTGTAACAATGACAGAACTTTCATCTGCAACACTAAAAATACTGCACTTGGCTCAGGAAACACTTTTCAATGCTTTTGAGAAACGGCTCAGCATTTAGTCCCAAGCAAATCACATTCATTGCACTTACATCATAAGCATGTAATATCTGCATACTTTTATAATTTGACTGAATTCAGCAGTTAGGACACACTACATGCATTTACTTGTGTGCAAACCCAGATTTGGAAATGTTTTGAATATTTTGTGATGCAGGATCACTGGAAGTAGGCAAAGATGTATCTAGTGGATGGGTGTACTTCTCAGCAAGGCACAGCTTGACAGTCCTGTTAATCCTCATTGCACTTCTGATTCATTCAGCATTGCTGCTATGAAATTGCTGTTCAGCTTGTTAATCTGCATAACAAGTGATCTCTGATCACTTCAGAGACAGAAAGATCCATCCATGATAACATGGATAAAAGATAAAAGTTAAAAGCTCTGATGCCACAGACAGCTGGAAATAAGATAGTAATTTAAGTGTTATCTTCAGGAGAATATGCAAGCTCCATTGTACAGGTAACAGGATGTGATGAAGAAACCATTTCAGCCAGCTCCTGAAGCCCTTAATTACCAGAAAAACAACATCCATACAGTTCATTGTTTCCCAAAGACCTAGAAAAGATCATGAAATCTTCTAGTTTAGTCATCATTTCTCCACAGACATATACATTTTACACAAAAATTCCAGTCAACTTGGTTGCCTAAATTGTGACTTTTTAAAGAGGCACACATTGGGTGTATGTTGTGGCTGTATTGACAGAAGCCTTTGCATTTTGGCCACTGGAACACCAGTGCCCAGAAAAAAAATTACACAATAAGAATTAAAAAAAAATCTGTAGACAAAAACAAGAGAGGGAAAAGGTAATTTGGATTGTTTTTAATTTAGTGCTACAGCTAATATCTAGTTTTATGTTTAGCAGAATTGGCATGCAGCAATTAGTCCTAAAGGTTATCAGTACATGCCCCCTGCTATGCAGGTAAATAAGCCAAGTGGCCCAGATGAAGACCTTTACATCTACTTGAACTGCATTAGCAAGGTATTTCAATGACAGGTGCCCTGCAAATTCCCATAAAGAGAAGTCAGAAAGCCTAAGAAGCCTGGTGTTCTAAAGGGCCATCATTTGGTTAGGTATTGTAGTACATGTCTCATGCATATTTTAGAAATACACCTCTGACTCAGCAGGACTGGCCTTTTGAGCTGGAAGGGTTAACCCGAAACTCCTCAGGTATGACAGGTATGAGACAAAACAGATATGAGTGGGAGCTGGCCAGAGATGAAGAATCTTCCATGGGAAATAAGTTTCACCAGCCCTTTCTATCTCCATTTTCACCATAGCAAAAAAATTGCCCTCTTTGTAGTTGTCTTGTTCTACTTTTCTCTCACAATTTGAAGAACCTTGTATTTGATGATGCGTTCACTCTGGATGGATCTGGTTCAGCTGAAATACACCTCTGTTTCTGAAAAGCCAAAAATCAAACTGAGTCTGACATAATGCATTTTACCCAGATCTTGAGGGTTTTTATCCTTTTTTTTTTTTCATCCCTATGTGTTCTTCCAAGGTCGTTTAAAATAGGCAAGAAAGAAAACTGTCACATACTAATATCAAGAATACCCCTGCAATACTGAAGACCCCTCCCTGTTCCCTAATCCTCTGTTTAAATACTGAATCAGAAACTGAGCCCTTCAACTCCCAGCATGACCCTAAAACAGTGTTGTATCCCATGTCCAGCATCAGAGAATAGAAAGACTTAAATTTCAAAGAAAATATTCTTTGCTATTCTAGTTTTATGACCTCCTTTTCTTGGTCCTAATTGGCCATTTAATTTTTCCCTGAACAAAGTGTCCAGCTTTGTGGACATGAGTGACATTAATTTATACATACATTCTAGTCATGGTGTTCTAATTGTTTGTTTCAGATACAAGTTTTAGAAGATTTTTTTTTGTGTTTACTTCTAGTTGAGTGCTGAATTGGGCTGAGCCTGGTCCTACTTGTTTTACAGCCATTCTAAAAATGGCCTCTTTTCATTGCCATCACAACAACCTTTTGAGATCTGTCTTTCAACCACTATCTAGCCCATAACTCTGCTATAAGGGAGTGATGTTTTCAAAATCATCTTGGTCAAGTCAGGAAGCTTGCAGCACTCTATGTACATTTGGCTGAAATTATTGAAACCTTGAAGAAAACTTCTGCATTCCTGGAAATGTTCAAGGCCAGGTTGGATGGAGTTTGGAACAACCTGGTCTAGTGGAAGGTGTCCCTGCCTATGGCAGGAGGTTTAGAACTACAGGACCTTTAAGGTCCCTTCCAACCCAACCCATTCTGTGAATCTTTGACAAGACCCACTGTCATTTAAAAATGTGAAAAGCCATTACAGAGTCTAAACCTGTAACTCCTTACTAACAAAAAAGATTAGACAGGATTCAGGTTTTATATAAAATTAATCTAATTTGCTACTGGAGCAATCCTGATTGTTATTTTGAATACTGTTGTAATATTGACACATATAGAGAATTTTCATGGAACCATAGAATGGTTTGAGTTGGAAGGAGCCTTGAAGATCATCTAGTTCCACCCCCCTGCCGTGTGTAGGGAAGTTTCCTCAGCTGTCCTTGAATAATTCAGGTATAAACAATGAACCAGAAAACTTTCAAACCAGCTTTTTTTACACACTGGGATGTAAATGACCCAACTCTACAGATACTAATGTCATTTGTAGATACTGCTGTCACTGCTGACTCAGAAGAACTACTGACTTGCCTAACACAAGGCCTTACACCTGAAAGGTAGAATACAGAATAGAAATATTTATTGAAACCCCTTAATTTCTTTTATAATCACTAGTGTAATTTTCCTAAACTACAATGGGCTTACTTCTCTGCTATAATTTTTTTGTTGTTTCTGAGTTGTCTAAAATCCTCCATACTTTGTCATCCTCCAGAAATTTTTTCTGCTACTTTTCACTATATTTTTCACTAATGTCTTTGAGGAAAGATACTTTTAAGTGCTTTTCTTTATCAGGTCCTCATAAAGAAAGGAGTCAGACCTACAGAGGCTTTCTTCTCTCGTGACAGAAAGCCCAGGTGCCAGTTCCATATCATTTTAATGTACACAGCCATATTTGTAAATAATCTTTGCATTTTTTAGCCAACTTGAGGTGATCTAGAGGAAAGACAAACTCATTGACCTCTAAAATATTACATTAATAGATTCCCCAGAACCATTAGTGAACATCCCAGGCAGAAGATAAAGGTACTTTTGAACTGCTAACAAAGTCAGTCATAAAATAAAAGAAGAAAAAAAAAAGAGCAAATACTTCCAAATACCTCAAGAAGGTAGAATTCAGCTATAGTTTCTTCAGACAACTTCATTTCAAAAATCTAACTAGCACACACAGCTTAAAGGTGGATTATGTTTTAGTATTAAGAAATATATAGGAGGAAAAGTACCTAGATGGAAGGCAAGTATGCAGCCTTTGCTAAATGCATACATTCCCTTTAATTCATTTGAATAAAATACTTGATGTTGGAAATCATCATTGCAGCAATATGTCTAACCACATTTCTTTATTTTGCATAACATAAGAAAACAGGCACTTAACTCCTACAGATTTACTTCCCAGTGTGTAATCTGAATGTGAGTATATTAAATAAAAAACACTTAAGGATTGAAAGTAAAGATTATCACTGGGATGGCAGTTGTTTCATAAACATATGCCAAAATGAAATGCAGAAATGGTCAAGGGTCACTGTTGCCAGTTAACTCATATTTTAGTATGATTTACTTATTGGCTGTTGAACTTTAAATATTTTAAGTGCATCCCAAAGTCAATATCTATAACATCAATGAAGCTATTCTGTTAATAATTTCAAGGCTAAAACTAATGAAAATAGGCTAAATGTGTTTCTTGACTTTCTGCAAAGATCACCTCTGAATGAATCAATAGAATGAATTAGGTACTGCAGTTAAGAAGGTATACAGAAATGAGAATACTTTTTAAAGTGCTCATTTTACCTCAGATGGAGGGATAGGGGAAGGAAAGAATGGAGGACAAGAGTATAGTTGAGAATTAAGAAGTTATCATGCCTTAATTCATGTTTAAATGGAAGACAATCCACAGCTGTATACATGAATTGACTTATTAAAACTGAGCTTTTAAATGATTACTTTCTTCTCATGCTTCCAATTCACATAAATTAAGCAGGATTATTTCATTGTGGCTGCTATGTTGGCCTCTGTCATTTGCTTTACAACTAATATCAGAAATAGAGGCAAATGTTTAATATTTTCTAACTGGGTTTAAAAATACCTAAAGGACAAACATTCTTGTTATCTAGGAACAGTGATCACATTTTCTTACCTCCGTAAGAAGAAATTTCAATGCAGCCATATCGCACTTTAAGAAAAAAAGAGTACAAAGCCAGATTCACATTTTCCACAAGAAGTTTAGAAAAAAAATGGTTAAAGGGCCAAGAAACTATTTTAACATCTTTTCTTTAAACAGAGAAGGCTCAAATCAAGGGCACTAGTTCCCAGGTACATAAAATACTGTTGCAAAAACAGGTAAAAATCAAATATTCTCTATGTCCATGGCGGACTGAACAATGATAATAAGTTTAAAGTTGCAACAATGTATATTCAGTTTGAAATATTTTGTACAATATCTAATAGTAAGACTAATCAAATGCAGAACTAATTTGCTTCAGAAAGGTGTGGAACCCATCACAGCCTGCACAACCATCAGGAGTTACCTCCAGGCAGGCACAAATAGAGAGCTGGCATCGGACAAGGAGAAGAGATTGTCCAAAGTTCAGATCAGACCTTCCAGACCTAGAGGACTTCTCTGATTATCTGAATGATTTAAAAAAAACCTGTGGCCATCACATCAAATAGATATCATTAGAATGAAAAATGCCATTTCCTACTGGATTAAATAATATGCTTTCAGGCAGAATTCTTGCATATATCACATTCTCCAAAAAGTCAAAATCACAGTAAAATTATTTCATTAAACTACATGCAAAAAATAGTTAGTAATTCCATAAAAAATTGTGTGTATAGACAGATTGTGTCATAAGTTAAAAGTTACCATTCATTAGGAAGACATTAAATGTAAAACATGCTTATGAGGAGACATAGACACTACTCAACTGTACCAGAGATCCTAAATTATGGAAAACCCATATCATAATCTATGAATTTAGAGAAATACCAATTCAGAATACCTGAAAAGGAAAAAATGTTTCTGAAAAACAGATCCCTGGCAACAGCAATCAATTGTGCTAGAGAAGACATGCTATTTGTGGGAGCCTGGAAACTCAGTCTAAAGAGTAACAACACTATGCTGTGACTGCCCTGCCTTCACCTCAGCTGACCACAGTGCAAGTAGAAAAGACAGTGAAGTTAAAAGAATGGAATGAAAATTCCATCTTTATCACCTATCCAGAAAAAAAAAAAGAACCTCAAATCAATATACAACAGCAACGACAACAAAAAAGAGAATCCATATCTTCATTTCTGCTGAAAAATTAGCTCACTCCTGGCACTTCAATACCATCCTATCCACATGCCTTGAGACAAAATTCAAAAATTAATATGCTGTGCACACATGCCCAATATCAGGAGGAAGAAGAGGGGAATGAAAAACCAAAATATTTTTACTGCAAGCTAAACCTCCTAGGTTCTCCTAGAATGCTCAGTGTTAAGCCAATATCAGATTTCTTAAATGAGGAAAGAAATATTTATGATGCAGTATTTATACCTTAGTCAAAAGCTCCAACAGGAAGGCAATGAAAATCAAGTTAAGTAATGACACAGTTTTGTAGGGAGCCATATGTCTCCTATAATGCCAAACGAAGATGCCAGTAACAGTTAAAGAAGTTTTGAATTTTGCAGCCAAGAATTACACAACATCAAAAACTAAGATTCTGCTAGCTACAGTAATAAAGAGGAAGTATAGGGAATAGCAACCTGTTTCTTATATGAGTAAAAAATAAGAAAAAAACTCAGGTACGTTATAAAGAAGAAAATTAAAATATCAAATAAATGCAGCAAAACTAGTGAGACAATAACAAAAAAATCCTACAGGGAACCACAAAACATTAGGCATGAGAATCAGCAAAATATCCAACAAAGTGATAAAGCTGCCAATTTTTTTTTAAAGGATGAAAATAACTACCAACAATGAAGATTTGAGTTATTTGCTATGTGGAGTTATGAAAGGTCCTAAGGAAAAGGAAAACACAGAACATCAGTGAATGTATCAGTGATTGTGATGCTCTTGAATTACAACTCAAAAAAATCAAAATGATGAAGTGGCATAGGATGTCTTCCACAAGGGCTTAAACAATGGAGTGTCACAAGAAGAAAGATGACCACAGCCTCCTCACATAAATTACTGGAGTAAAGAAGTTGGAGACCAGCTCTAGTAGAAAACAGTGAATGCAGGCCAGCAACTATCACTTAAAATGGTTTCCAACAGAGTAATATCTTCATGCCTACAAGGCCAAAATCAGCCTTCCAATATGAAGGTGAATATCATGAAAATTGAAAGGACAAGTAATCAAATCTATCTGAGTTTACCTCTTCTTGAATTTTAATTCAAATAACAAGTACAACAAAATCAAAAAAACATGGATTCATCAAATAGTTTGGATCGGAAGGGATCTTTAAAAATCCTCTAGTCCAAAACTCCCTGCCATGGGCAGGAACATTTTTGCTAGATCAAGATGTACAAAGCCCTATCCAGCCTATTTTTGAACACTTCCAATGATGGGTCATCCACCACTTATCTTCTTACAGTGCCTCACCGCTTTCATTGTAAATAAATTCTTCCTAATGTCCAATCCAAAACTACCTTCTTTCAGTTTAAAACCAATGCCCAATGCTCACTGCCTTGGTAAAAAGTGTTCTTCTGTCTTTCTATAAGGCCCCTTTATAAGTTGAATGATGTATGGTACAATCTATCTCTTCTCAAGTAAACACTAGAAATGGAAAGACAATCATAGTGAAGACTTATAGCCTGCCCCACATGAAAACAAACAAAAAATGCAAAATAAAATACTATTAGTCCTTCCAAAAATCCTTCAAAAAATCTCTGCCTATGCAGGCTGATGTGCCTTCATTTGTAGTTGAGTTAATAGTTATGAAAAAGCATGGGAGGCTCCCTCATGGAGCCAGTCTCACTGAAGCAGTAAAAAGTATCTCAAGGGCCCCTGTCAAACCTGCTGCCCTGCCTAAAGAGGTTTTCTTTAGGATGATACTAAGACCCTTGTGTTTGCACACAAAGAAGTAGATATCTTAAGCACCAACCAACAGCCGACTTCTTATTGAACATCAAAGTAATTCTGTGTCTTTGAGGAGCACCATTCACCACCACTGTATCCAAAATCCAGATAGATTATCTGTCCCTGCCACAGTAATGATATTCATAGTACTGCAAAAGAATCTGAAAAGAAAATCCTAAAAATTGGGGGTTTGCTGTCTACCATTACCACGAGTACATCAAGGCTTTGAGTGATGATTTGTGTTTCTCTAGATCAACACCTTTCCTTATTAGCACACCATTCCCATCAGTTTCTCTAACTCCTTTTTAGAAGTGACTGCCATTAAGTAAAGTCAACAACTGATTTAGTTAGATATTTAACATAGCAGGTCTTCAATGAAACAAGCATCATAAGCTTTTCATAGAAAAGAAAAAGTATTTTGCTTATGCTATGGCAGTTCTTTAAGTTGTTAATGTGTTTTTAACATTACAAACTGCAAAGGTGACTGCCTCATTGCCACCCTGCAGCCCAGGGGAAGGGTTCAGAGTAAATTAACATGTCTTCAGCACATGAAAACCTTAGGAAAGCAGGCTTCTCCATTCCTAACCTTGGCTATTTGAGCTTTGACTTTTCACTCCCCATAAAGCACCCAAGAAGTATAGCATAGGCATAGCATTTATTGACTCATTTGAACAATTTATTCCATTTTAATCTTTGTTACCCTTTTCAGCATGGTTAGTCACCTTGAAACTGGTATCACAGAAGGAAGGCTCTAAAGCAGAAGGCAAGATCAGCAATCAAGCAGGTATTTCATTGTATGGTCAGTGAGTATGAAGTTTGCCACCTCAACTCGAGCTCCCTGGGTTGGCCCATGACTTCAAGACACACGATCCTCAGCGCTGCAGGGGATGCACTGCCTGCTTCTGCCTGCAACTTGCCAGTCCTCCCCGCCAGACCAGGGGGAGGGAGGTCAGTCTCCTCACTGTGTGGCTGTGTTTGGCACTCTAGAATGTACAGAGAACTTTTTGCTGAGTAAAATACTTCAAGACTGCAATTGGGCACGGCTCGGGAAGATGACACTCCACTCTGTGAGGTGTAACTTGTTCCACAAAAGCCTAAGTCTAATTCTTCGACAGCAGGCCACCTGCTAACGTTTCCCCAAAAGACCATGCCACATAAGAATGTTCAAAAGAATCAAAGGCAAAAGAAGCTTTTAGTTTCTGCATTAGCTAGCAACAAGTGTGCTACACTTTTAGATTTTTCTGTTTCTGAAACAATTCATATGAGCACTCACTACTCTCCTCTGAGTTAAGCAAATATTAGCAGCAGCAACCAGTGGTACATACCAACTCACTACTGTGTTAGGAAAATGATTTAAGAGCAAGCAAAAAGATAAAGCAAGAAGATAAGTTTTCAGTGAAAATTAGATACTTTACTATTTGAATGGTTAACTGAACAATACCTGTCACCAGACAAATTTGGACAGATATTAGTAAAATGAATGTCCTGCTAAAGGGGAGGCTTATGCATTTGTTTACTGTGTCTTATCAGTATTACAGTTTCCATAGAAACAGGAGAGAGAAAATTTTAGCACTGGGCAACAAATTCTAATGATCTTTGGTAAAGAATCATTATATATATTTAGTGCAAATACAATGCATCAAAAAGATTTTCACTCAGGGATATGAAGCATTGATTACTAGTCCTAATGGACAGATGCTCATGGCTGTAGATGATTTCCAAGTCTTTTTGGTAATGAAAGAAAGGACACATCTCATAGCACATGGTATTAACAGTCCACGCCATGCTGATCCTTCCTCTTCAGATTTTCAGTTTTGTGTTGCTTCCTCCAACTGCCCTCCAAATTAGATGGGGAGCAAAAAGTATTGAAGCATTTTCAATATATACATGCCTTTCCTTGAAGCTTATCTTATCCCTTACATTTATAATCACCTGCAGCTTAACCATGATGTAATTTCTTATGCCTTGTGGGCTGATTTCTGTGAGTCACAATTTCCAAATATATTTGTGAAGGTGGTTCATGAATTAAACTTCTGTCAGCTGAAGCCTCCAGCATTGTTCTGCCCATGTTCAGTATGGAGGCTCATGGTTCACAAGTGTTAATGGTACAGTACAGAGGATCAGTCCTTGGTTTATAAAGGACATTCAAGAAGCCATTACATAAGGTAAGAAAAACCACAAATGCCCCCATGGCTTTTTGTCATCCCATTGCTATTCTTTGGTAAGTTTAGGTTTCCTATATATACCACTGAAAATCTGCAGATGATTCATCCCCAGGATTTGCTGTCAAATGAGAACAGTTGTGAGTTATGTTTCTCATAGTTTCCCTGGTACTGTACTCTCTACCCTCACTTCCCTGATTTTAAGCTGTGTCCAGATAACACCTGGGGCATTCTGGGACAGCAGCTTTGACAAACTACATATTCAAACTCTCACTTAAGCACTTAAACACTTAACTACCTAAGTCCAGCAAACCAACATATTTTAATAAAATTAATACAACCTACAACATGAATCTAATCTTGTACAATGACTTTCACAGATATACTGAAATATCAGCCTCCTGCATGGTGAAACATCTTCACTTTTTCTGCTCCTTCCCTGCCCCAGTGAGCTTTATGTCGAGAAGGATATGCTAATGTGTCCATTTTTGCTGTTCCCAAGCTCTTCCCCTGCTTTTTCCTGCCTAACAGTGTGGCTCCTCTTGGCTGGCAGATTGGGAGAGATTCTCTGGAGGTACAGTTGGTGTCTTAACCAATGCACAGTCATACTGAGACAACTAAACCACATGCATGGAAACATTTGCTACCGTTTAATCTCAAGTGCAGAGGGTGCAGCACTGCCTCTGGTAATATACTTCTACAATAAGCACCACTAATGGCTTTGGGATCATATGCATTATTGATGCAGAAATGGTTGATATTTCCCATCGTGACAGAAAGGAGACAAGTGGTTAAATTGCTTCCTGTTGTGCATGACTGTAGACATTAGCTGCTGTTATTTATAGCTCCTATAGTATCCCAAAAGGCAGGAGAACCACGTCATACAGCGTTACTACAAATAAAATCATTCTAGCAAAGTAAACCATCTTAAGCATAGAGAATATCACTGTAGAATGGAAAGCATGAACAGCTCAGATGTTTTGATAACAAAATGTATGTGTTAGTACTCCCACCCAACCAGCTAATACAAGAAGATTTAGGAAGGACAGGAAAAAACTGTACATTGATAAAGTCAGCTGAAAGGAAAAAGGTACATCCGGAAGAAGTTTCCACCACTACATCAGTGGAAGAGGGATGTCCTTTTCTGGAAAATGCACAAATAGAATGAAAGAGAGCTCTGATGGTTTTAATCATGGAGATGCTTGCATGCTACATCTCTTTTAAACAGTTATTCTATCCTAGAGAGTTAAATACTAGTCCAAAACGTGAGGCAGACTATTCCAAATTAACAAGCATGCCTTAGAGCAGGCAAAGATTGTTCAGGCATCTTATGAAAACAAAAGTTATCTAACCCTGTGGGCATCTTAGATACAGAATCCAATTCCCCATACTTTCCCACTCTTCTAGTAAAAAGGGGTGGGAGGAGTGGGAGGTGGGTGAAGAAGGACAAAATAAATCAAACAAGAGTTGCATAAAACAGATTTCTTTTAAGAAGTTAGCAATATGAGTTCTAGCCCTTATTTTTTCTAACTTACATTCTTTTTCCAAGAAAACTTTCATGATAAATTCCATTATTCCCACAAACCTGAAAAAATGTTTTGCTCTTCAAAACTTTGAAGAACTTCCACAAAATTGGAGGATTGTGATACTAGTGATGTGACTCTGGAATAAAAGACTAGTGGTCACTTCCAATGCTTACTCCTCTCAGGACAGGGTGTCTTCAAAGCTCAGGAACAGATATATTTTTAAGATTACAATCTACTTACACAGCTAAATTGCAATTTAAGAGAAAAAGGAATATAATTTAAATGTTTAAAAAATGGTAGCAAACAAAACATGTCTATTACTTCTATACTTTGCACAACTGACTTATGTATTTAATGCATACCAGCCAAGAGGTCTGTTCTTGCTTCAGAGGTCTTTGTTCTTGCCTCAACAAAGATGGAGAGGCAGGATGTTACTGAAGCAAGGAATGCTTTTGTGCAGGCACCCCTGAGAGCTTTAAAAGGTAAGGGAATAGTTTTTTTGGCCTACAGTCAAATTTCTCTAAGGGTAATGAAATACCAGTGTGGTCTACTGAACCCACATAAAACCAATTAATTCAAGAGTCCTTCAGCATTATAGCTATATTCCTCTGAGACCTACAAGAATTCCCTGTGTTCCTCACCGTTAACGTTGTTCTAGAAAAACCTACTAACATTTTTCCTTACTCACTGTATGAGTAGAAATGTCTGTATTTTGATTTCTCTGCTCAATTACACACTCTTTACCTCTACCCACACACTGCACTGTGTTGGCCAAGACATACCTTTTGGCAGTGAACTTCAAAACCAAGTTCCTCCGCAAGAGAGTGCCCGTGTACAGTACACTCACACACTCAGAGCCCCTCAGTCCACATGATTTACATACTGCCTGGGCAACCGTTTCACAAATAGATGTAAGCACAAAAAAAATAAAAATCCCTAACTCTGGCATATCGAAATCAGTCATTCTACTACAGCTTTCATTTATGAAGACCTACTCGCATTATTAACATGGCCAGTTATCAGAGCTGCCTGCTGTTTCTGCGTCCGAGGATGCACAGTTCTCTCCTCCTTCAGCTGAGCTGTACACATTGGAATGCTTTACAAAACATTTCAGAAGTAAAGGTCAAGTAAGCTTTCTTGAAAGGGATGCTGTTTTCTGGACAGAATTTCCTTCCTACACACTTTTAGCTACCAGGACTCTTGCGGCGTTAGGCAAAGACTGCAAACACGCATGCCCACGTCTGCCTCTAGAACTAAGCCTCACCAAGTCAGAATTCTTTCCTCAGTCCCTGTTTCCCCCACACGTATGAGGGTGAGACTGTTGGGCAAGTGCTATTTTACAGCTAAGGATTCACACTCAGTCCTGAGAGCACAGGGGTTAGGCAACACTTGCCCTTCTGGGGAGCGTATTTTATCACTCTTGAAACATTTAATGTGACATTTAAATATCAGTGAACTACTTTGTTCAGTATTTTAGTTTTAAGACTGCATAATTTTGGGTGAAGCAAAACTGACTTCTCATAACAGTAATAAGAGTGGAAAAACATCGCCCTGGATGAGCTAGTGGTAGTAGAGGACCTGGAAGTCCAAAAAGGTCTTTGTTTGCAACCAACTAGGACACCATGCAAAGACTGAAGCACCAGCGCTGTGCACTGTGATCATTCTTTTTACACTACAAGCAGAATGGCACAGTCATCTGTTCCAGCTGGAGCCTTAAAACATTTTTTTGCTCACACATATCCAGAGTCTTCTAGCCTATCCAATTATTTTAAGTGGATGAATATGTGTTGATTAGTTTTATAGCTGCCTTGATACTGAAGCCTGAGGTATCAAGGCCTTGAGATAATAGACCTGGCCCCTTTGAAGTATGAGTCTAGTCCAACCTATCTATATTTTTGCTGTCGTGGAGACCAGATTTTAGTGGATCAAGATGAACAATCTTAGGTATATACAGATCCAATAAGACAAGGCAGTCTTGTGGCTAGTTTGAGATGGAAAGTGTATAGTTCCTTATTCTAGATAGACATGGAGCAGTACTAAGTGTAAAATGACCACTGGGTATTGTCACACATCTTTTCATCAGTTTATTCTTTCACAGCCCCATTCAGTTCTTCCTTCTTCATCCTCTTCTGGTGATCTCCGAAACCTCTACAGAGTCATGGTAACAGGTATTGCTTGTAACAGCTCTGATAATGAGTTCTATTTATTTTTGAATTTGCAGAAGTTGGCATCATATGCCTATCCAACTAAAAGCAAAACAACCTTGACACTAAGGTAAGAGAACTTCCGGATTAACTAGAAGATTAAGAAAATACGTATTCTTCCTTTATTTTCTGCCCTCTAATTTCCATTTCCATGGAAACTGGGCTGGAAAGTACCAGCAGGCAGCCTGCAGCTGAACATCTGAATGAGAATGCTCATGTTTAACTCAGCAAGCAGACAGCAGGTGAAATCTGCAGGAACTGTCTAAAATCTATAACTACATCTTGAAAGCAAAAGGACAACTTCAGTTTCAGCAACAAACTTCTAAAGAGGATGATATATCACCCAAGTGAATAATCTTGTGTGGCAGCTGTTGATAATCTGACTTCCTCTTTGATTAAAGAGGACATGATAGGAAAAAATCTTTATCTCGATGGCACAAGGCAAAAATTCATCACAATTAATTTAATACTTAAAAATGTTCAGATGGAAGATAATATGCTAGTGAATATGGTAAAGATATTTTTGTAACAGGACTTTGGCTTCTCAACACTATGCTGTAACTCCTTCTGTGAAATCAAACTGGCTGCTGTACAGTTCATACATACACATTGTCAGCCCAGTCATCTGGATGGCTCTTCTTACAAATATCCATTGCATTTCAATAAATATATATATTTATTGAATAATAAACATATATATAAATCAACTAGCGGGCAGCAGTGTATTTGCTAGTTATAAAACACATTGTTTTTGAGCACTAATTCACACTACTTGTATTTTAAAATCTAATAAGGTAACACAGTTGTAGTTAAAGAAAAAAAAGCTGCGTTAACTTCTTTATCCAATTTAGTAAATTTTAGTTCAGGAATTATATTTAATATCACCTTAGATTTTTCTCCAGTTCAATATTTGCTCTTCAAGCAACAGGAAGAAAAGCAAACAAGCAAAGGATGAAACATTACTGTCTTGGGCTGTACTTTACCCAATGAAGAGATTGGTTATTATTAAATTCCTGCTTTTGTACATAAAGCAATTACCACTCTCTCAAGAAGATATTACTCATTCTTTGCAGAAAGCAGAACATCGGTTACACTTTCTCCAGTGCAATTTTAGGCAATGCAGTGGACAAAAGAGGATGATTATAATGAAGGATCTAACATCTTGCGCAAGTTCAATATCAGCACACAAGAGCTGACCTGAAAATGGGTTATGAAGAAACTTGAGACAGCATCAATCTTTTTTCCTTTTTTTTTTTTTCTAAGAGTGTTGCTCAAAGTTTAAGAGAGCTATTTATCAGAATCAAGTCAGCAAGATAGCTGCAGATGCTCTTTATTGTACCTATGTTCTCCTTCAGGATGAGAGGGGAAATTCAAGATTAAAGCATCAAAGAATGAATCAGCCCAAGAAGCTGCTAGTGATTATTGATTCATTCCTTCCTTTGGGATCTTCTGTGGAAAAAATGAGCCCAAATTTGCAGTCCACCACATATCAAACTCATGGCTACTATGGAAAAGAATAGTATAGAAGCTGTTTGTGCAATTTCCTCACATGATAGAAAACTAATAATTGTGTATCAAGAGCACAACAGAGACAGACAAAACACACAGCTATCAGCATCTCTGCAGTGCAAGAATGTCCATTTAACAGCTGTGGCAATGTAAAAAAACACACCGAGTGCCTTATGTTAAGGAGTTCTATTATGCTTTACTTCACCAAGTATATTTGTGCACACCTTGAGGATCATTTATTGTGCTAAATAATGACACAAGGAGGCCTGGGATAAACAAAAATCAAACTCCAAATAATTCACTCTTCTGCTCTAAGACTGCTTAAACACAGAATACACAAAAGCATAAGCTTTCAGATATATTTCTTCTTTATATTTCCATGAAATTTTCTACAGCTGAACAACTCATATGTAATGCCTGAAGAGTTCTATTTCAAGCAAGACTGGAAATAAAAATAAATTTTGAAAATACATACATTTAAATAAAAAGCAACCCACAGCAGAGTACATTGACTTTTCTGTTTCAAATCAGCATTCCTACCCCTCCTTTTTTATTTTTTTTTTTTTAGGAATGCCAAAACATATTTCATTTAATGGCTATCTTCATTTTGAGGGTAGAAACCAAGGGTACTGCTCATACTGCATGAACAAGTCTCTTATCCATTACCATATCCAAGTACCTTACTAAGGGAGGGAGGAAGGACAGCCTTAGCATCTGCCTAAGGTTTGCAGAAGTAATTCTCCAGCAATGGGAAGGACTTCTGAATTGGCTGAAGATTGCCCAGTAACGGGGGATGGATCATTGCTGGGAAATATTTATAGAGGGAATATGAGCTGACTGCATGTGTACACAGAGGGTGGTGGATGTCCACCAAAAGGGCTGGGTTATTTCTCCCAGCTGGAGCTGGAGAGAGAGTGAGAGAGAGAGAGAGAGAGAGAGTTATAATTCAAGAAAAGAAGCAAGCTGCTCCCCACCAGGTCATTAGTATATTCACACTGTTTCTCCTTATGATCTTACTAACACATGTACAGAGCATGTAGCTGCTTTTCTTCCAATTAACTTGATAACTGCTAATGCATCCCAGTTGTTGCTGCCTGGTTAGGAGATGGAAAGAAACTGAGCAGGGCCATCAACACACATGGTTATGGCATATAAGATGGAAGTGTAGAATAAAGGTGTCTGGTCTGGTATCTTTTGCTTCTTGAGTAGTAGAGTTTGTGACAAATAAAATTTCTGGATACCAGCTAACACAATAACAAGCACACATGCTCGTTATATGTGCATGCTATATGAACTTTTAATTAAGTAATGAAAATATCATTAATGGAAAGCCACAAATAAATTAACACTTCAGAATTGAAACATCATTTTCTGTTAGCAAAGCTTAATGCAAGCAACTACTAGCTCTGTTCAGTGTTTTATTTAGAGAATTAGATTTTGTAAAGGCTATACAAGTTTGAAAATTAATCATTCTTTAACCTTTGAAACACCTAATCTCATTAAATATGTATCTTCTTCCAAAATGGCATTGCTATGGGATGGCTGAATTACATTTTTTATGCTCCCTTTTGAAAGTCTTTGCAGGATATATTTTTATAGCTAAGTTATAAACACTGAGAATAACAGTCCATGGTAGAAGTACTAACACACCATCACCACTGGAAGGAGATCACTGCTTCCATGTACCTATCTTTCAATGCATAGCTCTCTTCTCCAGTTTACAAATACAGAATACCCATACTGACAAAGTGTGGTCACTTCCAACTCCTACACAGCGTAGGAAGGGACAGTGAGACATGCAGTTTTTTCTAGAGTATGGGCAGTCAGGGACATATTATATCTCAGGCTAATTGCATTTATTCTCCAAAAATCAAACTTAGGTCTGAAGGGCAGCCAGACAAAGGGATGGTAGCACTGGCCCCATCATTCCCAAGGGCTCATTTCTTTCCCTGGGGTGCAGCTCCAGTGCTGAGAGTGTGGAAGAGTCTGGTCACTCTTGAATAAGGAGCCCAAGAACACCAAGCTGCCTTTGCTTGAACTGTTGAATGGCTGTAAGTGAAGAAACTGCTACTGCCTCTCTCCCTTTCACTCATCCTACTCCCTACAGCATCTTGTTTTTGCCTAAAGTTTTTTTCATCTCATTATACGGTTCTTCCCCTCTCTCTTCTCCCATACCTCCACCTAGTCCATTTCTCCTTATCCTTCTCTATTTATTAGGAGCAACACCCAAGCCTGCACATTGCTCAGTTCCTCCAAATGTCAACAGCTTTGTTGTTTTCAACAGAACACAAACAGACCTACAGCTCAGAATCAGGCAATTTTTCTGTGCTCTTTTACTGAGAGTGGAACTGGACAAGATTATGTATATATTACATTTGAATGCAAATAGCACATTCCACATTTACACAAATTTACTGAATTTCTAGGTTTTAGTTTGGACTAGTTGATTTAGACATAAAGTCTGACAAGAGAAAGGTTCATTCATGTCTAACAGATGCAATTAATCAAACTGTAATTCAGTCATTCTTTTAATCCAGAAAGAAGGTGAAAAATCCCCCATGTCCTGTCTGAACTCTCCTTCTCCTTCTCTCTGCCAAGTGTTTAAACACTGTCAATGGGGGAAGTGGAGGAAAATGGAACACAGATTTAATTTACTTTGCACCTGCTGGCAACTCCCCACTATATAGTAGGTAAGCATAAAAAAATACTGCAGCAGTGACATAGATGCAATAGAACTTAAATATATTTTCACACATAAGTGTGCTTGAGTTGTACAGCAGCTCTTACATATAAAATCTGATAGATTTCCTCTTCAAAGAGCTTAGTTCAAAGTTTTCAAAAACAAATTTTACATTAGCAAGCTCCTCATTTCTTTCTTATGTCCAAATGAAGGGCACTATTCTTGATATTGATTGTAAAGACATATTATACCCTCTCCAGATAAATGGTCAATCTTACTGCCCAGCTCCAGGCCATCACTTCATGTAACTCTGGCTTTGATAGCTACATGATACACTTCTATATAAATTAAGAGAAGTTTGGTTGTCAGTGGAATCTGGATCAAGTTCCTATATTACAAATAAAAGGAAAACATAATTGTCACTGGATATCAGCAAAAGAGCACACAGACTGGGCTGAGGTCATTACAGGAAGCCCAGTTTTCAGGAGCTCTTGAAACTGTTATGAAGGCCAATTGTTATGAAAGTCTGTCTGCAATTTGTTAGCTAATTATAAAGTTCCCAATCCTTGCTGGAATGGGTGTGTTATGAACTATCTTACTAGAGTACTTTTATCATGTTCACAGTCTAAAATGGAAATCAGATTTTAAATTTCATTTGAACATTGGCCGGTAACCACAAATCCCAATACAGTTCAACACAGTTGTCAAGTTCTCTCTGTAATCACCTTTATTGCAAACTGTGCCTGAAATACAGGTAATAGCAAGCCAAGCAGCAAACTGGTTCATTTTAATGGTACCTATTGGGGGAAAGGGGTATGCAGACTTAAGAGATGCCAGCAATCACGTATATTCTATTAAGAAGATACAGAAAAAAAAGCTATATTTTTCTTCCTACTTTTCTAAAATTAGTCTGTCAAATCATATCCAGAGTGGCATATGCAGTCACTTTCAGTCCACTTTCACACTCAATTTATAGTATTTTTGAAAGTATTTTAAAACTTATTATAAAAGAAATTGTTTTTTCCTGTAATAAAAGAATGTAAAATTAAATAATGGCTTTCTTCTCTTCCAATATCATTCTCATCAATTCATTTGTTCTTTCACAAACACATTACTCAAAGTTTCTTCCTGCACAACAATAAGGTACTGTTAGTGCTACTGCTTCTGACTACTCCTTTAGTCTACTCCTCTACTCTGAAAAATAAGCACAGGGCAAGCATTTATCTGCAGTCAGAGCTAAGTGTGACTTAATGCTTAGTACTTTTGTGAATCAACAGGACCAGACTGCAGACTCCACTATTGAACACCTTTTTATGACAAAGTAGTAACTTTATAATTAAAAATGTATAAATGCTTCAGAAGTTCATACAAATAACTTTATAAGTGAGACCTGAGAGCAACCTCTACAATGGTGCCACCTCCAGAATGTTAACAGAATACATAAAATCTTCACATGAAAGCAGGTAATTTAAACAAAACATCCAAGTTAACACTCCCTAAAGGATAACTTCAATGACTATAAATAGCAAACAAGGCTTCTCTATATAATCCAATTTATGTTTGTGTTTCTCCAAGTCATATTACAATATTAACTCATTAAGAAAAAAGTTTACCTGTGTTTCTGTCAGGTAAAATACAGCAATGCTTCTGCAGTATGCCAGGCAGAACCTGTGGCAACAAAGAAACAGGTATTAATGGATATATATATATATGTATTTTTAACATCATATGAAGAAAAGCCAGAGATGGCTGGAATGCTGCATTTGCTGCATCTGATCAAGCTTTGTGCTCTGAAATTGAATCCAAATTAACTATCATGTGATGAAAAGGTGAATCCTGTTCACCAGAAACTGCAAACAGAGAAGAATCTTGCAAAATTATCTGCTTTCTACCTGCCTGTAAAGTTAGCTTCACATTCTCCTATTGATTACAATATCAAAAGTTGAGTCAAAGAACCTAAGACCATAATCAAACATGCTCAACTTTTAGAGAGACAGTATGTTATCAGTCAGTGATGCTGCTGTCCCTGATTTCATACACATGGGCCTGGGGTTATGGCATCCAGCTTTTGTAAACCACTCAGGTCCAAATTCCAAAGGAAACCCAAGGGAATGGGGACAGAGAAGATCCACATTTTGTAGTTCACCACATCTACCATGATGCAATGCTTCTGACAGCCAGTGAGAAATGCTGCAGAAGCTGATCACCACCACTGGCCCTTTCCCACACGCAGGACCTCATCCTTCTGCACAGATTTACATATTAAATCCACCAATTTTGGTGCAGACAATCAGCTTTGGTACTCCTACTAGCAACAATATGTACTTAAAGCACCCAATACTTAATATTAATCTGACTTTAAAATCTAGATTTTTCACCCTGCACAATGATATGAGCATCAGTAAAGTTGTAGCTTAAAATTTAATGGCTTTTCTTTTGCTTTTTCTGAGAAAAAGCCAATTAAAAAATCATGCTCTAAGACTACTTCTTCAAATTTACCCTTGAAGATCATCGTGCACCCTTTAAAGTCTGAAATGTAAAAGAATAAAACCAGTTCGTTTCTACAGACAGCAGGCCAGCACCACCATGTCAGGAAATCCTGGGCTTCCAACCTCTAAGAAGACCCCAAGCATCACCACAGATGGCATTAAGTTTTGAAAATCCAGGAAGTAAAATATTTCAGGGAATAGAGACATTTCTATTTTTCCCAAAGACTGCTATTGCTGTTTGGCCCAGATAACAGCCAGGGATGAGCATGCTGAGACCCAGACATGCAGAGTCCCTGTGCCAGGCTGCACATCCCCATTCCTCCCTGTGGGACTTTTCCAATGCGCGCTCTCAGAACGCCCAGGAGGACCAACACCTCAGCTTGTGTGTCCTCCAGCAAAGCCATTTAAAGTCTTAAGAACCTTGCTGCACCATGCTTCCTCCTGAATGCACACATGCAGAGGCAGGGCCACTGCAAAACACTGCTCTCATTGCCATTATTGCTTCACAAGTCAGTTTGTGGCCAGAAAGCCTCCCTGAATAAAAGCAATGGGTACAATTGACAGGAATGAGAACAGTCTCCCCATCCAACTCATCTGAATTTTACACAAGGCATGGCATTTAAATATAAGCTTTTACAAAAGTAGTTCACTTGTTTTGGCATTATTCTAAAGCTAAACTTGTGGATAAAAGGTAAAAAAAAATCAGCTTGCTTTATCCTTCTTCATAGGCAGCAGGCAGCTTGTATTTTGGGAAGAATCAATGGCATAAATAACAATTTCCTGAAAACCACACTCACCATTCCACAGCATTTCTTACATTTTAGAATTAAAAAAAAAAAAAAACCAATAATTCTTGGAAGTACAGTGTCATATGTACAAACTATAGAATCTTCCTTACGGCCATGGTTAGAAATAACAGCAGTCTTACAGGCATGGAAAGCATAAAAATTAAAAGCAGAGAACAAAGAAATCCTAAAATGAGCTGAGACAGTCTTTCAAAGCAGTGTAACACAAAGACTGAATTTTAAAAACATACTGTCCTACTCAGACATGAAGTAACATTTAGTTCCTCAGAAATCTGTCACATTTTCTTCCCCACATTCACGAACTATGAAGAAGCATTATGAATTTATTATAAGCTCCCAATTAATCAAATTAAGACTGAAATTAAAATTAGAGACCAAAAAAAAAGCAGGTCTGAAGTTGTAAGAACAACTTCAAAGGGAAAAAAAAAAAAAAGCTCTAGAAAATAGTTTACCCTTCCTAGTAGACTGGATATAGATAAAAGAACAGACATGTGAAAAAAACACAAGAAACATTTATTTGCCCTTTCCTTCACTCTCTTTAAGTGTTAAGTAGGCAAACAGTATGGCAAAGTCTTAAACAATGCTTCCTGCTCCCCAGCCCTTTAACATGTTTACCCTGCACAAAGCCGGTTTCTGGCTGGTAGGAGTTTGATATCAACCTCCCACTTACTTATCTATAGTATACAGATTTTTACACTGTACCCATCTCCATGGTATCCAAGAGCCTTTTCACACTGCTCTCCTCCCACTTCCTCCCCACTTTGTTTCTCTCCTCCCTAGGGAAACTGACAGGAGAATTCCTCAGCAAAACTGTCACCTTTCCCTCTGTAAGCCTCTCCTTTCCCCTGCTGCTTTCCTTTCATTCATTTGCATGCTGCAATACCCAGTTTATTGCTTAAAATCCTTAAATACCTTATCAGTCTCAGAGATTTTTTCTCTAATTCTACAAAAGACCCTTAGATTACTTTTTTCCCCTTTTGGTTGTTTGAAATTTACCTACACAGGCAATTTGAGGGAGAATCTTTACCCAAAGCAGACTTGGATTGGTTTCTGATGTAGAAATCAAAATATGTGAGCAACCAGAGGGATTTACATGTGGGGGGGTGTGTGGGAAAGGCAAAAGAAAAACAGGTTTCAATGATATTAACTGATGATTTAACCTTCAGTGATTTTATAAGCTCTCAGCTGGGAGTTAAGGCATTGCAATACTAAATTAAAAATGGACTCATAGATGCAGAAACAGAATAAATAATACAGCAGGTGGTAAGTCCTTCACATCAAGGTGCTTCCCTAGCAGTAGGCAAATTAACTTTGGTCAATGGTGTACAGCTAGACAGTCACACATAGCAGGAATAGTCTTTGCTTATGATGCCAAGATGAAAGCATCCTCAAATTCAGTGAAAAATACTAATTTTTCTGGTTGGATATTGATTTGGGCATATTTACATTTGTTTTCATTATAGGTTGCTGTGCTTAGAGATATATAAATATATAGCTGCCATAATCAGTGTTCAGATTTTAACCTGTAGCCATACATAATATAGGTATTCAGAAAGCACCTCAGAGCAGCACAGGGTAGCTACAGAGCTGGTTTGAGTTTAATAAAGATCATATTTTTATAAGTTTGCTTGGAAACTTTCCTTCAATTTCTTTAAAATAAGATACATAAGTCCTTTGAGTGTTCAGTACACAACTTTTTTTTTTTTTTAGAATGATATAACAAGAACTAGAATGTATTCCTAAAAAACAACTGAAGTTTGGAAAGTATTAACTTCAAACCCACTAAAAAAATCCCCACTTTACAGAGAAGCAAAATAATTCTTGTGTGCAAAAAGGCCTCTGTGAAATGGATATCTACTCACTTAAAAGGATCTGCTGCACAAAGATGATCAGGCCTCTCTTTGGTACTGAATGATAAAATGTTTTGCTTTCTACTCCACTTATAATTGGACTGCTAAAATAGCCATAGAAAAATGAGCTAGATACTATTTTTCCTTCTCCATTTACATTTTTTTCTGCTAAAATTTGAGTCAACTGAAAATGAATGTTTCATAGGTCCAAATTTGCAGAACACCCAACTCAGGAGTCCAAGTGCTCAGCAAGTGAAATTTAAGGCAGAACTTAGCAAGGATTTATACTGTGATTTGTAACTTGCCAGAAGGAAAGAAGCTCAACTTGGATTTCAGGTCCAAGATGAGACAATATTTTTCTGCTTTTTACATCCTAGAAATCCAGTGAATCCAAAGAGTAGAAAGTCAGAACATACCCTTTTAGGCATGCCAGCCACACAGGTCCTGTTAGTGGCCCTTGTGGTCATGTTCAGCCATTTCCAAGGACAACCTCTGGGAGAGCCCCCTATGCTCCAAACTGTAGTGGTGTGTGTTTTGTTTGATTTTGCCTGACTCTTTCGCTGTTATATTTTGAGAGGGTTGTAAAGTTATACAAGTGGCGATAATGGTTTGCCCATGTTACCCCTGTCCCTTTCCCTTATAGTGGTTTTTGTCCAGGTTTTCCCCCCACTCAGGGTGCCCATCAACCTGCTCCTCCCCCCCCTTTCCCCCCGTTTCTGCTAAGTCATTCCCAGTTGTCCTGCCCCCCTTTATGTCAATTAAGTTTTCCCTGCCCAGCTTGTTCTCGAGGTTTCTGTGTCAGTCCCCTTGTCCCCTGTGTCTGGTTTGTTGTGTGGGTTTTCTCCCACCCCTGTTTTCCCTATTGGTTCAGTGAAACCTATCCTTATCCCTGTTGTAACTACCCATTGCCTGCTGTACCCACCTCCCTGAGTCAGAGGTTTGATCAGCTCTTGCTGAGCCTTGGGTGTGGTCACTTCGTCCTGTCCCTTCAAGGAGATTAAAGCTCTTTGGAATACCTTGACGGAGTGTCCGGCTCCTGGCTTTCTTTATCTCGGGACTCTGGTGGCTTTTCTCTGCAGCTGAACCCACGCAGCTGCCCTGACCCCACCGCAGCCTCAGGGGAGGTTTTGGGGCGGCCTCTGGTGTGGCTCCACCGCCACAAAGGGGCGAGCCAGCCGGATTCCTGCCTCGGGGCGGCGAGGAGAAGCCGCACCAAACCTCCCTCCCCTCAAAACTATTACAATTAGCATGTGAGGCATTTTGATTGCAGGAATATGGTAACATTCAAAAATAAAATGTGTCAAAAACATACTGGGAAATTCCACATCAATTTATAAAATTTCAGAGAAAAGAGAATCCAGATTTTGAGATTTACTCATACACTGATGATTGCAAAGAAATGGTCCATGGGCAGAGTCAGCCACCAAGTGTGCCTTGTATCTTCTATGGAAGCAACATGGTACTGGAGACAATTCAGATTAGATATTTGGGTGTGATCCAGTGAGTTCCTTTTTGTCTTTCAAACCTTGTGTCACTTCTTTGGAAAAGAGAGACACCTCCTAGACCTTCTACCTGCACTGCTCTGTGCTAAGCACTGCTGCCTTCCTACCATCCTCACAAGCCTCATGGAATTGATTTTGTCTGTTTTCACTCAGAGGATCATATCCATTCTATCTCTGTATTTGGTTTTCCTTATATTTGTCTCAGGGCTTTTGTTTTTGGAAAAAATTGTCAGCTACTACGGAGAGGCTTTGGAATAATGTTTGTAACTAGATCTTAAACCACTGGAAATTCTGTGCTCATGCTTCTCTGACTGTCTTTTCTTGCCTCCTGTCATTAAAGGGGTATATTATATTTTTGTTTTAATTTGTATTATTGTTTCCATCTACTTTTGGCTTCATACCTGAGGATTTTAGATGCCTCTGTCCCATCAGCACTGTTGAAGGAGAAGAAACCTCTCTGGAAGTTATTCACTGGTGCTTCTTAAGCAGAAAAGAAGTATTTGGGATTTGGCTGCTCACAGCAGCCACTTACCTGGCAGGTCTGTAAAGGTATTTGACTTAAGACAGGGTGTTACAAGTAGGTAAGGTTTCCTTTCACAAGCTGTTGGGTGGTACAAACTACCATAAATCAAAATCTTATCTTTACAGCGTTACCATAATTCTTTCAGAGCAGATGAGCTCATGCAGGATAAGGGGAAATTGTTTTAACTAAAAGTGGAGATATTTAGATTAGATAGTAGGAAGAAATTCTTTACTCAGAGGGTAATGAGGCACTGGAAGAGGTTGCCCAGAGAAGTTGTGGATGCCCTTTCCCTGAAAGTGTGCAAGGTCAGGTTGGATGGGGCTTTGACCACCAGCCTAGTCTAGTGGAAGGTGTCCCTGCCTATGGCATGGGGGTTGGAACTAGATGATCTTTAAGATCCCTTCTAACCCAAGTTTTCTATAATTTTATGATGATTCTATGCAACCAGGTGGTGAAGTGCTGTATCAAGGCTGCTTGTCTTCAGATTTCTAACAATATGCAGTTGGTTCAACCTACCAAAGCCAAATCTGAACTTCATAGCACTCCCACAAGCATAATTATATTTGGTTAAGCTTTTTAAGGGGTATCTAGGGAGTGCATCAACAAATACCAGTTATCATTTTCATTCCGGTAAGAACTCAAAAGGTAACTTCATTACTAATGTTCCTCTTCTGTGTCTCAATTGAAGCTGATGTTGATACAAACTACACCAGCATCAGCAACAGTTCCAAGTTACTCCTAAAATCAGTTCTTGAAATATCTAGCTTTGTCATAAGAGAGCATGAGGACCAGTGGCACCTGCCTTCCCAAGGCTTCTTCCAAAACCATATGTGTTCCCTGTCAGAGCAACACAGACCCCACTTGCAATGGCAAAGCTGGCACAAGTAGAACATATTAAGACTTGATTCGCTTTTTTGTCTGTCTGGTACTGCCAGAAGTAGTAGAGATTTTGCAAGACCTTTCAATCATTCCGTGTGAGCTGTCAGTTCTTCTGCCCTCCCAAGGAAACAACCTTTCCTCCTAGCTCCTGATGAGACGTGCCCTGCTGCAAAGGCAGCCTGTGCCAAAATGCCTCCCACCCATGGCAGTGCCACTGAGAAGCCTGTCTTGTCAGTTCATTTCATTGTATTCTGGTGAGATAGCCCAGACTAGTCCAATTATATTTCCTCAAGATTTTACTAGATTGCTATTGTCCAATATCCAATTTCTGATATACACTGATGAACATCCAATATCCAATTTCACATATACACTGATGTTTTAATTCCTTTTCCCAAAAGCTAATTTAATGTCCAAACAGAACTTGCTAATGATTTATCTGCTTTGTGGGGTTTTTAGTAAAAGTATTTTCCCTTATCATCCTCTGCCTTAGCCACCATTCCCAAATAGTTAACAAGAACATAAATAAAACATGATTTTGTGGAAAGGTAAAGTTACAATGAAAATATTTGAATCATGTTTGTCATATATCAAACACTTTGGCATTGTATCAACATATTTATCATCGCACACCTTATCACATTAAATAGGTATATTGTGTCCTTTTCATTTTGAATAAAAGGAAATAAAGAGGATGAATTTCAAAAATCTTCTGAAAATATTAAAATATCCCTACTAATATGTGTTCTTTCAGATTGTATTACATCTCAAAAAATGCAACTTCTCTACAACCCTTTCCATGATTAAAGGAAGTACTGACAGCAACAACATAAGGAACATATCCTTTGTAGAGTTTTCAACAAAAGGTGACAGACATTTAAGTAATGAGGAAATCATTGACTGCATTATCTACTTTTTATATCTCAATCAAAACTAAGAGAGAATAACTCCAGAAGAGGGGGTGTAGTACTACAATGACACCAGCTAACACAGCTGATCTCCTCGCACAGCCATTGGCTTCATTACTCCTTCCATCCAGTTGCCATGACAAGTTAAGCTTAAACACAGGCTTGATAATTTTTTGATGACCCTGGAGAGAAAACATGATAACCATTATGACACTTTTTAGAGAAATGTTAGCATGAATCTACATTAGAATGAACTAATTATAATTGCCCTACAATTAATATGTACTTATAAACATGAATCTTTTAGAAGTTATCATCTGAAGTATAATCCACACTGCTTTCATAAGAATACAATATACCAACTAGAGTAACCAGCCAAGCCTGAGGGAAAAAATCCTATGTAGACTGGAATTAGCTCTGAAGTGATTCAAAATAATACCTCAAGACAGTCTTTTCATACTTAATACTTACTTAATAGTAGGAAAATAAGTAGTGGTGCTTGCAATGGCCACAAACCCTATTTATTTCTAACTTCCTTTTCAGTATTTAGACACTTAGAGAACAATACATCAGCAAGAACAAAAAACTCTTTTAAATCTTTCATCTGTCAGAAATTCACGCTCTTGACTGACAGAACAAGACTTTGCTGCAGTGATACATATACCTGAGACCTCTGCGTCCAATTACTGTAATTGGCAGCCCTTACAAGAGATTCCACAAATTAGTTAAGATGCCTCAGACTAAACACAGCATGGTAAATACAGGTCCATTTGGAACTCTCCACTTTATTGTTCATATAATTGCACCATTACACCATTGTCCAAACTATGCCTTCAAAAGTCTGGAACAAGAAATGTCAAAGTTCTTTGAAGCTGAGATACAATGGTGCTCTCAAAGTGCTCTGAATCTGAGAGATGATGATGTGGTCCTTCCCAGACTAACCCTGCTGGGAGGAAGAGGTCAAGACTTTTCAGTTGATATTTTAATTCCTTTTTCCAAAAGTAAATTAATAGGAGGATAAACTTCAGGACACAAGCAATTGCATTTTCAACTTTCCTTCAGGTGAAGCATTCCTAAGCATCTCATCATCTGATTTACAGCAGGCTGACCATGAACCAGCAGCATGCCCACATGGCCAAGAGGACCAATGGCATCCTGGCCTGTATCAGGAACAGTATGGCCAGCAGGACTGACCCTGTACTTGGTATTGTACTGCAGTATGGCCAGCAGGACTGACCATTCTACCCCTGTACTTGGCACTGATGAGCCCACACCTTGAGTCCTGTGTCCAGTTCTGAGCCCTTCAGTTTAGGAAGCATGCTGGGGTGCTGAAGCGTGTCCAAAGAACGGTAACAAGGCTGGTGAAAAGCCTGGAGCACGAGTCCTCTGAGGATTGGCTGAGGGAGCCGGGGTTGTTTAGCTTGGAGGAGGTTTAGGGGAGACCTTATCACTCTCTACAACTGCCTGAGAGGAGGTTGCAGCCAGGTAGAGGTTGGTCTCTTCTCCCAGGCAACCAGTGACAGGACAAGAGGATACAGTCTTAAGCTGCATCAAGGGAAGTTTAGGTTGGAAGTTAGGAAGAAGTTCTTCTCAGAAAGAGTGATTTGACATTGGAATGCCAGGGAGGTGGTAGAGTCACAGTCTCTGGAGGTGTTTAAGAAAAGACTGGATGTGGCACTGAGTGCCACGGTTGACAAGGTGGTGCTAGGTCATAGGTTGGATCTGATGATCTCAAAGGTCTTTTCCAACCTATTTGATTCTAATCCAACACGGGCTGGATTTGATTTCCAACCTGTGATTCTGTGATCAGATATACAGTCATTGCACACATTTAGCAACCAAAATAAACAAATTCACTTTCCTGAGATTGTACCTGAGAAACGGGTCTTGGTGTAAAATAGAAATCACAAACATTTCTTCTATCTCTTACCACCATGAGCAGCAGTGACATCTCCCACCTAATGGCAATAGCCTAGATGCAAGACATCCTGTCTCTGGCATGATAGGATCATATGGATCATGGGCACAGAAATAACTGCGGCAGATCACTAATAGCCCAGTGGTCAGTCACAACTTTCCACAGAGACTCTGCAGAGGTAAGAACCCAAGCTGCATCTTGTGCTGAAGAAGGGATGGCCAGAGCAGCTATCTCAGAAGTTTGCTGCTTGCCTGGAGCCCAGGTCCTGCATGTCCTACAGCACTTGCAGAGGTTCAGCCAGCCCCTGCACTATACCCCTGACCTGAACATCCAGGAGGATCAAGGAGGGGAACACTTCAGTTAACTAGATATAGCAAATACATGGGGCTGGATAGAATACCTTCAAGGGGTACAAGGGTGATGACTGTGAGTCCTCTCTCTGCCTGATCTCAAAGTCACCTTCTCAGGGCAAGAGGTAGGGGGATCCTGAGAAAGAGAAGAGAAGGCTAAAGATATGGGAGAGATTTTTTTCTTGTGGGATCTCCATTTTCCTTTTTTTTTTAAGATTTTCAAAACTCAGACAAAAAAGCCCTGAGAAACCTGCTCTAACTTTGAAAGTAGCCAGCACTGAGCAGAGGCTTGGACTTGATGATGTCTAGAAGTCTCTTCCAACCTAAGTTCTTCCCCAGTTTTAATAAATTAGATTTAATGTACCAATACAGTCAAATTACACAGTAAAATATAAGATTAAAATGCATCAGCTCTTCTATCCGCCTTCAAATATAGTTTTAATTGATATATGCAATTTCTATCTGTACCAATGAATCTTAAATTTGAATAGTGAGTACATTTACATCCACCTATAAAACCCAAAAGCCGTATAGGATCATAGCAGCTTTAGAAGGCAGCTAAAGACAGGCATTCCCTCAGAAGTTACTAGTCACCCCAGGGCTATAATGGCTTCATTTGCGGGAGAGTTAGGTGTGGAGAATTATTTGGCCCAGGAAGTTGCTTAAGAAATCTTAACTGAACTGCTATGATTTATCTTTAAGCATCTGTATTGGGTCTGACTGAGGTAAAGTTCACAGCCCTCACAGTGCTGTGCTTTGCACTGGTAGCTGGAGGGGTGTTGATGACACACCAGTGTTTTGGCTACTGCCGAGCCGCGCTGCCCCTCTGGCATCCCTTCCCTCATCAAAGCCATGGGAGTGGGCAAGATCCTGGGAGGGGACACAACCAGGCCAGCTGACCCAAATAAGGCAGAGGGGTATTCCATGCCAGATGACATCAGCTCAGATATAAAAGCTAAGGGAGAGAGGAGGAAGGGGGAGCATTCATGATTCTTCAGAGTTTGTCTCCCAGAGGAACCATTACACGTGTTGAAGTGCTGCTTCCCAGAAGTGTCCAAACATCACTTGCTGATGGGAAATAGAGATTGACTTTTCCTGTCACTTATGTGCATGCAGACTCTCACTCACTTTCTCTTTTTTTCTTTTCTTTCTTTCTTTCTTTCTTTCTTTCTTTCTTTCTTTCTTTCTTTCTTTCTTTCTTTCTTTCTTTCTTTCCTTTCTTTCTTTCTTTCTTTCTTTCTTTCTTTCT
>WBNO01007281.1:421085-487760 GCA_013400575.1 Peucedramus taeniatus | reverse complement strand
CATTTCTCTCTCTCTCTCTCTCTCTCTCTCTCTCTCTCTCTGTAATAAACTGGCTTATCTCACCCACTGGTTGTTCTCCATCTTATTTTCTCCCCTATCCCACTGGGAAAGGGAGTGATAGAGCAACTAAGTGGGCATTTAGCACCCAGCCAAGGTCAACCTACTACAGCATCTGATTGAATTTTGAGCAAATACAAATTCTAGAGCTTGCTATACAAATATTGGAGCAAAACAAACATCTTCATTTTCACCCTCTGAAATACAAAGCAAAGTAACAACAGCTCCTTTTCTTCCCCCTGCACTAGTCTATTAATAAACAAAGGATGTATGGGCAGGCCTTGCAATGCCTAGACTGCAAAGCCTCCTAGTTGGAGAGCATGGTACTAGAGTGGTAGGAATAACCCCTCCTCTGGGAAAAGGATACCTTGGTGTTACTCTTGTCACTGCCATACCCTGAAGCTACCCACCAAAAAAGTGCAGGTAAAAGTCAGTATAGAGCAAGGCTACAGGAAATCACAGCAAATACTTTCAGGCTGGGGAATTTTAAGCCCTTTAGCAGATAGGTCCTGGCTACCTCCCCACACTTGTAACTCATCTGACAGACTGTCAGCACACACACATGCTATGCACTGCAGATACCACTGCCACTGTCCCTGACAGTTTTCTTTTATTTCTCCTGAGAAGAAGTCATAGTCCTCCTTATGGGACTTTTTGGATCCTACATGCCTACCTACTCTTTCCAAAGAGCTGAATCCCTGCCAGGCAGAGCTGAGCTGGGCTGCAATAGCCTGCAGCACACCCACAGGAGGGAAAAAGCTCCTCCAATCTCAGAATGGTCTCCAGTGAGCACACCAAAACCAGAGCTGGAGAAGTGGAGGTGCCCCACCATCAGGGAGAGGGCTTCACCTGGTGGCACCAACCTTCACCATGCCCCTGGTACCTCACTGGGCAGCATGTGACTCCTCAAAGGTTTTATTAGAGATGTGGGATGTTTCCTTGCTTCCACCTCACCCACACACCATTAACAAAGCCAGCCACAGTTTGGGCCCTCTCAGGTTTTAGTCTGGGAGATTATTGTGAAATATGTTTTTACTGTGGCTTGTTGCAAGAGATCGTTTTAATGCACAATTTCAAAAAAAAAAAAAGTGGTTCAAAAGCACAGATTATTGAGATAATAATAATATATATGAGGCAAATGCCAGGGAATACCAGGTGGTATTTCTCCTTGCTCTTCTGGAATTGTACTTAAGATTTATGTGTGAAGCATGTGGATTTTAAATATTTTGATATTTTGATGCCTATACTTGCACTGCAGAAGTAATTCCATTAAACATGTAAAATAGAGTAATAGTCCTTCCATGCATCTTTTTTACAAAGAAACTAATCATCATTAAAAATTAAAGTTTATGGTTCTGTGCTAGGACTTGGCAACAATAGCCTGCTTTATTCTACTGCGTAGGAGTCACATAGATACAAAGACATTCAGCTCAAAAGGTAAAAGAGGATGTATAAAAGTTACCACAACAAAAATAAGAAAGGAAACATCCTAGTTGTTTACCTGCATTTATGGTCCTGGTATCACAGATCTTTCCTGCTGTGAAGAGAACTCGTATCAGAAGTTGTGAATCCTTGCTTCAACTATCCAGGAAGTTACTTAATGGTTTATAATTTATTAGTAGTTTGTCTTTTAGAAACTATTTGATAAATCAAAATTCAAATTTATGAATAGCTAAAAATAGACATCACCTATATAAATGGGGGAAACTGAAGTCTCCACTGTGTAAGGACCAGAGTCTGCAAATATTATTTGGTATTACATGTCAAAGTAAGTTTTTATATGTTTGTCACTTTGGAGAAGTTGAGACTAGACATAAGTAGCACTTTATCATTGATGGGAGACCCACTGAGATTAATCAAATGTCTGATATTTCACCTAGCCATTTTCCCTGCTCAGGTGAAAGTTGCCCTGAAAATTGGGCACCAGGCATAATTTTTGCAACAGCTGCTTTGTTGTGTTATGTAAGTCAAATCCATTAGTCACCTTTTGGTCCAACACACAAACTGAAGCAGCAGCACACTACACAGAACTCATGCACAGGCAGAACTGGGACATTTCATTCCTGATGGACAACTGCAAGTGACAGCAGAAAACCAGAGAAGGATGGATTATTTTTAGAAATACTTACTTCATAGATTTAGGCTATACAGTTCTTTCATGCAAAGAGAACAAACAGAGAAGGATGCCTGTGCCTCATTCATGCCCTTGGCAATGTTTGATAGCACAGGGGGATATAGATTTCAGAACACAAAGCCACTACCCACACCTCCTTCCCCAATGAGCAAGCATTCTTATGGAAATAATAGCTTTCTCTATAGACAGAAATATTACCCATGTTTCATTCAGTGTTGAACAGTATGATAGTTTATTGCAAGCCCCAGACATCTGGAGAGATTTTGCTGAAGGTGGGATTAAACAAAGATAGGTCTCAGTAAGCAGGTTATAATTTTTTCAGCACCAGTTAAACAGTTATGCTTGTGGTGGTGATTTTAAGGAGGGAGATCATCATTTGTGCAGTCAGGTTTTGAGAATACAAAAGTGGAAGAGTGGTAGGGCAGTTTTAATCTGTGAGCTGATGATACCACACTGTTAAAACAATGCTGCTTCAATGCATTGCTCTAATCTTTGATCAGTTTAGTGTGTACATACCATGAGGTGATCCAAAGCTGCACACAGAGAAAGGGTATTTTTGATGCCTGTTAAGGTGGGAAGACAGAGGTAAAACACACACAAATATGTCTATTTCTCTGCAGTTGATGCTCCTCTAGTGCTAAGGGAGGAGTGAGGGGAGCCTGGGAATCCCCAGGAGTGTTACTAAGCTGGCAGTCACAAAATACTTGATACACTCCGGGGGATAGTCTCAAACTGAGCACTGGAGATGACAGTGCTGTCTCACCTCTTGAGAGACAGGCAATAGAGGCACAGCTTATCTACAATATGGGAGATTGAGCTGCAAGTCAAGTATCTGACAAAGGGAGATGGGAGAATCTTATCTTTTAAATGGCTGCCATGAGCAGTTATTGTGAGATAACATTCATCTTCTCTGATGATGATTTTCTTCATTTTGCACAGTTAAAAAAATTTACTATTATTAGTCAGACTACAAAGAGCTCTAAAATTTTGCTGTCAAAGGTCTTGAAAGAAAAAAGAAATTTAAAAGAAAATTTAAAAAATAAAAAAAAGGAGAGAAGTTTCTTCCTCTTTCGTAATGCTCATTTAAGTATTTTGTACAAAGCAGAATTAGTTTCATATAAAAATGTCCCCAATTTTAGAACACTAGAGTGGGGAAGAACTGAAACTAATCAGAGGAATATTTGGATCTGTGCTAACTACATCCCAGGACAACACACTTAGTACTCCCCTATAAATAAATTTTTAACAATTAACATGTTTCTTTAACTCTGTACATTTTGGGTCTTGTAAGGCAAGCAAGGGGCAGTGAGGCTGTACAAAGTTAAAAGCTCTCTGACCAGAACAAATTATTTAACTTTTTTTTTTTTTATTGATGCTTCTAAAGTTTTCATTTACCGTCAGAGAAATAAGCACAAGAACTGGTAGAAGGGTACAGGAACATTGTTTTGTTGGTAAATGTATATGTAAAATGACCTTTTATGTATCCATTTTCTTAACTACAAGCTAAAGTAAACGTAGTTTTAGAAGCTTTTTTTTCTTTCTTTCTTGACTATCCAGTTGAAAATAGATTGTTTTCTGCTTGTTTGTTTTTAATTCTTCATTTCATGTTGCTTTCAAGGAAATGTCACCTCTCAAGAACAAAAGGTTAAGTCATGCAATGCTGAACTATATAATCAGTCTGCTTGACAAGCCTAGGCTGCTGAAAATATTAAAGAATGAGCACCTGACTAGTAGACAAGCCATCTCCACTGACATAATTTCCTTTTTCAGTGTTTTAATTATTCTCATGGGTCATCCCATCTTCATACACATCAGCATTGATGTTACCTCATGACTGCTAAACACCATCAATTTATTTTCTTCAAACCAGAATCTACAATTAGTAATGAAATTTCCTGAGTCTCTCCCAGTTGCACTGGTGTGAAGAAAGACTAAAGAGCTCTGCCACTCAGCACTGCATTGCTTATTCTAGCCAAAACACTATTTAAAAAGCTACCAAAAATGTTTTGACACAGACAAGATTCCAAAGTATAAGTAGCCTTTTTATTTACATGAATGTCCTGTACAACTAATGCAATATCCTACTGAATTTCAGACTGCCTTAGATTGATGAGTTTTTATTATTCAAAGACACAAAAAGCCATGAGGTAACTGCAACTAATTTGCTATTTGGAGTGCTTGGAGAAAGTGGCAATTCATTTTGTGGCTCTCATTTAAACACCAAGAGAAGATACTGTGATCTGTGAACTGGAACAGAAACATTATTGTTATGTGACATAGTGTGGAAATTCATATCAATGCAAATGAGGGGGGAAAATCGTTAAATAAAATAAACTACTACTTCAGTACCTGTGGGTATTTTCCTTTGACCCATCTTCAGGGAAGGATGCTCCTTTAAATTCCATACTGATTTTTGAGGCAGATAAGTAAATGCTTTCTATCTTTAAAGGTGACCTACTGTTTGCTGTCCATATTTTTCATATTTAGAATAAAGAGACCAGGAAGAATAGCAAAATTATGTACAGAATAATAGAAGGCAATATTTACACTGTGTTACTGATGAAAATATGTTTGAAAACTTTCTTTGTATTCACTTGTTTGAACAGATAATTAATTCATGCTGAAGCCTCTTCAAATGCATGGGTATGACACGGTCCACTCCTGATCACAAAGGAAATAGCATGAATGCTGGTCCCCTCTTCAGTGCTGGCTTCCTCACTGACATGTACTGTGTGCTTGTCAGTCTTTGTAACTTTGAATTCCAACAATTGGAAATGGGAAACAGACACTTGGCATTTTTTGCTGGAAATCAGATTTAAAACCATGGAAAACTGAAAGTCTGAATGTGATTACAGATTTAACTACAAGCATCAGGGGTGAAAAAATGTAATAAGCCTTTGAGGTATTAGCAGAATAAGGTCAGAAGAGTGCAAGAGTCACAAAAATTTACATATAACTTGAGGAAATAGAACAAAATAGCATTAATTGGCCTCAGAATAATAAAATAAATATTCCAGAGGTCATGAATGTTTGCTCTTTGACTTGTCACACAGACATTTATTACAGTTCAGTATTTTCTTGTGATAAATATCCATTCATAAGTCAAGCCCTGATTCAGCTGTACATTCACATTTAATCCCATATTAAACTGCAAAATATATACTTTATTATTTTGTTGGGTTGCAGCATAGACATAATCACTACTAAATCTATTATTAAATTATAAATATTTAAATTAGTGAATCTAATAATATTTGCTATATATACATTTGGGTCATAACTTCAAAACCAATTAGTATTTCAGCTGAAAAATTTAACACAAAAGTACATAATACAAAGGGTAAACAATGTCCCTGTTTGTTACCATTGGATATGCATCGATAGCTGTGATGCTGTCATCAGCTCCCATGCAGTTTATACACATGGCATTGCCTGCATCACACTGCACATCCCAGCCTGTCCTGCTGCACCCTGAGCATGGTTTATTACAACTGTGACATTGTTGGAGCCTTTTGCTGAGAAAGAGAAATACCAGACTGGACACCAGAAGATTACCACTAATTGTCTACTGGTTGGCTTGGTCAATATCTTTATGTTTTAGTGCCTCAGGGCAAAATTCATCCTTCAGGCACTGCTTTGAGAAAAGAATGAGGAGAAGTCACTAAGGCAGAAGCTGTCCCTTGAGGATGCTCCACAACTCTGGAACTGCACCAACAGCAAGACTTCTGCTGACTCAGCTACACTGGAACAGGTGGGTTTGGAATAAGAGTTTAGGCTTTGCCAGGGGTATAAAGGAAAACTGGAATATATAGTGTATATTCCCATACATGTGTTTATAGTTTTTACTCCAAAGTTTTTTACTAAAGTAAAAAATGAGGGCCAAGAAGTTGCAATTAACTTATTTATCATTTTTAGACTAATGCTAGTTATATTGAATAATATAACTAATGCAAATGAGATGGTAATGTGGCCCTACTCTGAAGAGTTACAACAACACAGGAAATGCTCAACAGAAAATAAAAACTGCACATCATTCTTGGGATCTGAGAAAAGATACTTTGTTCCCTGCTGCTTTGCCCTGCACCACAAGCACAAAAAACAAAAAAACAAACAAACAAATAAACAACCCCCCCCCCAAAAAAAAAAAAAAAAAAGTAAAGATCAAATAATACAATGGTCAAACTTGGCTCTATCAAGCGGTGCAAAACAGTCTTTACCAAAAACAACTAGAGCACAAAAATTAATTTAAATGATTCAAAGTAATGCAGTAGTCTTTCACAGTATAAATACTTTACTGTTTACATTTGTTACAGTAACAGCTAGTAATAATAATCTTTTGTTCTTTGAGTTTCCGCAGGACATTCTGGATTTACTATGGGGAAGGATACTACAACAGACTAGTGGTGGGTTTTTTTCAAAGGGAGGTGATTCGTTACACCAGAGGAGTACATAAAATGCAAACACACAACCTAAAACATCAGAATTTTTCATGCTTTCTGATATTTCGTATGTTTTTTTCAAACATGTAATTAGCTTATATATTTCCATATACACCTTTATATTTAACACAGTATCCTAGATATTTTGTTTAATGAACTCTAAAAGTAGTAGTGTAAATAGACAAAACAGTAACTCCTTTATCTTCCCACATTTTTTAACTGATTAGACAACATTATAGCTTCCACAGAAGCAAATACTATAATTAGGTCTATCAATTTCATTACAGCTTCCCTGTTTTCACCTGCTCATCCTCCTTCTCCAGAATTATCTTTCTGTACCTCGATTCATCCAAAATAGCATCTGGAATGTAAAACTGTAATTTGTGGCTTATTGTGAATGCTGTTTTTAGAAAGTCCACTAAAAACATGTTCATGAATTGGGTGTACAGGATAAAAGAAAACAAAGAGGGGCCCACATGCAGCCTTGGGAATGGTCTGCCTCAGGAAGGCTGCTGTGGTTCCTGCTCCTCATCTCCCACAGTGTCCTTGTTGCAGAAATCACACCTGCATGGGAGGCAGCTCAGAGATCAGAGCACGCAGCAGCTGCTGCCAAGCAGGCCCTATTAGCAGCACAGAGAGCTGGGAGGTGACAAAATCCATGAGATGCTGCCATGCTGCTGCCAGCAGAAGAGGCTGTCCACTCCTGCCTGCTGCTGAGGCCTCTTCTCCTATGCTCATTTGGCTGCTTATCCTGCCCGATGCCCAGCCCATTCAGTTCGCTCAGCTGGCAGAAAACAAATGCAGAAATAAATGAATTTTTAAAAAGTTAATTTCTGCTGGCATATTGAGCGAGGTCCTGGCTTCAAAGAGAGAGCAAAACTGTACACCCAGGGATGAGGGGGACATGAGGCAGAGCAGAAAGCCCTTATCTTATGCCAGCAGAGGAAGGAGGTCAGTGCTCTCTTTGGAGCTCACCCTGAATTAACCAATAGCCAATTTCAACAGTAAACAGTTTTCTTATATGTTTGAAAGTTAAAGCAAGCCCTTTAGAGAGAACAGGTCCAGAACTGAGGAGTCAATAATCTCAGTGGGAGGCTGAGGACAGCAGGCAGAAGCAGACCAGGGCAGGGACCCCCTTGCCCATCTGAGCTGATTCACAATAGCACGTCTTCTTGTGAGATAAAGTAAAGAGAGCTTAAACCTAAAACACCAAAATGTAACAGAAAGGGTAAATAGTTATTTTATGAGAATTGGAGACTGGAGCCAGGAGAATTTTCAGCTGAAACTTTTTACTCAGTGAGATGAAAAGCAACAACTGGATCTGATGGCATCAAACACTCCTAGGACGAACCCATGTTAGAGTCCTCACACTGTCAGCTACACTTTGATGTGTACAAAGGTCTCAAACTACTGATATAACCAATAACAATGGTTTTTCAAAAATTTCAAACTAAAAATCAAGTTTCAAGTGAATTACCTTTGCCCAGTACTAGGGCTGTCATTCCTCCTTAAAACACACCTGAATTTTTTCAGTCCCCCAAGACATGAAACTACTCTGCATGAATGATTCCTTCATGTAAAAATTTATTTTATGCTTTGTCAGCATAAATGGAGTTCAGAAGTTATGTCTGACAAAGAGGATGTCCCTCATGAGACTGCCAGAGGAATTCACATGCAGTTTATTAAATGCAGGTGATATTATAAAACTGTCATGCCACTGAAAGCCTTTATGTATGTGAAGTCTGCTATTTATGGTAGTGTTTCTGTGGTAGTGTTTAGCTCCCAGTTCAGAGATGGTGAGCAAACTGTTGCATGGACAAGACATACCCAATAGGTGAGAAACACTGGATAGGATAAGGACTGGGCATGACTTGTTAAAACAGTTCCCTGGTTTTTAATTTAGAGAGAACTTTTGCAGCAGAGAAATTTCGCTGGATGGCTTCCAGATTTTGGTTGGTCACCATCTAAATAAAAATAACCAAGGCAGTGCTGGAAGCAGAGATCAGAACTACATGCTTTTGCTCCCAGAGGAGAGCCCTGAACAGACAGAAAAATCTTATCTTCTCCTGGAGAGTAGCTGAATTTCAAAAGAAACAGTGCAGAGTTTTTCTTCTCTAAAATGATCCATAAAAGTTACAAGATTCATTATGACTCATTTTTATACCTACAAGGGCTAAAAATTGGACTTCTTCAGCTGCCAGGGACAGAAGCAACTTCAAACTAAGATGGGGCTTAGATATACCCTGTGACTTCAGCTCCCAGAGACAGTCACCTGACTTAAGATCCTTTTGGGTCTGGACCCAAGAGTCTTAACTGCATTTCCCTGGCTGCACTTACATCTTTCCTAAGTCAGCAACTCCAAAGCTGGTCTTGTTCTTGTACCACACACAAAGATCATTATTCTTTAGGCAGTTTGTTCTTGAATTTAATTTTAGATGTTGTAGTATATGGACTTACTTGCAGAAAAATTCACAATATCTTATGAAATTCTGGCAATGGAATAACATTCTGCTCTTTCTACTTTGGCCTCAAGAAGTGTTATTTCTCTCTAAGTATAATCAACTTAACATAAATACACTTGCTCTTTCATTCTGTCATTATAGATTATCATTATGGCCTTGCACTAATGTGCTATTTTCCACACGTCCAGGGATTTACAGGACTCTGTCATGCTTAGAAAGAAGCCATTACATGTACAACAAAAGCACTACTCTTAGTCTAATCACTATTGCTTTGCCTCTTTTTTCCCCAAGGCTGCTTTGTTTTCTGGAACCTTACAATGTACTTACAAAAATCTAATGTACCTGGTGCCTATTTCTTTAAAAAAATCCTGTGCAAAATGGCAGCAGACAGCAATAAAACATAGTTAAAATCAACCATCACAGAATTATAGAGTATTCTGTGCTAGAAGACCCACCAGAGTCACTTTTAATTTTTTTTATTAGATTGTTGTTTGGAAGAGGAAATGAGGAACAATCCTTTAAAGCATCTTTACCACTTCTTTGTTTCAAATCCAGCCTGATCCAAAGCACTGCTGGCAGCTGCACTATTAATGTACATTATCCAGAGAGAACAGAGCATTGAGAACTCTGCTTTTCTTTCTTTCTTCTGTTCTCTCAGAAATTCACTGAAACTATTACAGACGTTCCAATCCCATGCTCCAGATGGGAGACCACAGAGGAACACATGATGGCTCACTTGCTACTGATGTGTTTGTGTTTCTGCCCAACAAACACTGATAGTCTGGCCTAAGTACTCACTTGAAGGAACTGGGAAATGCTCCAAAATTCCCCAGTTCAGATGTGCCCAAAGAAGGTCTCTTGACTATATTTACTTTTAGCATTCTTTGCAGTCCCTACTGACACACACCTCACACAGATTTCAAAGGGAAATTTTATGAATCCATACTGACACTTTCAACAGGGACACTTTCAGCACTGACACTTTGAACACTTTGACCTTATGCTTTTATAAGTGTAGCATCTTTAGCCCTTCCATTCCTGCATATTGGCTGGAAATAAGCACTTTGATAGTGGCTTCTGCATGAACTCAACCGGATAGATAAGTTATTCATGCAAGTCATTCAGAAAGGCTGCTGAGATAAAACACTGAGAAGAAATGAATGGGGTGGATAGGAGGCTATTGTACTACAGCATTTGCAAATGCCATCAAGGAGCCTGGAGGAGATACCTGGTCTAGGCAAGTAATGGGAATAAATTGTGCTGCAAAGTAAAAAACAAAGCTGATACACAAGACAGAGGGAGAGAAGCCACTGGGGAGGTGTTCATAGTGGAAGTTTCTGACTCTCACTCCAAGCTAGCTCAGGTGCCACCACCCTGACAATACTTTGGAGGACAACAGCAGCAGCCAATCTGCCTCTTCTTCTCATGCAGCATGGGCAATCCCTGACTTTCACAGCAAGCGACAACTGGGCAAGGTGTGCTGGGAGGCACTGCACTCTGTCAGAGCCAGCAAGTGCCTCAGAGCTGGGTGAAAACACAACAGGGGTCTGCCCACAGGGAACTGTAAAACAGCAGTGGCTGCAGGAGGATGAGCAGATTAGGCAACAAAGCAAGATCTGAAGATAGATCCAGTGTCTGTGGACAGGGCAGGGAAGCAATGGCTAATTCTGGAGCCTATCAGAAGACCACAGTCCCAAAAGAGTCCTGGCTTTGCTATAATGAGCATAGCTCCAAGTCCTGATACTGGGTTTTGTCTTTCCTTAGTCTGATGTCTTGCAAGTAAAAAGAGAAAAGGTGCTACAGGGATAGCATCTGCTGCCCTCTAAAAACCACTACCAAGAGCTGAGACAGATGGAGGTGTCTCCCTGCCTGTAATGCTTGCATCAGCAGCTTTTGTACAGTGTCGCTTCAAAGTTGCTCAAGCTTCAGAGTAGCTTGTTTATGACTTCTGCAACCTTAATGAGTGCTTAACTTGTGGTGGAAATGTCCAGCTGCCTGTCTTTATGGTCATGGACATGGAGATAACCATAATTTGCTCCAAATGGCAGAAATAGTGGGATATACAGTTCTTCCAAAGGTTGCTATTGTTGAGCCTTGCAGTACTCAGCATTAAACAGAAGGTCTTGGGAGGTGAGATCTAGCTAGAATTACCTACAGGGACTACTGATGTCTCTGCTAAAGCAAAGTAAAGGGCAGGGAGAGAAAAGATCTGCTGGAGAATAGAAGAGAGAGAATACTCAGAAGCTGATTAATACTCTACTGGCTACCATTCATGATAGGAACAAATCTTCAGAATTTTCAGTTTTGACCAAATAAAGCATTGAAATTCTCATTATCTGTGACACAGGTATGCCAAATGGTTTTCAAAAACTATTACTGTCATGTTTTCTTATATCTATCACAATATTACTTATATTGGCCTGTACTGGCATACTTCTAGATAAAGGTACAGTGAGGGCTTTTCCATTACTAGGATAGACTGCCTTGAGTTTCTTTGCTGGGTGGGTCTACTATGCTGAAATACTTTCAAAACATATGAGGAACTGCTCATAACTCCTGTTTCTAAAAAAAAGTTTGGGCAAGGGACAGGGAAGGGGTGGGGGGGGAGCCTTAGGGTGATGAAGCAAGAGGTCTGACTCAAACCTAGATTCAGTTTGTTTCCAAGGTAGATTAAAGGAAGTAGAGCACTTAGGTGTTTCAAAGGTAGTATTAATCATTCTCTAAAATTCTCCAGAGGTCTATCTTCTAAAAAAACTAGCATTGATAATAAGAAGAAAAAACTAGTTTTGGAAACAATCACCAGTTTAGGATTAGGGGAATTTGATAAGAAAGATATCTGTGTGAGTCAAAGGACTTAGTGCAGGGTAGCCAGCAATGAGGAAGATTAAGTCTTCCATTGGATTTAAACCGTTCATCTTGGGTTTTGTGCCTTTAACCAAGCTGCACCTGGTATTGCTTATCAGGAATGTAAGACAAATCAGACATGACATTTACCATGCTTTTATGCAACTTCCTCTTACTTTTACTTAGATTACTTGCTGTAATGGTGACTTTGTATAGACACTTCCTCCTAGACAAGAGACACTTATGATTTGTAATGAGCAACAGCAAAGGGTAACAGAGTTTAGAACTGACAGCTGCTTCACAGTCATATTTAAAGGGTTTGCAGACTTTGCCCTTTTGAGCTCCTCCACTAATATCCAAGTGGGATGCAGGCAATTAGCAGCTTGGAGAAGTGGTGAGGAGCATAAGCAAGATAAAAATTGGCTACTTATCCAGTAGTCTTCTGTCTGGTGCTTTCCAAACTTGAAACCTAGACACTGCCTGCCTGTGCCCTCAAACCAAGAAACTGAGAAACCCTCATTCTGGTGCCTTCAAACCAAGGGGGGCCACGAGCAAGACAGCCAGTGCTGGTGGCAACAAAAGTAATTTTTTCCACAAGGACCATAGGTGTGAGAGACATGGCTGGGAACAAGGTGGATATCTGGTGCACAGTTGAATCCCAAACCACCATTGGAAGGAGCCCATGGGGAGAGGATGGTGTGAGCTGCCCTAGTAAGCAGATCATGGCTTGGTCACCCCTGATCTAGGAGAATTCTTTGCCTACATTAAAGCACAAAGATGCTTGAGAGATTTCATAGTTCAAGAACGTCAGTTCGTTGCTGCAAAGATTGTATTTGCACATAAATACCCACATTCATACAAAAAGCTCATGGTTTTTTATAAGAGTGGCACAGATTCTTCTGTTGCTTCAGTTATTGCCAATATGAGTTAGTTAGCCTCCTATATGCACCTTTATTTTTCTTCCAAAGGCTGCAGGGACATCATTAACAAAACTGCAGCCTAGCACTTCTTAGTGTAGAGGTGTTAAATTGTTTGAATTTAAATAAATATGGAAAATTGATATCTCTAGTCATCTTCATTTGGTATTCCTCACTGTCTATGTAAAAATTTTCAGTCATTCAAACAGATAACAGAAAATATGGTATATCACTGTCAATTCTCTTTATTTTATTTTATTTTCCCTAATTTCTTCTTGAGGATCCAGATCACTAAATCAGGATAAACTTCCTTTAAAAGAAGTGTTCTTATCCAAACTTGCAAAGAAATTTAAAGCAAATGCAATTTAAAGACTCAAATGCCAAGTAAAATCCAAACAGCAAAAGTATTTAATAGGAAAAAAAAAACAACATAATTTTTAAACAATCCTATGATTTTTTGAGGCTGAGTCATGATTCTGTAATGTTTAAAGTTGGCAATACTGATACCCTGTGATTTAGATGACTAATCACAGACTGAAAAGCTAATAATCAAAGTAAGCAGTTTGTGAAGTACCCACAGACTAGAAAATATGTTTCTCAACTACTCAGCAAAGGCTTATGTATAAATTGACAACAAAGAGAATCAGTTTATATAACTGTTTCACAAAGAGAGAAAAGAGCTAATCAGTTAATCAGTTATTTTATTTGTATCACATAATGCTACCAGCTGCAGTACTGAGTGTGAAGAGGGAAGAGCATGAAATGGAGAGAATAACAGGGTAGCGCTTCAGCACTGCATTCACAGGGAACAGGGGAGTGTGGATGGAATTCAGCAAGCAAAATGCAAGAGTAAAAACTGTCTGAAGTAAGACTGCAATTACACTGCACACCAGATGAGAACATACCTGGGGGATGGAGGGAGGCAAGCACAAAAGAAATCAGAAGAGAAGTGATCTTCTGGCAACAAAAAGTTAAATCCTGGTTCAAAAGGCAGCTCAAAATGGAAGATGGCTATGGGGAAGACTAAAGAAAATGAAAGCAGGAGAAACAGCATTTGCAGAGACGTGGAAGCAACAGGGGTGACTCTTGGTTTCTTGGCAGGTTTTCTGATTAGATCAATTTTTTGTGCACAGCAGTTCTCAGCTGGGCTCTTTCAAATCTTTTATCTTATCTGATGGCAAGCAGACAGCAGAAGGAGGTACATGTAGCACGTGCTTGGCACCATTTATATTTCCTAACAAGATGGATTTTTTTCTGAAACTCTGCTCATAGCAAAGTGGTGTTGGCAGAAGCTAAAGCATCTCCCCGTATTGAAGCTGCTCAATCAGCCTAGTTCCCTTAAAGTAAAAATGACAAGGAAGGATGATTTCTAATTTTCAGAAGTCAAAGACAAACTGAAGAAATACAGCTAATATGGTGGAACTTAATTTATTGACTTGCAAAGGCAGAAAACAAAACCATTTTGAAAAGAAACACTACATGCTTCTCTGAATTAGTATTTTTGTTGCTACTTCATTGCAAAATATAAAGAATGTGCAGCATTGGCCCACAAGGGACAGGGAAGGGGTTATAAAACTTATGTCTTCTTTATATAAAATTTATATTCTCTTTATCTAAAATTCAATAGAGCTGTTAGTAGTTTCAGAAAATTTGCCTGCAAAGGCATATTTAATTACAAGTCTGCCAAATGGGAGTTTTGCTTTCTTTTGAAGAACCTGTTTTAGGCAGAGTGTTACATTGGTAGGATCTCTAATCTGATCCTGCATGGAAGCTCATATATCCCTGGGAAAAGGAAAAGATGGCACAAACTGTTTGAAAATGAAGGTTCAATAAAAGCAAGCAAACCCAATAAATTGGAGTGAACGGAGAAAAATTATTCATCTGTATTAGGAATTCCTACAGCAGCTGTCACTGATCAGCCATCATTGCAACATCTAAAGTGTTGAAAAATTGGAGTGGATCCCAAAATTCAAAGGAAGATTGCAGACTAAACTGGAAAGACAGAGGGATGTATTTCACAGCTGTCATCTAGATAGGAAAGATATTCCATTCCTTACTCCAGAGGAGAGCAGCTCACATTTGGACACAGGGAGTGAGGGGGTGACTGAAATGTGGGGATTCATTCATGAGCTGCAAGTACAAGGCAGCTCTTTTGAACATGTTGCAGTAATGTACCAGGAAAGGCATGGGGGGCATCAGCATAATGAATCCCCTCTTGCAGGAAATGTAGGGGTCACTGAAGGGAGCACTGCTGCATGCATGCATCACATTCAGAGCATGTCTGCTTTGCTTTTACATTTATTTTTAAAATGCCTTAACATTACCTATATGGCACTCTGACTGCAGGAGACCCTTGTCTGGTGACAACTTTCTGCCTCTGTTGACATAATTTCTTAATTGACTGTAAGTGTGAGATTTACTCAATAATATAAATATTATTACAGAAAGGCATGCAAGCACACAAAGGAAAAAGTATTTACATAAATATATTGGGGAGGGTGACAGAAATGACCGTGACAAAAAGTCCTAAAAATGTTTCATGAAAAAAAAAGCAGAATTGTACCTGGGGAGCATCAGGAAGAACATCATCAGCCAAACAAGGGAGGGGATTGTCCCATTCTGCTCTTTACTGGGGCTGTCTCACCTTGAAAATTGTGTGCAGTTTTGGGAGCCACAATATAAGGAAGATACTAAGCAAAAGAAGAGCCACAAGAATGAAGTGCCTTGAGTGGAACCCATGTGAGGAGCTGCTGAGGACACTTGGTCTGTTCAGCCTGGAGAAGAGGAGACCAAGGGGAGAACTCACTGCAGTTACAAGTTCCTCGTGAGGGGAAGAGGAGGGGCAGACCCTGATCTCTCCTCTGTGGTCACTGGTGACAGGACCCAAGGAAACTGCATGAAGCTGAGTCAGGGGAGGTTTAGGCTGAATATGAGGGAGATGTTTCACACTCAGAGGGTGTTTGGGCACTGGAGCAGGCTCCCCAGGGAAGTGGTCACAGCACCAGCCTGACAGAGCTCAAGAAGCATTTGGACAAGATTCAGGCACAGCACATGGTGTGACTCTTGGGGTCTCCTGTGCAGGGCTTGGATTAAGACTCAAATATCCTGATGGATCCCTTCCAACTCAGCATATTCCATGATTCTTGATTCTATGAAATGTACATGAAGTGGACAAAAGTTGCTATAAAGGTTCGTAAAGAGCAACTCACCATGCAATATACTGACAATAAACTGACAAAAGAACCCTGTGTATTTTCAAGGCATGTTTTTTAATATCCAGTGCATTTCAATGCATTTATTTAACTGAAAAAAAATCATAATATTAATGCTAAACATATAAAAATTAAAGTGAAATAAATCTTGATTATTCTGCCTGAATATATAGAGGTTTTAGAGCACATCTTGTATATTCTATGTGTTCTTATTATTCATACCATTTGATATGTGTTTACAAAACATGATATTGTTCCACTCAGCTCACCTCTCCCTAGATGCTTGTAAACTAACATACTGATCTAATAATAGACATTAAATATGATAATTTGGGGATCTGCCTCGGGGAACTCAAACATTTCTATTTTATTTCATGAACACTTTGCAAGCTCATATGCTTGTTTATGGTTTTTATTGCAACCTTGAATTGTTTGTCTTGCTTCAAGGAAAGGAGATACTGATATATGAGGGGCAGCTTGCATGTGCTTCTCTCTTCTATTTTCCCTAAGAATAAAGTCTGATTCATGCATTAAAGACTTTGCCAGAAGCCTGCCTGTCCCTGACTGAAACTGTCACAGCCTCTGCAGGATGAAATGGCAGCATGGGGGAAATGCAAAGGGATTGTGCACAAGCTGTTATGAGACAGAGTCTTGACACAGCTCTGGAGGGAAAAAGGAACAGCACCTTTGAGCTCAGCCCTCCAGAGAGACCTTAGCCTTGGCCTCTATATCCACAGGAGTCTTTGAGTGCTGCTAAAGAGCAACCAAGGATTTGAACATAAGTCAGAGTGTTCTGGAATATCAAGATCTAGTCAGCTCTAGAGGGATGGTTATGAGATCAGGACAGCAGGATGCCTCCACTAGAGTAACTGCAGTCCAACAGCAATGCCTGATGCAGAGAGCTCAGGAGTCATCTTGCAGAGAGGAGGCTCCCAGTAGTGCACTGAAACCCTACCACAAACTCCTTTATCTCAGGGAACTGCTCTGCTCTTATGATCATTAGCTCATTGCAGCTGTGTATCTCTATCTGAACAATTTATTTCTTCCCTGAAAAACTGTAAAATGTGGATGCATAATGACAATGAAATCCAAAAATTGGCAGTGCTTTGTGTCTGAACATGAATTCTTGCATCTCAGCCTGCATGACACCCAACAAAAAGCTGCCTCATATCCACCAGTGCATCTGCCTCATTTCACTCTCTATGCTCACATTTCTGCTTGCTCTGCAGCCTCTCAGATGACCACTGAATCTCTGTAAGTAGAATCCTTTGGTGAAGACCTGTTAGCCTCCAACAAATCTGTGATTTTTGTTAGAGAAAGAGAAAACAGGCAGCCATCTCACAGTACTGCTCAAGTAGATTGAGAAGTGCCAGGATGTAACCCACAATTCCCCCACTGATGATGATGCTTTTGGATCCCTGATGCCCAATTAACAGACCATTTACAAGCGAGTGACTGTGGCCCCAAGGAAAAGCTGAAAGCAGACAACCAGCATGGCTGCAGTGCAGCAGCTCTGGGCCCAGGACTGCGATGGGGAGCTCATCACACAGCAGCAGTGAGCCTGGGGACAAGACAGGGCTGTGGGCAGGAGCCTGTCAGTCAGACAGCAGGGACCCCCAATGCCACAGAGAGCTGCCAGAGGGGCTGGGAGTACAAAAAAGCCAAAGCACCACAGCCATGAAGGTGCTGTACATACAGTGGATGGGATTCACATGACTCATATTCATGCTCTCCGTTGGCAAGAGAGAGAAGCAGGCACCCTGAGAGAGACATCCAGATGGGTTTCTATGGCAGACAGATGAGCCATCTCTGAAAGCCTGTTCTCTCCATTGACTGCAAAGGCTGACGACGCAGGATCCACAGCAGAGTACTCTGTGGCTCAAAAAATGGAAAAATTATTGCACCACAGTGAGCTTGAATCTATTTTCCAAATATATACCTCATTTAGGACTTATATATATTCTGAATTTTGAAAACAAATTATTTCTGATGGTTTAAATAATATAGTTACTCACCAGTCAGTTTTGTGTTTTGCTTCTTTTATATTGTATGATAATAGGCATGAAAGATTTTATTATAATATTTATAAGCATATTTACACACATTTATCTAGCCTACACATAAACACGTGAATGTGGATTTTTTAAAAATTTTGTTCTCAGCCTTCACTGTCAAGTATCATTGCTGTTTTTAAAAGCATTCATATGAATATTTACATTTGAAAGTGTGCTACTAGAAATTTACAGTACACTTTCACATGCTGCATCTCAAATGCATATAATAGTACACATCTTGTTTTAGTCAGTAGACTTGAGCATAGTCTGTTGCATATTTTGCTGGGTTCTTCTGAAACCTTTGAAAGAGAAATCAAGTACCAGTGACCTCAAGAGGCTTTGTACTGGACTTCCTATTATCTTATTAAGACAAGTGGCCCAGTTTACTTCTATTTTAAAATTCTTCCTAAGTTGGAAGGCACAGTAATAGCACTGTCACTCTGAGAAATGACATACACCTCACCTGAAAAGACATGTTTGGAGAGATAAAACACACATTTGGAAAGAAAACCCTGTAATTGCTGTAAAAGTCACAGGTACTGAGAGATTGGAAGCAAGGAGCAGCAAATCTGGTGCCTGACCTCAGGCTTATTATCTGCTTCATCCTGCTGTATCATCCACTTCTACCTAGACTGATGTTCATATTTCAAGCTCTACATAGAGAGCTGAGGTTAAATCCCCAAGTCCCTCACCAAAACTGACGTTAATTTAACTTAATTTTCAGCCATAGGTTCTTCCTGCGGTTTTGCCTGCAAGGTAGGAAAGCATCCTTCTGTCAGATCCTTTTACTCTGCTCTAGATTTGTGTTCAGCGGTCTGAGGACCTCCCCACCTTCCCTTCCACAGGAACAGAAATCCCTGCTGGCATGCCCTTCACAGAGCTCTGTGTCTCTGCTGCTGTGGGTTGCCCCCCAGGACCCCCCCAGCACCTCCATGTCTGCTGGGAATGCCACCAGCACCCTGCAGCACTCGGACTGCCATCCTGCCATCAGGGACAAAGCTTCATCTCAGCTTCTGCCTCATACTCCTTGCTCATATGCCTTCAACCTTCATTCTCAATTCAGTATATTGCACTTGAATTAACAAAGCAAAATAATGAACAGAAACTATTTAGAGAAGAATCTACATAAGGCACATCTACGTGCCTTCTGCACGCTTTACCAGCCATGTTTTCATTTAGACCACTGCCAAAGTACTGAGCAGCTTTCAGTCAATAACCAGTCTCTGCAGATCCCCCCAGGAAAAGACATAGTCAAACCTGAAAATGAGACAGTTGTTTATTCCTCCTAACACAGTTGTAGGTTTTAATCAAAATACCCTGTGATACCAAGCCAAATACTTTAGAGAAATGAAATTGCTTCTGTATCCACACAGTTGTTTCCATCAACCAATCTATAGTCCTGTCAAAGAAACACAACGGATTTATTTGACAAGTCTTCCTTGCTGTCAAACCATATTGACTGGCATTATTTATGTTTGTTAACCTCTCCTTTCTGTTGAGTCTTCCAGGGTAACTGTTCCAGTATTACAGTGGAATCCAGATTCATGTAAGAGGGGCCTGTGTGTGTGTTCTAGGTCCCATTTTCTACCCTTGACATTTGAACTATTTTATAGCACTTTTTGAAGTTTCTGGAGTCTTCTTAGCACTCCAGCATTCACACTAGTGGTTCAGAAGCAGCCTCAGCTATTTTCTCCGTAACTTTTTGTGAGTGGATTACTCAGAACTCACAACCTGGAAAAGCTTGGAAGACTTCCATCACCCAAGGCAGGGTCACAGCTTTCACAGAGAACTCTCTGCCTTTTGCCAAGACAACAAGCAGTGCTCAGCCACCTCACAAAAAGGGAGAGCTGGGCTGGAGAACAGGGAGTGCCCTGAAGAGTCAAGGTTGCTGTGCCCATTGTTGCTGCTCCTGTGCACTTCTCATCAACAGGGAATGCACACCTTTATTACCATTTTGCCATTTTCTTCTGAACACAATCATAATTAGTGTGATTATTATGCAAAGAGATCCAAGAAATTGCTGCAGAACATGCACACTTCCAGATGGGTTTCTCAAGGTGAAGTGCTGATGATAATACAATTGCTACTACACCTCCTAAATAACCATCAATTCAATGGGAGAAAATGAGGCAACCTAACTTGAGCTCTGGTAGGAGAAAATAAGGAGAAAGAACTCAGATTGTATCATAAGGACAGGGAGGAAATCAAAGGATAATGATTGTCTTTTGTGTTTTAAATGCAGTATTTTGTCTGTCAGATTCATTCATCTGATACAAAGAAGAGCAATAGCATACACTTCCAAGATAAAATCAATTATGCATTATCTTAGAGTTGTACAATCTCATCCTCCACAGAGGCCTTAATGTGACTTACATATAGCATAATTCTTATTGCAGATCTCTGAACAAAGCTAAATTTTACTGGCAGTTCACTGTACAAATTCCAATTTATGGTTTTTCCTGCATTCTCAGAGAGCATAAAATTGTAAAGACCATCTCTGCTTGAAGCAGAGTATGAGTTTTGAAATATAATTAAAATAAAGGAGCAAATTAAGACTAGTTCAATTTAATTCACTACCTCAAAGCCCTTCTGCTTACAATAACCTCCTATATTTTATGTCAGTTTTTTAAATAAGTGAAAAAAGGCTTTGTTTCTCAAAAACTCCCAAACTTTGACCAAGTTAACCACATTTTAATTAGTTTCTTAATTTATCTCCATTATGAAATAAAATAAGGAAATAATTCTTGTTTCTGTATTTCATGAAAGTGTTTTTCAAAGTTAAAGACTATTTTGTTAACATGGCATTCCAAATTTCAAGTAATCTATTTTTGTAAAAGCTAAAAATAATATATCCCATTTCAGGTTATCTTCATTTGCCAAGTCTTGACAGAATTCATAAAAGTACAGCAGGATTTCCTGGAAAATTTGCAGAGTTTACAATGCATAGCTCATTTTCAAAGGGAAAAGTTCATTTTCATTTCCAAAAAGATTCTTTCAGAAAATCCATGTTTTGTTTCGGGTTATTTTTTTTTTTTTTTAATTCTTGAGGCATTTCAAGCAGTTGAATTTGAGCTTTTTCTCGACTATCCAAGCTGTCATCACGTTGTCTTACAAGAGTATTCTCACTAACAAGACAGTAGCCAGCCTATAAAACATTTCATTCATTCCCTCTGAAAAGATCAATTCCCATTAAGTTATTCTCACGACATCTCTTAGAGGAATGAGAGTGGAAGGACATCTGCAAGCCAGTGGGACAGTGAGCCTCCATGCAGCAGGGCAGAAGGTAATGTGTGAAATACTAATAGCTAAGTTCCTAACTGGATAAAACTTTGCTTTGAGAGCATGGACAATGAAAGGTATAGTTAGTACCTTTCATTCAGTGTGTCCAGGGTTTTACTTTTAAAAGGAGCTGTTATGAGAAAAAAAGAATGGAACAACAACCATAATCACTTAGTCTATTGACAGAACAGCTGAGTGGTGCATACACAGATGAAAATGTGAAACCTTAGTCAGGAATGAAAGAGAGGTCAAACCACCTTTGTGAATTGTGCTTTCTTAAAAATAAATCTGAATTCCTAAACAATTACTATTTTCCAGAAGATCTTCAGTGACGGTATTTTATGGGGAAAGTATGTGTAAAGTAAGGTCTAGCACGTAAGCAATGATCAGAAGAGCATTAATCATAACAAACAGCATTGAATGATGGTACTCTCAAGTCTACTTGATGTGGGAGTATCTGATGAGAAGAGCCATGTTCCCAGCAACCCCTGCAAGATGCAAAATAGATGATTAATGCAAAAGAATCTGGCAGAGACTGATATTCATGAAAACCACACAGCTTCTTATGAAGTCTAGACTGAAATGCCATGGCTCTTCAAGTTGAAGAGCCAGGTTATTATTGTGTATGGTTTTGAACCTGGACATTAGAAAGGCATTAGGGAAGGTCAATGTGCTCAAGCCCAGCTGCTTGCTGCCAGCCCTGTGGATAACAAGAGATGTTTTCTCTTCTGTCTTCCCTGGTTTGGCTTCCAGATTCCTTGTCAGAGTCCCACCATGCTTGTGTCATGCTTGCTGCCTCTTTGCTCTAGTGTCACTCAGTGATCATGGATCAAGCATACTTTTAGAATAATTTCCCTAATAAGCAACTCTATATTTTGCATAACTGTGATATTATATAGTCATCACCCAATGAGTGCTGTATGTTTCACTAACAGATAAGGAGGTAAAATGGGACACATTTATGGGCCCAGGTGCTGCTAGATTCAACACTCCTCTCTTTCTCCTCTGATTATCTACTGTAACCAGAAAAACTCCACTAGAGAACTAGGAATGCATCTTCTCATGAAAACAGCTGCATAAAATGAGAATCCCGAGGTCATTGTAGTGAGCAAGGGCATAGCCTTGGCTATGGAAACAATTGAGTGAGCAATGTGACCTGAAGCCCAGTTCCCTTGCGCACTCACTTTCAATCTCCCGCACTTCCCCAGCTGGAATTTTCTTACGTGTGCGGCTGCCTATGCTCTTTCTCACAAAATACACTGGAACATTTCAGACACTGACAGAGGTAAGAAAATGGGTTTTAAGTTGTTTCCATAGCTGACTAGTGTCAAGCAACCAGCTTCACTGAGGTCAATGTTCATTAATTTCTTGATTCCTCTTACTACAGCCCTTCTATTTTCAATGGGCAAGTGTTGGTTATTTTTCCTTGGGCTGTCTTTTGCTTGGTATTTTTTTTACTGGAGAAGGACAAATACACAGAATGGGATAGTTAAAAATTAGTTCTTCTTGTAGTGCATATGTCACTATTTCAGTGAGTATGGAGCACTAAGCATTCAGAACACAGGTAATCCCTTCCTCAGAGAAATACCCCCAACAACCAGCTTTAGCTTTTTTTTTTTATTTTGCTCCATTAAGATTTAATTGTTTTTGCAAAAGGAGAAACTCCAAAGGACTTCCCCAAAAAAGAATGAACTATGACACTCAGACCAGTTTCTGGTAAACCAGAAGACTGAGCCCCTTTTGATAGAAGAGGGAACTGAATACCTTTACATTTAGCTGGGAATGCTGCTGTTATTTAATTGCTAGAAATTTGGGCTGCTCTCCAGCATGCTTGCTTTGTGCACACTACTTGTGGGAAAGCAGTTTTGCAGAATGAATCCCACAGATAAATAATTGTATATCTTGTAAATTCTAGGATTTAGGCAGGAGATCACAGCTGCTGCAAAATAACTTCCTACTTCTATCACATCTCCTTGAGGTACAGAGCAATTTGAGCTTTAATAGAAAGGAACTGTCTTTGAAGAGCACAGCTGGAGCATGTTTTGTGGGGTTTGCTGTTCACAATCCAAACAGGAGAAGAAAGAGGGTAGTGCAGAAATCAAACCCAGCAGCCCCAGGAATCAAAATGACATAGCAGATTTTCTCCTTTCCCCTGAGAGGCATCTCTTTTACCAGAAGGCTGTGTCCCTTCAGCAAATGAATGAAGGAACCAGGGCCTTCTGATTCCCATGAGACTTGCTCAGTGAGTTGGGGTTTTTGTATCATCATTGGAGGGTTTTTTAAATGCCCAGAAGAGTTTTTGCTAAGTCAGGGCTCAGAATAAGTGCACTCCTTGCTTGATTTCATCTAGGCTCTGATGAAATAGCCTTGTCTTATCATCTGCTGTGCCTTGGTCTGCACACAAGCTAGCTAGCATTTCTAGTGTGGTAAAACACAGTATTCTATAAAGGAAGATTAAGTGGAACCAATAGCAATCAAACTGTATTTTACAAATCTTTCAGCATATATAGCAAACATAACTCAGAAAAAAACAGGCTATGAGGTATATTTATTCATACTCTAGGTTAAATCTACCATGGAAAATACCATTCAGAACTAATTTCCTTATTTGAAGCTTAAGAAAATAGCACATAATTCACATGATATCATACATTCACTGACTGGATAATGGGGGGGGAAGACAGCTCACACTGAATAGGTAAGAAGTAGTTGTGAATTCTGCAACAGGTACTTTAGCGAGAGAATACATACATTTATACATATATATACACATTTACAAAGTCTAGTAGCAGTAGCTATTTGGACTAACTAAATTACCCTAAATACTAAAAACTTCAGACTACCTAGGTGGAATTTAATGAGGCAAAGCTAGACTCTAGGGACACAGTTTAGTGATGGACTTGGCAGTGTTAGGTTAATGGCTGAACTCAATGATCTTAAAGGCCTTTAAACAATTCTAAGATCCTATCTCCGCAAACATGCTATATAATTCTGTTAAGTAAGCAACCAGGAACCACAACATTTGAGTTAGATTATATTATTTGAGTATAGGATACAACCTGACCATTTATGACAAAATCAGCAAATCACTTTCCTATTAAAACTTGATGGACATATATATACATATATATAAATATTTTAAAAGGCTATGCTTATTTAAAGTGTTTAAAAAGAAACAGACATTTGAAATCTCTGGTCTTTCAGGCATTTTGTATTTGGTATCTGTTTAAGATCCTGTCTTTCTTTACACAAAAGTATATCACAGTGTTTTGGCATAATATATAGGAGTGGTTACTTGTAAAAAAATTGTATAAGATTATAACAAGACAGTTTATCAAAATTTTGGAGCATGACAGATTTCAAAGCAGGGTCATTATCCAAGTGATGTACTGCTTTATAAAACATCAGTCAGAATCAACAAAGAATCAGTTAAACTCCTATATCACTGGAGTTGCTCATTTCAATCTATTTCAACTGCATTAACACAGTACCAGTATCAGTGGGCTCTGGTTACAGCCCGTGATGAGCTTTGTTTCAGAAAGTGTAGCCACAGCCAAAATGCATGGCTCTCCAAGGCAGTTCACAGCCCTCAGACAGCACTCCACAAAATCCACAGTAAATAGAGTAATAACTGTAAGAGAAGATTTGAGGCTCATAAGGAGAAAGATTGGCTGTAGACAACCAGCAAAGACAGATGCATTCCTGGTTTTGCAATGGAAAGTTCTGATTTGGCCACCATAAAAAGGAAGCATGCTGACTGCAACAGGTAAGGAACAGCAAGGCAAGTCTGAAGCAGCATTACCTCTCTGCTCTTTTGTGCCATCCATCCATAACTTCTACTCTTCCAGGGCATTTCTACTCTTCCAGGGCATTTCTACTCTTCCAGGGCACAGGGCAATGGCTGATGCAGGGCAATGGCATGGAATAGATCCATGCTTTCCTCCACACAACCAGCAGAAAGACAAAGAATAGCAAAGAGCACAGCAAAGCCCTCATGCAGCGCTGGGAACATTTGTGCAAGCCAAAGTGCTGTGTGTTAAGATCTGGGAAGTAAATTAGGACCCATTTCCTGGCATATGAGCTCACAAGGAAGGACTGGTGTTTAGAGAGCAAGTTTGGCTCCTGTCCCTGGTGGAAGGACCAGCCCCAGGATCAGTTCACAGGACTTGACTACATTTACCTCAGCTGCTGAACATGAAACACATGCACATGAGGCTTTCAGCAGGCTGCAGAGAACCAGAGCCACTGTCTCCTGCCTTGCCCAGGTCGTTCCCACCCACGCACTGTGTCCTACAGTGCTGGCAGAGAGGTCAGATCCTTGTGCTGGTTTGCCTAATGCTCACTGCTAAAAAAATGGGGTTACCATTCCCCTGTGATGCCCTGAAGCTGCTCCTCAGGACCAGCAAAGCCAAGGGCTCTGGCCAGGGTGAGCTGCACACCAGCAGAGTTGACTGCACCCACCGGTGACAGCCTCTAGAACAGGCCCAGAATTGTGCTGAAATTACCATGAAAAAAGAAACAATCTACCCTAAGCCTACAAAACTAGTGAATCCTAAGTAAAGTGTTTCAAAGATTTGACACCTCCTGGCAACCCAAGAGATATTTTGGAAATCAAAACCTGCAGTTTCTCCTTGTTTAGTGCTCAGACACAAAACTGAATAGCTTTGCTTGGTATGTAGCATAAGGCAGCTCTTGCCTCATTTTAAGGCCGTTTACATTCTCCTCCTCTACCTGCCTCCCATGCTGCAGCAACACAAGCATTTCACCTGTACACTGAGCAAGACACCAGCTAAGATCATCTGTCCCATCTCATTAGAGCTGCCCAAGCCCAGGCACTTGGCTCATGCCTTGCTGGGATACCCATGACCCTCAGGTTCCCAATGCCAGATGCCCAAATACACCCCACCAGGCCTCCAGCTCCCTTGTCTGACATGTACAGCTCCAGCACAAATCCTGCACCAGCCCTGGGGAGAGGTTATGGACACCCTCATGCATCTTTAGAGCAGCCAGAAGACATCAGCAGCTGGGGTGAGCCATTTGTGTTTAAGAGCCCTTGTGTTAACGTGACCCTGCCCTGAATTCACCCACTGGAATACTTTATAAATCCTGCCTGGCAGCCGAAGAATCCTGAAGCAAGAGGTATTGCAACTTATTCACTTACTGTAGGCAGAGCCCTCACCTTGCACCTCTCCAACCTGCCACCTGCAAGTCTGAGCTAATGCTCCCTTGTTTCCTTGTCTCTATGTGAGGAGAAAGAGATTTCCTTGTTCACCTTTTTCCTATTACTTGTGGCTTTTAGATCTCTCCCAGCTCTTTCTTTCCCAGCCTGACTCATTCCAGGCTGTGTAACCTTTCAGAAATTATTCCAGAACTTTCTCTATCCTTCTTTCCCTTTGCTGTTGTTTGCCCACTTCTGCTATTTTTTTTCCCAAACCAGCTTAAGGAAAATAAAAAATCTGCTTGGTTTTTATCACTGATATATTAGCTGCAGCCTTTATTTTAGTAACTCCAAGCTTGATTGCTATTTATTATTTTTAAAAGGAATGGGTGACTAATGGGTTTAGTCCTCTCTATAATTTGGATCTGTGGTGAATTTCTGTGTGACTTGATTAAAATACAACANATATATAAAAATATATATATATAAATATAGGGATCTGTCATTGAAGTTTATGGCATGCACACCAAAGAGAAAACGTTCCTTGTATTGGCCATGAGGATAAATAATATCCATGTCCATAGTCCTGGAAACAGCTTTTTTTTGCCTGAAATTTAGACTGTCACAGTCCAACTGACTAACCAAAATGAGACATATATCCATGCTCCACTTCAAATGACAGTGGAGTTATCAACTCTTGTGGAGCTTTGCTGGAAGCTTTTACTCCTCTGGTCAGAAAAAGTTATAATATGACCCTGAAAGGTAACTAACATATAAGCTGTGTAACATGAAGCTATGATGAAGAAAAAGCACTTTAGCTGCATCATGTCATAAACTATGTGAGATCAACCACACCAGAGATGTCATTTATCCTCAAGATACTTCAGTTTTTGAGAAAAACCCATTGTAACTATACCTCAGGATGGTTTGTGTCAATCAGTTACTCTGCAACAAAAACACATTTTTCAAGCCAAAACTACTTGCAGTAGTCAAGGACAAAGAGCAGATATGAAGACAGCAATCAGCCCCTCTTTGGTGTTTGCTGAGCAGTCAAGCCTGGCTGGCAGTTGGACACAAGGCAATTATTGATGTGCAAACAGCACTTTGCACTCAGTTCCAATTTATATATTTAAATAGAAAACATATATTCTACTAAATCTGTTATGTGCACACCCTTCCCCTGCAGCAAAAATTTACTCTTGCAAAGTAAATTTATCTGATTGTAATACAAAGGTTCCATATCATGTTTGCCAAAAGCAAATACAATGCACTGGCCCTGTCCCCAGTTTTACTAGGTGCTTTTCTTTCTAAAGAAACACAACGTTACTAAATTTTCCTGGGTTTCATCTTTTTTTTTTTTAATTATTTCTGAGACTGGAGTTATTCCTACAGCAGTTTATACCCCCCTCTTCCCCCACATCAATTTCCGTTCCTCAACCTTAGGAGTATCCTAGCTAAGGTGATAATATCCATGGGGAGATTCCCCAAAGCTTGCTCTGCCATGATATCCAGTGGCACACAGAGAAGGTTCAGAACCACTGGCTTGGGTTCTTAAATGATGGAAGATCTCTGAGTAGCTTAAGCTCTGCTTAAACCCTCACAAAGCACAGACTGGACCCTGAGTCTCCAAACACACAGGCTTCTTACTTTGCGTGGCTCTTGTAGTTAGCAGTGAGTTCTGGGCATGAGGATAACTGCATGCATTCATATCAGGTGCTATTGATATTTTGTCAAGTGAGTTACTAGACCTGTAGCTGTAAAGTATCTGATGCTGAAAATAATTACAAGCTGAAAGATAAAACAGTACAAAATACCATTCAAAGGCACACTGGGGCCACATATTCACAAACAGTGAACTGAAAGCATGACTTCTGAGGTCATTGTATGTTTGCAGCTGGTTTACTCCAGAGAAACCACAGCATCTGGCAGTTACGTGCTTAGGCACCTAAGAAAAGAACATTGAAAATAATAATATTTTTATTCAGGTCAGCCAGAGTGCCTTCAAAAGAAATATTAGAAAAAATCCAATGGAATAAAGGAGATGGCTTTCAAGATTACAGCTACCTTATATTCAAATAAATATATTTAAATGGCTGGTCTTGGAAAAGGTCACAGTCTTTATGAATCATTCAGCATGTATTTCTTACTGGATTACTTTTCATGGGATAACGGGTATCTTCCTCCTTGTAAGGAAGGAAGATGTATTTACATCTCATGCTCAGCCTGTGAATGCAAGACTGTAGATAAATTTCATTTTAATCTGGTAATTTAATTCTTTAAATCACTGCAGAGGGAAGTAGCCCACTCGTGCTAATGGCAATAGTTTACTTACAAAGCAGAACAGGAACTGAGAGCCATTAAAACTTATATTAAAACTAATGCAGTATTTCTAAGTTAGTGAATCTAAAATACAAAGGAAACAATAAACTTTACCCAATCTGAAGCATGTATCCATGTATCTGGAAAATAAGGGCTTGGATTAATTTCCTTTGGTATATTCAAGTTTCTTTCCATGAAATTCCTGTTTTGCCACCTTAATTCCTCCAGGAACACTGCTGCTATCAAAATGTATTCTAAAAGTATATGTGCTAAATAATTTAAACTGCATTTTTTTACTGCATGCATCACATTTTTATTTTTGCTATTATTTTTTCACCATTGTACAGTTATAATATGTAATCAGAAAACAAAGTCAACACCTAGAAAGCAGATGGCTTAAACAGGATTTGAAAATGATGCTGTGATAACTTATCTTCTACATTTTTAGATATAATTACATGTTCATAAATAAAGACTACATAAATATTGATGAACAAAAAAAGGCACACAAAGAAAATGGAAAATATAGAGCTGCACAAGATCTACTGTATGCACCATGTATGATATTTAAATTTATTTACAGCTAATGTAGTTTATAATCCACTTCATCATCAGATACCATAATCCAAAATTGGACTTCAGGTATTGTTTTCTTACTTACAGCACCATTATCTAAGTACTAAGCAGAGGAAAAAAAAAAAAAAAAAAAGCCTTACACCTAGTTCAGTTGAAGTATTTTCTGAATTACAGTAACATATTGATTCTTTCAATGTATTAAAACTAAATCAAATCCCAACAGCAGATGAACACCTAAAATGGCCTTAGGGCTCAAAAGGGCTCATTTTATTTCTTGAAATGTGAATTTGGGGAAAAAAAAACCAGACTTACAGTAGAAAATTATTGTAATTTTGTAGAATTGTTCAATCCATTTTAAACAACCCCAAAAGCTCAAAGAAATGTAGATAACTAAACACACACCTCCCTTTCCCTCCTACCCCCATCCCCTGGTAAAAAAATTCCGACAAGGATTTCCTAGTTTGCGCTGGGATAAAGTTAATTTTCTTCTTAGTTGCCGGTACAGTGCTGTGCTTTGAGAATGATGTTGATACAACACGAATGTTTTAGTTATTGCTGACAGTGCTTACCCCAAGCCAAGGACTTTGCAGTGGCCCATGCTTTGCCAGTGAGCAGGAGCGCAAGAAGCCTGGAGGAAGCGCAGCCAGGCGAGCTGGCCCGCCCTGGCCAAGGCGATATTCCAGAGCAGGGAACATAATGCTCGGGATCTAAACTGGGAGCGAGTTAACGGGGAGCTGCCCGCGCCTGCTCATGCAGGATGGGGCGCGCATCGGTCAGTGGGCGACGAGGAATTGCCTTGGGAACCACTTCTTTCTCTTGGGCTTTACTCAGCTCTCTGCTTTTCATTACAATTATCATTATTATATTTATTACTATTTTTGTTACTATTATCATTAGTACGATCCGTGTAATTATTATACTTTATTTTGTTTCAGATATTAAACCGTTCTTGTCTCAGAGGTTTACCTTTTCCTTTCCCGATTCTCCTCCACCCGGAGTGGGGCAGGGCGGGGTCCGGGGTTACACCGGGACAGAGGAAGGTGGAGCGGCCGGGGCCCGGGTTTATACCAGGACGGCGGAAGGTGGAACGGGCGGGGCCGGGGTTACACCGGGACGGGGGAAGGGGGAGCGGCTGGGGCCCGGTTTTATACCGGGACAGCGGAAAGTGCNGCCCCGCGCTGAAGGGCGCTCGCTGCAGGGCGCTCGCTGCAGGCGCGGCCGGGGCGCTCTGCGGAGCAGCCCGGGCAGGTGCGGGGCCTCTGCCCTGGCACAAATTCGTCCCCGGTGGGCCGCGACCTCCCACCTCTGCCCAGCCGGGAGGTCTCCCCACCGCAGCCACGGCCCACGGCAGCGATGGACGCGGGTCACAGGCCTGGGGCTGTCCTAGCTGTCGCTGCGTGGCAGAGGGCGAAGGAGGAGAGTTGAGGGATGTTTGGGCTGTGCCAAGGCCCGGGAACAGCAAGAGCGGGATGATCTCCCCGCCCTAGAAGTCGTATCGCACATGGACCGCAGCACCGCGCGGAGTCCTGGATGTCATTGTGTGCCGTCAGCCCTTTGTCTTCTCCAGAAACACAGGCTGCTGTCCCTGAGCCCAGAGCAGGCTCCGAGCTGTCCCCACAAACACAGGCTGCTGTCCCTGAGCCCACAGCAGGCCCCCANTCCGAGCTGTCCCCACAAACACAGGCTGCTGTCCCTGAGCCCAGAGCAGGCTCCGAGCTGTCCCCACAAACACAGGCTGCTGTCCCTGAGTCCAGAGCAGGCTCCGAGCTGTCCCCACAAACACAGGCTGCTGTCCCTGAGCCCAGAGCAGGCCCTGAGCCGTGCCCGTGTCTGAGCATTGCACGACCCTGCACAGAACAGCAGCAGTGGGCGAACCTGGGGCTCTTCTCCTCATGCATAAGAGGAGTAACCCTAAGGTGAGGAACGGACAGCAGTGGGGGAAGTATGCTAAAAATGCAAAATAGCAACCCCCCCACCAAAAAAAAAAAATTAAAAAAGAAAAATAAGGTTTTTTAAGGTCTTGCAGTGTGCACATAAATCAAAAATAAGGCCATAACTCCAAGAAGCTTTTAATTAAGCACAGAAATGTTGCATGTAACAAGGAATGCAGGGACACATGCAGCATGTTAACAACCATACTATGGAAAAGCTTTTTCATATATTCAGCTTTGCTCTCATAGACGGAGAACGTTTATTAACAGTCCCTTTACTCTTTACAAGCAAAATACAGGGAAAAAACCCAATGTAATCGAATCCTCTAGTCATTCATTCACCAGGTAGGATGGACATTATTTACTGGAAAGACATATATGGGAGCAGACTAAAGAAAGATCTGAGCTTGTTTGGGAAAATCAGCATAGCAAGCAATATAGCTTGCTATATTAATAATAATTAATACATATTAATAATAACCAGCATGGAAATATAGGAAATCAGAAGTCAAGTGAGTAGAAAATGCAACAGATTACTATGCTGAGTCCTCTACACAACCCATGAAATAAAAATAAATACAAGATAAAGGTGCATATTTTGTAAAGGATGTTTAACTTCAGTTTGGAAATTCTTAAACAGAAGCCCACATGATAAAACTACAGATATGGCACATTCACAGAGAATCTGAGACATCTGAAATGCATCAGACCCATAGAGCTGACCCCAAATGAGTGTGCCCCACAGAGCTGACCCATGGACATGGCAAGGCCTCACGTCACACAGACAGCAGGGAAATAAGCTGCCATTATTTGTACATCATTCAAGGAATCCACACTTTGGCTTTATTCCACAGTGTTAAGCAATGCAATACTTCGGCTCCAAGTCATGGTCCAGACAGTCCAAATAAAAACATTGAATATCCATCAGTTAGGCTTCCTAAACCACATCCAAAGATATTTGAGATACCTAAGGGTAGGTGCCACATATGCCAGCATACTAGAGCAAACACTTGAAGATTATGGAAATGGCTGAATTCTATTCCTTTTTAGTTTGTGGGAGGTTTTTGGGTTTAAATTTTAAAACTTTTTGGGATTTGTACCTTTTTTAAAGGTACAAATCCCAAAAAAAATCCTTTTTTAGGATTTGTCTCCTGCCTGCAGTTCTCAGAAGATTTAGCTCATTACATATATCCTTTGTAGACAGAGCTACCTGAAGGACAGAAAATCTGTCAGTGTAAATCTGCACTTCCATTTACTGAGAGCACCTCAAAAAATGCTCCAAATGCAGTGCAGAGCTAAACTCAGGGTGCACCAGTACTGAGTTGTCATCAGTATCTTAGCAAATCTGAAGTCCAGCTCAGTCTTCTCTGCCTTGATTTTGCTGGGATAGCATTCCCTCAGCTCACAGTGCTGGCAGGAGGATCAGTACCATGAAGTCTGCTTGATGCTCAAGTATTAGCTGAACACCCTTTAAGAATGTACAGAAAAACTCAGAAACTCATGCAAGAAAGTAGACTGAGTTGTCTTCTCAACCACACAACCCCAAAGGCAAATACAATCACTGAAGATCAGGACCCAGTCACTCCTGAGGTAAAGGCACCCTGAGGGGTGTGGGGGGGTTATTATATACATATACATATATATGATATCTTACAATAAATGTGCATTTATGTTCATTCCTCCCAAAATACTGCACCAGAGCAGGTTTCAGGCTCCTCCAGGCAAGAACTCTGGATGTGCAACAATGATAGTCTTGTTCTACTCTGAAGAGCAGCACACGACAGTGTAGCCACTGCCAAAAACACAGCCAAAACCACTCATGTTAGATATGTAGGCATTTCAATCCCAGCCAAGCTCTTTAGTTTGATTTATGGTAGAAGTAGAGCTCTTTTACTTTAGCAAAATGAAATAAAATGAAATCTAAACAAGTTCATTTCTATTTGGAAATTGGTAAAATATTCTTTTCCTTACCCTTTGGAAATTAAATGTTAGTTAGGCTTCCTTGTCAGCACTCAACACTGAATTGCAGCTGGTCTTCTCTCAGCCTAATAAACACTGTAGATAGCAGCTCAATTTGTGTGATGTTGGAGAATTCAACACCACTTTAATCTGTCCAGGGTGGTCTACTTTCTTGATTAATGAGTATTTCCCCACTGCTTTGCTCTGTTGGTTCACAGAGGAAAGGCACGAGCTTACCTGAGCTATCAGGATTAAAGGATAAACAGACATTTCAGCTTTCTCAGAATTTTGCCTCAAAGTGACAAAAATGAAACGCATATATCAAAGGATTTGATGCCTAATAGCAATGTTCTACCCCAAAGGTAGAAAATCATAAAAGCAGCAATAACTGACTGTGCTGCCCAAAGACCCATGTCTACTAGCAGTGGGGAAAGAAGCCCAAGGTGAGCTCAGAAGTACAGAAACTACAGCTTTGAACCTGGAGGACAATCCAGAAGTGAGGTGAGCACAGCCTGTCCCACACTTGCAAGACCAAGTGCAGAGATCCCCAGACTTGAAAACAGGGTGGGTGTGACCCCCTCTGTAAGGTGGCAGCAACCAGCCCCTCACCCTAACCCCCCCCAGGTACTGCATGACTTTTCTGCTGGGCTAAAATACCAAATTTTAGGTCAAATCATTGCAGAAAATGCACCTAAGTGTAGACAAAATGGGGCTAACAGGCTGAAAAGGTGGTGGAGAGGAGGTCAGAGGCTCATTTAGCACCTGGCTGCCCCTGGGTTGCAGCATCTCATCCCTCCTCTGGTCTCATAGGCAGCATTTCACACTCTCTTCAGACTGCTTCTGTGCAAAGGAGTGAGAAAACTCAGCCCCAGGCAACTGCAATTCCAAACCACAGCCAACCCTGCTTTTTCTGCAGCCTCCCTCAGAAAGGGGGATGCAGGACAATAACAGCTTTTCCTGTTCCCCATGTACTGGCAGGAATATCTCCCACCCCTGGAAGCCTTTTCTTTTACCTCTGTCCCTTCCTTTCTCTGCTGGAGACATGCTTGGAGCACGAGGAGCAATGTTAGCAAAACTATTAATTCCCTGCTAAATTTTTAAATGCTCTTATTTATATTATTTTTATATCATTATTTATTGTTTTAAATGATAAATTGGATTTATTTTGATAGGATTGGATTAATTGGGTTAATTTACTTAAACTGGATTTGTTTTGTGGGGCTTCCTCCTGACCCTCAGCACAGGAAGTACCTGAGACCAATCACCAATTTCAGGCATGAGGGGAAAATAAAGATAAGATGATGCCTTTTGTGAATGCTTCAGTACTCAGAATAGGACCAAATAACACAGCAAGGATGATGGTTTTGCTTCAGAATAAGACTTCAGAATAAAATAAAGAGAGAAAAGGTGTAATCATACCATATGAGAAGTTTATATTTCAAATCCAGAGCAAAGGGAGGTCCCTGCCATATGTATCTAAATCTTGCAAAGGTCTAAAATGTAGGTCACATCTATTTAGGACACTGAGCATCCCCTTTGGCTAGTTCTACATGGCTTCACACTGAGGTACTTGAAGAGCTGTTTGGTTCACCATGCTACTTAGCATCCAGTTCTGAAATGCTATTCTCTCGCCCCAGGTATATGTATAAAGTTTCTATTGGCTTCTTCTCAGGACTGGAGACTTTAATTTTGGGAGAAAGGACCAAAAAAGAGGCACTGCAGTGCTGAGGATGGGAGTGTGCTTGTCTTTCACAGATGTTTCCCTGAAGTCTCTCAGTACTTCATTGGTAAATATGCCTTAAAATGAGTGTGATAATTTATGTTATCTGAGTGGCACATTGTTCCTTCCTGTAACAGAGAATCCAGCCAGTTTTACCTTGACTTTAACTTATTAATATTTGGGTCAAAAACTAGGAAAATTCAACAAGATTATAATGATTTCTCATAGACATTTGCATGACCAGTTCTTCATCCTGAACTTTCTTATTCCGTCAACCTGCCAAGATTTTAGTGAATGCCTCCACAGAGTTGTTATATAAAAGTTTTTGAACAAACCTATGAATCAAAGAGAGCATTCAGTCCTGTGTATATTCTTTGCTTGATACTGAACCCCTTGCTGATTCAGGAAAATATAGATGTAAATTTAGAGGGTCATTTGTTTAAAATTTTCTTTGAAGACAAAGAATATGTAGCAACTTAAATACAACCAATGCATCTAAGAACTGAGCACTAAAACATGCACCAATTTGATGTTTTTATGTTACTTTAAGCTAATACATTACTTAATTGCTTACTATTCTTTGAAAACAAAGCATGAGAAATTTTGAAGTTGAAAATACAGGAGATAAAAGAGAATGCAAAGCATCTCATCCTTAAACAGGGTTTTACCACCATCAGATTTAATGTAAAGATAACTGATATTTTTAAGCTCATTTTTTTACATGGCTGTCTGGAGCCTTGTTTTCAAACCAGAGAGTAATTTGGGCATCATTTTGGAGTTTGGCTCAAGCAGAAGTGTAAATAAAAATCAAATGGTATTTCTGGGTGTTTTTGGTAAAGTGTGTCAAAAGGGAAAAGTATAAATAGGGAACATGATGTTTGTGAACTAAAGTTTTCTGTCCATTTGATAACTTTCAGTAACAAAGGGGCTGAAAGGGGCCCCCACTGCTAATAGGGAAGGCAGAAGATATTTTCCAGTTCTGTTTAAAGAGCACTATGTCTACCGAGGGCTAAAGAAGTATCAGGTAGCAAAAGCTATCCAAAATGCAAAGAAGTAGTATGCTGGTGTGAGAAACACAGTGGCTATAAACTCCTAATTATTGAAAAAAAAATTTCTGAGGAATACAGTGAAACTGAGTCATTACCTTCTCATTTGCTCAAGTAACCATCTTACACTTCAATTGATTTATTGATGAAAAGCTTAGAAAAAGAGCTAGTAAGCATCTTGGAAACTTTAAGGCACAAATTTATTGCTCACAATTGAGATCCCATGAGCTTGCAACACTGCTGCAGATGGGAATGCTGGACAGCCACCATTTTTTAACTGAAACTGTTTCTTTACAACAAATTTACTGCAGAGGATACTTCCATAACAATGTAAAAATTAATAATAATAAAGCAAGTGCAGTGTATTTTTACAATGTCAGGTCATTGCAACCTTGCCTTTCCATTAATAGAATTAGTCTTTTCATATACAATCTTTTCTGTAGATTAGATACTTACATAATATAAGAATTTACAAACTTAGCTTCCCTTCCTTATTTGAATTTCACAAATGTTCAACATATTTTTGGCAACTATTTTCTTTCATTGTGAAAGATCCTTTTGCATCAGGGAAGATGCTCATCCTTGTAGCTATAAACTTGTGTTTGTTGTTTCAGCACCTCTCAAGTCTGGAACAAAACTTTAAAATGTCTCTTTAGTTTAGGGTTCAGTATTAACATATTTGATAGTACTTTGTAAGGCTTCGTTAGTATTGTTTTATTCATATGTAAAACATTCAGTGGAAAACTTTAATTACATATTACTGATACAGTACAACTGCTAAGTCATATCTGGGACCATTTATTCAGGAAAGTAAATGAATGCAAATCTTCTAAGAAAAATAAGAGAAAGGGAGAAAGAGCAACCTTTTCTTGTGTAGATTTCTGCCTGCAATGGGCATGGTCTTCACCACAAAACCACCACAATTCTAACACTCTGTAAAAATATACAAAGATGGTTCCTATTTGCAATGAAATAAAAGTGAAGATGAGGAAGAGGGGTTTGAAATACAAATTTCTTCACACCATCTTATTTTTCTTGTCAGAGAAAAAAATGAGACCAACTTTTAAAGCAGCTGGGGGTTAAATAACCACCACAGAGTTTTTGTCTTCTGGACCCTAAGGAGGCAATTCCCCTGGTATGGTTTGGAAATGCTTCATTTGAGACAACGTTTTAGTAACACTGAAGTGCAAGTAGATGAGTAGTAGCATAACCTTGTATTTACATTTCAGTCTGGGTTAGATATAATGACAAGTCTTTTTACAGTAACTTTTTGACACTGTAATTATGAAAGTAGTAAAATATTTCACATCTCCATGCAGCAAGCTCATCTGTAGAATGAATTTGGTATCTAGCAGTAGCAATGCCTCATCTCGGCTGCTGAAGACTGATGAAATGTAAGGGGTAACTCTGACAAAAGCCTGAATCAGTGCAGGAAGCATAAGGATGCTCTGAAAGGTTCTTGATAAACGAAAAACACTTTCAACTCCACGGCATATGTATCAGCAGATTGCAAATTTGTGTGTTGGAGGGGCTCCCAAAACAATCTTGCAAAGGCTGCTGAACACCAATGAAAGGCCAACAGTGGCTGGTATTTGAATCTAGCCAGCCCACTTAAGTGTGGGTTTTTTCTGCCTTTCTTATTTCTTCAAAGAGATTTGGGAAAGAAAGGACACATCTCTCTGTATCAACAGAATAAGGAGCAATACTCTCAATTCCAGCCTATTAATTTCCACAAGCTACCAGAAGCCTCAAGGAACAAAGAGAGGAAAAAACACCGAGGAACTTTATCCTTCTACCAGCATTTTTGCAATGCAATGGCACCCTTGAGACTTTCATATTGTTGCTGAAAGGGATTTTAAGCACTACACTGCAGTGCCAGTTTGCTGGGAAATTGCCTTATAACATCTAGATCAGTTGAAGCTTGTCCTCCTGTACCTTAGCTTGTGACTTAAGTGGCAACAGAAAGATGCCACTTGCACCAGTTTCTTACTGACTATAAGAAACAGCCTGAAACAAAGTACAAAAAAATAGCACCAATTCTTTCTGGAATGGCATAAAGGGACTGCAGTCCATAGTGAAACTTTAAAATTGATGTGTTTATGAGTCCAAAGAATTGCAAATGAACTCTTTCAAAAGTACAGCGATGAGTTACCACTTTTCTTTGAATCAGATGGTTGCAATAATGAAATAATACTGCATTTTCCCAACCAAACAGTCAAATCTGTGCTGTGATAGCAGACCCATTGGTGGTAAATGCAAGCATAGTCCAAGGGGGATGTTGACTCTTGCCCAAACTACAGCTTTGATAAGTTGGACTATCAGAGCGCAATAAACACTTCCAGTTAATTGTCCCACAGACACCAAGCAGCAGCCAAAAGCTTTTGATATCAAATAGCTTTAGTAGGCAGACTGCTTGGCCATCACCTTCTCAGTGCACTCTTGGGCCAACTGGTTTGGAACAGAGACATTTGGTACAAAAAACAAGCTTCTGAATGGACAGCCACTATCTGAACCATGTTCAGTCCCAGCTGTGCCAGGAATAAAAGTGGGAAGTGGAGTTTCCTAGGCTGGGTCTTAGAAGGGACAGGCACTGTGGAGGAAGTGGGAGAGATCTGGAGAGGAGGAAGGAGTCAGAAAGGAACAGGGCTGGACTAGCTCCAAAGGAACCCAAGCCCAGAGGTAAGAAGCAGTAAGGGTACTGAGAGGAGGAGAAAGCAAAATCACTGAGAAATGCCATAAAATGTTTGGAACCGTTCACTAAAAATAATTAATTTGTTAAAATTACTTGCCTTGATCCCTCAATAAGTCACTGACTTATCTGCACAGGGCAGCATAAGACAATGGACAACCAGATAAACATGTAAATTGGCTGAGGCTTTAAAAATGCTTTCCTCTAATTATCTGTCTCACTGGATAAATGCTGCCTACATAGTAGCTAGAGAACAGCAAAATGGAGAAGCTGGAGCCTTCACACACACAACTTGATTAAAAGCTGAATAACTTCAGTAAGAGCTGGAATGACACCTAGATTCTGGTCACAATGTAGGTTAAAGGCTGAGCTTACATCCAGACACAGGACTAGGCATCAGACTTGACACCTGCAGGACTCATTCCAAGGGGACCAGAAATGGGACAGAGATACTATTAATTCCGTAACTGTGTCACCAGTCTTAAGCAAGGACTCATGGCCAGAAACTTCATGGGACTATAAAAGCCTGTTTCTTGTTGCTACTCTTCTGACTATATAATATATATTTTTATGACTGCCTTAATCTGTTTAAAAAAAAAAACAAAAACACCAACCTTTTTCTGGTATGGTAATGCAGTCCTTGAAAAACTCTCAATAGGAACAATAACAATACTAACAATAATAATAATTGTAATATGGCTGTTAGTCATGGATTACACTGCTTTGTCAGTGAAGGTTCAAATGAAGTAATTCAAAATTAACTATTACTATTGTTGCTATTATTATTGTAATAATTCCATGAGGAAAAGATGCTCTTTAAGTTGTTCACAAAAGAGACAAAGGTTAGTATTTTAATCTTTCTCCCCCACACTGGTTTCTACAAAAATTGTGTAATAAAAACAAAGGAATCCCAATTGTTTCGTAATACCTTCTGAGCAAAAATAAATCTCTTGAACTCCAGAGATATTTTTGACAGTGAGATAAAGGTGTATTATGAGCGAGTAGGAGGCTCAGTGGGTGAATATAACTGCTACCTCTGGGGGGTATATCAGGGGTATATCAATCTGTAAGGAGAAATGTGGTTACTCTGTTTAATGGATATTAGCCAGAAGAGCAGTCACACAATTCATCTTCACTAGCAACTCTGGTGAGTGTTGTAGGGATTTTTACAGCAGAGCCATACATCAGTATAAACCACAATTCTTCAGTTGGTTGGCAAAATATAGTGCAGCACCCCTGCTTCTGTTAAATGCTCTTCTTCCCACTTTTGTAAGTACAGAAGAATCAAAAGACAGTAAACATTTTCACTTTTGGCATTCCACTTCAGATTTCCTATCTAGATCTTCATGTAGCTAGCTATTATTGCCTTCTTGGTATTTCTAGTAATTTCAAAAACATCTCAATGTAAACCTGCAATCAAGCACTGACAGTTTGAAAATTATGCTTTTCCCTATCGAGAGAATTCCTTTGAAATGTATATAGTGATTTATTTTAAAATATTTTGCTAAATAACCATGTAATGTTATTATATATACTGTATTATATGTCGTGCTCTCCACTGACTGTTGACAAAAGAGCTTTAGCAGGGATAGGAACTTAGATAATGTGATTTGGTTATGTAAGATGCTGTTAAATACTCTTTCAGTGTAGGATCTCCTCTTCTATAGGTATGTCTTAGGATATGGTGTCAGGATTTGGCTTTGACCAAAGTGGGCAATAGAAAGCCAAATCAATCACAATTCCAGCTCCCCTTTGAAAAATGGGCAATTTTATTCAGATTAGACTCATTCATATATTAACAAATTAAAAATTTTAAATAATTCTAGCTGAACCTTCATTCACAGGGCAATGCAACCCATGACTAACAGCCATATTATGATTTTCTTCTGCTAAAGCATTCCTTACCTTCAAGACTCATCTTTGCTGAATCTTAGCATCTGATTTGCAAAGCCAGGGATGCTGTCCAAAAACATGTTCCAGTTTCCGTACAGTATGTACTCCCAACAAAGTGTTTCACTTCTACAGTTTTAGTCAGAGCTCAGTATTCCACATTAAGCCTAGCTGTCAATTCCAGCATTCATAATTACATTGCTTAACCATACAAACAAAACTGAAGTCTGTTTGGTTTTCCCTAATTTGACCAACATAATTAGCATTTCATAAGCCCTCCCATTAGCAAAATATTGGGTCAAATCATTTATTGATATAACTCAACCAAAAAACAACAGAATTACCCCAGAGAATAATTTGGCCTATTAGGTTTTCATATAATGGTGAATACTTAACCTCTAATTATCTGCTTATGAAAACATAGCTACATAATAGAATCACAGAACAGTTTGGGTTGGAAAGGACCTTGAAAGATCCTCTATGCCAGCCCCCTGCAATGAGCTGGGACATCTTCAGATAGATCAGGTTGATGGGTCTGGGCCAAATCCAAAGGCCATCCTGATCAGTGGAAGACTGTCCACTGGCCTCAGAAAGCCTTAGGCTGGGTCCAAAGTATGGCACACTCGAGACTTCAGGTTCAGCAGAAAATTCATTGTTCAGTGTCTTGGCCACCAAGCTGAGGATATTGCCTTCAACTGATACCTCCTGGTCTGACCAAACAGCCCTTTAAGAGGAGAAGTTCAGCATCTGTCCCTTTCCAAGATCAACAGCCAAAGCAGCAGGATGAAAGAGAAGAGGCACAGGAGAGAAGGTAGGACTATAAATCATGTCTTGAAATGGCAGCTTGGAATGAAAAGGCTGATAAATACCTGGCCGTGTTTTATGCTATCCCAATACCCTGCTTTACTGCCTCCCCACTGGAAGAAACTCTTACACAAGCACAGCAACTCTTACACAAGCAAATAGGCACATTTCAGAGTTTATAGCAAGAGCCCTGTGTACTGTAAAACTCCTCTTATGTCCTAAATTCAGAACTTCAAATAAAATGAAAGGAAGCACCTGAATCTTTTCTATACCATAATGAAAATACAATTCTATGTGGGAGCCAAATGCTGGCTGCAACCTCCAATGCTTTGTGTGATTTGAGACCATATTACCCAAGAAATTGCTTCTGTCCCTGTGAAATCTTACTGCAGTCAAGATCTGCCGGGGTGTTCAATTATGGTTTTATGGTATAAGTGAGAAGGCTTTCTTTTGTGATGGGGGGCTGAGTTTGGGAGTACTCTCAGGGTTTGTGAAGGCTCAGGTTTGTTAACCTTCCAAGCGTACTGTAAAACTCTTATGCTGCAGTGCAAGGACAAACTAAAGCAGTGGGAAATGTTATATTCATGAGCTGTCCTCTGGCAGTATTTAAAGTGTGTAACATATAGAAAAGATAAGTGGAACACACCTGTACTTGTTGCCTTGCCTGTAAGGTAGTTTATGCATGGAGAGGAGGATATAGAACAGGTGATGAAAAAGTGCTGACTGGTCAGTTATTAAACCTGCCTAATCAGCACAGGCCACATGGAGCTTGGAAATTCATCTGACTATTCTGCTCATAGCAGTATTGTCTTCTCTGCATGAATCTTTCATTATTTCAAAAATTGTTACAATAATTATTAAAATTATTATCTTAATTTCCTTTGTTAGAAAAAGCAAAACATCTCTTTTGTTTCCCTTCTTTATTTACCCCTATTTTATTTCTACTTTATTCTTTTTCTGTGTGTAGAATAGTAACTGCTTTTTGCTTTCCAGAAGTTGAAAGAAAGCTGATGATTTGAAGCAGGGATTCTTGGATGAAATTTCAGGCAGAAAGCTCCTTCTTTTTGTTGACCAATGGACAGCAATTACTGGTAACCAGTTCTGGAAAATACCTTATTTTGCTCTGTCAGCCACAGCTGTAGACTTCTTCATTTCAAGCTTCCATGAGCAACAACAGGAAGTTGAGAGGAATCTGGGGTGAGGAGCATTGGTTCCTCACCAGCAACATTCAGGAATCAAGTTCAGATACTCACAGTAGCACTTTTAGCCTGAAATTCCATCAATCAGTGAAGTTCTCTATGGCCCACAGAACACTGTGGTTCCTAGACCATGTCCCATACCACAAGCACAGGAGGTCACTACACCTGCTCCACTGCAGTGCTTCAAGCCAGTATCTGTGCCATCCCCATGCTTTCACAGGTGGTGGATGCAATGTGATATGAACAGAAACAACATCCCACATGGAGTATTTATAGATAGGAGAGGATATTTCAGATAGGAGAGGATATTTCTACAAGAAGAAGAGAGAGTAAGCCAAAAGATTTTGGAAACACTGCAAGTTCCCATGACAGAACTACAAGACTACACTTCCCAAGAAACTACGCTGAATATGTGAGGAACAAGGATTTCTTGATAGTGATACATCCCACCCAAGAGAAATAAAAGTGTGAATTAGGCCTGTCAAATTATCAGCAAAACTGTTTGAAAAATAGAAAGGGATGGAAGATTCTGAGGTATCAGTCATGATGGCCAGGAGAAGAATTCTGATGAAAGAAGAGCCTTGAGGGAGTTAATGCAAAGGTGCTCTGTGAAGTTGAGGAAGCTGAAGCAGCACTGTGTGTGTGATCTGGAACATGCCACTAACTTTAACCATGAGGGGTAACTCAATTCATTGAAGTGGGCAATTTCAGGAATAGAAGTATTGGCTATATGGAATGCTATATTTCTGTGGATTCTGAGATACACTGGAAAGGAAAAAGCAACAAACCTTATTGTATTATTAATTTCCACTATAAAATGCCTCCTATTTCCTTTGAAATATTTTATTTTCTTTACCGTTTTCTGCAGAATTCAAACTTTAACAGATACATAAATCATGAAGGTACTTTTTGCCTTGCCCTGAAAAAAGTCCAGTTATATCTGGAGAAGATCACTGAATGACAGCATTTCTTATCCATGTATCAGACAGCACAGGGCAATGTTGTCAGCCGGGTAACACTCTTCAATATTTTTTTCTACTCTGTGTACATTGTTTTAGAATTAATATTAGCTAGGAACAAGTTGATAACATAGATATATTATGTGGAACAATTCTCAGTTCCTGAAAACACTTCTCAAGAGTGATATCCTTGTAAGAATAGGGAAAAAGCACTCATAGTCTTTGATCTTGATCAGTGATGTGGAAAAGACATATTAAGTTAAGGCACTAAATCTATGCACAGTAAGAATATTGGTCTTCTACTTCCTAGACAAAGAGTTTAAGCATCCTGAGAATATTGAGCTAGGTGAGGAAGGGGCGTTCTGACTGATATAGTAAAAAGTAAATTTAGATTGCTTTAAACCCTTGGAGTTGCAAAGATATTGGAAGCTTTCCAAAATACAAAATAAGAGCACAAAATAAAAATAACTAACAATAAATAGAATGGGAACCTAAATCAGTCCAATGAGATATATATGCCCGCATTATCTCACTGATCCAAGTGATCCTTTTCAGTCCTAAACGTTTTATTCCTAAGTGTAATTTTTCATTACATTCTTGTTCATTGAGCAGGTGTGTTCCAGCACGTCACTACAGCAGTCACACAGCTGTCCCCTGGCCAGGAGGCAGCTCTGTGGCTCTGGAAAGCAGAGGAGCCCTTCCAGCTTCCACTGCAGGTGCTCTGACTCCTGCAAGTTCACCAAGTGTGTGCCAGAGCAGAGCTGCCCAGCCTTGTCTGGAGTGGTGGTGTCTCATGGAGGAGACCCTTGTTCTGTGACCTCAGACAAGACACTACACTTCTCTGTGAGTGATTTTCTTTTTGACAGTGTTACACAGATTGTTAGGAACAAAAGCAGTCAGGACCTTTTGCCATATGCACTTATGCACTACTGCAGTAGGAATAAATAAGGATAAAATAAAATAGGATAAAAGAAACACAGCAATCTATGTCATACAGGTACACTCAAAGTCTCTCAAAGTCACTCAAGTATCTGTGTACAGCTACTACTGAAGGTCCTTTCCACCATTCCCAATTAACCATCTTCACCCATGACTGGTCTAACTAGACTAGTTGGATAAATGTCATTCTTAAGCATGAGTGACAGAGGCATATGGTAGCCAATAAGTGTGCTATTTATGCAAAGTTTCTTAAAAATAAAACCATTTTTTAAAGCTAAGAATGTTCTGAAATGTGAATGAAAATAAAATAATTGAGGTTGTCAAGTCAGGCAGTTGGAAGTCAGGAAACATGAAATGTCTTTATTTGGCACTTCTGAATATGCATTAGGATACAAACTTAAATTACACAGTGACTGACTGATGACCAGAAGGGCTCCCATTTCAGGCATTCAGCACAAAAAAAAAAAAGAAAAAAAAAATCACCACTTTGTACATAAAGTCATGTTAATGAATAAGGAAACTCCAGTGTTGATAAGAGTAATAGGAGCCATACTTCTGGCTGCACATATACAGAAGAGGACATTAAATTGCTTCAGAGAACAAGATAAATGAAACAACACGAACACATCCAACATCTAGGATGCCTCCAGAATTGTTCAGAAGAGATTCACCAACCCCTTAGTTCAAAGTGCAAGAGGGGATTGAAACTGCAAGCAAAAAACTTTTCAGTGTTTCTCAGAGGGAAGAAGACATTATTTCAGTCACTAAAGTTTAATAGGGAAATCAAATTTATGCTCCAACAAAAACACCTGAAAATTTAAAAGCAGAAATAACCTTTTAATCTCTAAAGGCATAGCAATATGTAATTACATATTTAGACAGCAAAAGTCTGATAGCCAAAAGCTTACATGGGACACATTAATTAAAGTAGTTTTGATAATTTACCTGCCTTGCTGATGAGCAGTTTTCAAAGCTATTGACTGGGAAGCTGATACTGTTTTTCATGTCACTCCTAAAGACTAGAATTAAATTCTGTAAGCCCCTATACATAATTGATACTTTCAAAGAAATCCAGAATCTCAATTTATGTGAAATGTTTTAATTTCTCTAATGCAAATATGTTGTACTGTGTTCGTTGTACTTTTACTGTGTTATTTGTACTTTTTCTGTAATGATTTTGTACTTTGGTTTATCCCAGTTCTCCCCTGTTATGATGGTTCTGCCCATGTTGCCTCCTCCCTTCCCTTTCTGTCAATCCCCTGCCTCCTCCCCCTGACTCATCAATAATCACTGAGTCATTCCCTTAACCCCTCCCTGGTGTCCTGTCCGTCATTCAGCAGCCCATCCCTTCCCCTAGAAACTTCTACCAAGGGCATCGAGTGATTGGTTCAGGCACCGGGGTCCCTCCCTCACAATGTCCTCATTGGTTTCCCCAAAAGCCTGTCTTCCCCATTTCCACACCCCCATGATCACCCATTGGCTCCTTGTTCAACCCCTCCCCTGTTCCCTCCTCCCTTGATAAAGTGTTGCACTGCAGGGCTCCTGGTCTTCGGACGAAGATTGCCCTGGGTTTCGGGGCCTTGCTTTAATAAGCCTGGATTAACACCTTCGCCTGGAACCCGCTCCCTCTTTCACCCTCGTCGCTCCACTGCCTCACCCCAACAAGGCGAGAGCCTTAGACGCTCTCCTGACTCCCCGGGAGAACGGGAGAGTGTCCCCCTGCTGTGCCACCGCGAGCTGGGATTTTCCGACAAGAGATTCGGAGAGGCACGGCAACACAAATATAAATAATTTTACTAAAGTCAAGTTTGGGTCAAATGTGCACATCCTTAGGAGATTAAGTCAAGAATAGTTACACCAGCTCAGACCCGCAGCCCATGTAACATTTAACAGTAGTGCTTTGCTTTCACCCATGGTCAGTGAGAGATCTTTTAGAAAAGAGAAGAAACTGAATGCCCCTTCTCTGGATGCACACTCTCAGCTTTTGGCAGTCAATGGTTTCAGATCCTCTTGACTAGAAGTTGCATCTGATCACTCTGTGAAATAGCTGCTGAGAGCTCAGTTTTTTATGTTATGTTCAGGAAAGCAATTATTTTTGATCAGCTAAAATATAGAAATCAATAGAAGTGTTATATGAATGAAATCACTTGCATGTGTAAAGTCTAGGCCAGTAGAATGAGCCTTTCTGAAAGCAGCTATGTCCATCACTTTCCTGGCTTCTCACTCCCTTCTCAAGTCAACTTCTCATTCTTTTAAAGTTGGTCACAAACAAGTGAAATACTAGGCCTGTAGAGAGCTGTGTTTGCAGCAGTCAGGATTCTGGAAGTACACATGGGCTCTTTGAGAAGCACTGCTCACAGAGAAGTTCCCAGAAGCAGAGGCACGATTCAGCCCTGAGGGTTGAGAAGCAAGGGAGTGGACACGAGAGCAGGGAAATGAAATGGATGATTAAGAACATGACTAGAGTATGATAAAGTAAAGCAAGCAAAAATGGAAAAGAGAAAAAGAGGAACAGAGCCACAAGCCACAATGAAAGGTTTTGTAGAGAATGGAAGATCTCATTTGATGAAGCTTAATGCTGCATTAAGCTCTTTTAATAATCTGATAATTTTTTGAACTGCTTTTCTATCTTTCATGTAATGTAGGTTCTTTTGTCAACTCTTGATTTTTACAATAGCTATTCACACTTCTAATTATTTTTTACCACACTCTTACTCATTTTGGATTTAAAAATCTGTATTTTATATTCTTATTATACTAATGTAAATTTAGAAAATCTGAGTAGCAAGTGAAAGGATTTCACTGCTAGGCTACTTTTCATTCTACATTTAGGACAGGACTGCCTTGATTCAAAAGCAATTACATGAAAGCAACTAAAACATTTAATAAGACTGATCTAAAAATGTTTATTGAAGAGAGACAGCACTGCTTGACAGATTTTAAGAGATGAAAGAACAAACCACATTCATATATGAACTGTAATAAGACTCCCACTGAAATAAATATCAGGACTATGGCTTTGAACACAACTCCTCTTTGTATTTTTGAAAACTACTATCACAGCATTATGTTACCACATTAATGGCATGAGAAACTATTGAACTGCTACAGATTGCACACAACAGACAGCTTACCCTCTGTCTAGTTATTTACTTACATATTTTCTAATATATAATATACCATCGTTCCAATGTGTTTATCCCTTTACCAAGTAAAAGCTTCTTCACAAACATAAGACAAAAAAATCTTCCCCTGCAAAAATCAAAGTGCCTGAAATGAGAAGATAGATTAATCAAAAAAGGCATTTGTATATGAAGTTTTAATAAGCCTAAATGATGTTATGGACACTGAAGTTTTACAAAATATTTCAGAGTGGTGCTAAATGTAGCAGAAAGGTTCCTTTCTGCATGCTCAATTTGCAACATGAGTTAATTTCCTATAGTTATCTCTTAAATGCCAGTCATGTCAGCTCTGAATATGCATGATGAGTAACCTTTCTAAGATACACCATGGCCAAGCCCTTATGCTCATCAGCAAATGGAGCAAGAAAAATAATTCAAAACTGCACATTTGTTCACAGAGAGAGCAAGGACTTATTAGGTTGTGCAAAGCATCACCCTCATGCAGCTTCAGAGCTTTTGGATGAGAGGAGATACTCCCTTCCAGTTTGCTTTCCCACCCCTTTATTTAGTTATGCTATTTACACTTGCTTCTCTTGGGGATGGTGAATATGAGGCTGCTGTGCTGTAGGTACAGGTAGAGCAAATACACTCTTGTCCATTGCTTCTCTTAGATACACACCAGTTTCTTAGCATGACTCACATTATTTCTATAACTCCCACCATTTATAATTTCACTTTCCTGCACAGTTCCTGACTGGCAGATTGCTAACACTCCTGGCCTTTTTTCTTGCATGGCATTTTCACTAGGAAGAGTAAGGGCAGTCAAGTCAGTACTAAATCCAGATTAAAACTAATTAACTTGCCCTTCCCAAATAACAGCTTAAAATTGAACTTTCCTAAATTTAGGCATTAAAATTTTATTATTAATTTTTAAATTAAGATATTAGAAACGTGCCTTTTAGCACTTGAACAGGTTTCAGGATATCTGAGATCTGTGGCCTGACTGGCCACACTGACTTAGGATATTTATTCCTTAGGAAAAACACCACATGAATCCCTTAATATTCTTTTGCATCTGCTATGGCTAGTCCACAGTGCTCAACCTGTAGCTTCAGAGTAAACATAGGGCTTAAATATTCATTTATATTAATTTGAATTAGCAACATACTGTTCCTTCTTCATATTTAAATAATCTAGCATTGAGTATATAACGGAATTTCAAAGAATTTCCTAGTAACTTGTGTGATCAGCATGTGAATAGCATTGTTTTTTTAAAAAATCTGTAAGAAATAAAGCATTAAACTACCTATTCACTTCAGTAACAATGATGCAGGTCCCATACATATTCACTACAATATAATAGAATGTGTCAGTGCTTTAACTTGCTTTTTTTGTTTGTTTGTTTGGGGTTTTTGGGTTTGTTTTTTTTGGTTTTTTTTGTTGTTTGTTTGTTTGTTTTGTTTTGTTGTTGAGGGGTATTGGAGTGTATTTTTCCTTTGTTTGTTTGGAAGGGGGGGCTTTTTGCTCTGTTGTTGATTTCCTTACCAGTAAAAGCTGGCAGGGAATTACCATTGCTTATAGGATCTCATATAGATCTGCTTTCTTCCAATATGAAGCTGTTTCCAAGTCTTTTGAAAATTCTCAAAATCAACTAAGATAATTCTTGGATTAATTTGTGAGTGTCAATATCCAGCTATTGCTGTAGAATAAATATTCTATTATAGAAGATTAATACATTTTCACAGTAGGAAAATCAGCCACGACTGTGAAAGAAACAGGATGCGCTTCCAGTGTGGATGATCTATGCCTGCTCTGAAATTCTCAGTACAGCAAATTTCTGTCTGTAACATGATTTTCTTTTAGATGAGGGTAACTGTAAGAGATACAAGTAGAGAGATGACAAATAAATGAACTTTGACAAGATACCCATATATGATGTCCAGTGCCATTGCAGACACTCGGGTGTGCAGGTACCTGAGTCACCTGCACAGTGGCAGGTAAGACACAGAAGCTATAGAAGACCACACCTTCCTTAAGCCCCAGCTGGAGATAGGGATGGCTACATATGGTTACCAAGTATTGCATTAGATCTGAGGAAATCTGAAAAAGGTTCCAACAAATCACATTAAGGAAGAATGTAGAAGTCCTAGAAATAAAAGTTGTAGAAAATTTTCTCAGTCCTCCACTGTGAAACCTTATTCATTGCCTTGCTTGCTGCTCCAGATGACCCACACAGACATAATGGGCATTGTGTTTGTGTAAGGTGATAAATAAATATTTGGTATTTATAATTAAAATTCTGGTATGACAGTCTGTGGTAAATGCTCAAAACAGACTTATTCTGAAACCCTTCTACATCTGGTATGCTAACTGTGGCTCAGTAAAGTTGAATGTATATTTTTAAAGGCAAAATCCTAGCAGTTTTGCCCACGGAACAGGTAGGATGAGATTCAGTTCTCCTACATCTGAACTAGTCACCTCCATGCACCCTTTGCAGTCAGTCTGATCTATTCAGACACCTACTTTAGAATGAGATTAGTTACACTTTTCACTGACTAGACCTTCACTGACTGTAAAGAAATGCAAGGGCAACAAGCTCAGATGGAGACATCTGCAACTCTATGAATTCCACACATTTTGATAAACTCCAGTATGAATTGTACACTGAATCCCACTGAATTCACATTATTTTTGGCTGTAAAACCACCCCTGCACTTGCCATTTCAGATAGCAGTACCCTCCACAGCTAGCATTGCTTCCCAGCTCCCCACTGAATATAGCACTACTATCCACCTGAGATAGGAGTTGACAATCTGGATGATTTACCCAAGGCTTCAGGAGGAGTTCATAGCTTCTTTTTAATTCCATACTTATCCTCCCAGACATGGGCACAAGCTAACAATATGGACTTCATTCTTTTGTGATGTTAATATTTGGAAAACATATTTAAAGCCTCTGATGATCCAGAATTATGAGGTCTTGCTGTGATTATTACATAGTTTGACTTCAGCCCCTAACTTCTGTTCAGACTGCATGGATGTGGTCTGGTGGGAAGATTGCTGCACACTTCAGATTCCCACAGTACAAGCATTTGAACTTCATAATACTGAAGGAATGTTTTGATAATAGAATAAAGGACTTAATAAAAAGCATGCAGACATGGCCTGCCAATCTTAGTCCTAGGTACACAGATGTTGGTCCATGAAAATCATGAGTGAGGACTGTTCAAAGGTTTAATTAGGCACAGAAGGTGTAGCAAGCAGGATATTGTTTGGATTTCAAGTCAAAGCCTTGAATAAGATTTAGAGGCCAAAGAGCAGAGAATGTTAGTTTATGGGAACAGGTCTCTTTAGTTGATGGACTAGTAATTTCTTGTACATATGTGACAATGAAGCATTGAGGTACCACAGGCAAATAGCCAAGCAGCAAAATTTTGCTGAATTAATATCAAGGTCCTCAACAAGGCAGAATTCAGCTCACAGATCCATGAGGCACAAATACTGGTGTCCACAGTTCCTGAAGTGCTTATGCCTCTAGTACACTCTGTGGTGCCTCTGATAATAAATACTCTGAGACTCAATTCAGCTGCTTGCATACCAGTGCCTGGTGTCACTGGTGGTGCTCTCAGAGGCAATGACTGACCTTCAGGCATTCTTCTAAAGAACATACACCCTCTGTACATCCTACAACACACATTCTATGGATAGAAAATTGTGAATGTATAACATATCTATACAGCATTAAAACACAACTAATAACAAGAGTGTTGATGAAAATTGGAGGGAGAACAGCCATATCTGTATTGAACAGTTATCTTTCTTTCCTCAGAGAAAAAGTTATCTTTCTTCCCTCTGTCCTGCAGAGCTAGAGTAAGCTAACTGTTCAATACTCAAAAGCAACAGAAAACAGTTTAGAAGTCAGTTGGACACAAAAGGTGTAACCTACCTTTGTGGCTCAAACACAAAGCATACAGGCTCTTTGGAGGAACAAAAAATGCTGAATTTCTAATAATAAAAGTATTTAGGGATCCATTGTAAAGAACCACAAAAAACCTATTTAATTTCATGCTTACAGGGCAACAGAGAGGCTGTTTCTTTAATGCGTGAACATGTGCCTATTTAGGTTGCAGAATTCACTAGGACTAGGATGGCTTACGTAAGTTTTATATGGAGCAATGCCAATACCTATTAAGACTTTTTTAGGCATTAAAAGTATTCCATTTTAGAATGCTATGCATATTTTTTTTACTCTTACATATAAAGAAATTTAAGTCTTACCCTGAATCATTACCAGCTTTCTCAGTTGAAATCTTCTAACATTGATTCAGTTTGAAAGAAATTCTGACTGCTTTTAAAAATAGCTGTGTGTGCAGCATGTTAAAACAGAGCTTTACAATCTTTTACATTCCAACAATAACAGTTTCATTCAATTAAAATTATTTTTTAAACACTGAATTTTTTTTAAATATATCTGCTACTGAAAAAAGAGAATGGGTATGTGTATAATGATGCGCTTAGTGTATCCTGACAATTTATCCCTTTTATTCTAGCAGAGTTATGGGAATATACCTTTTGATGAAACATTCCGTTTCAATGGCAATTTTCTGTTTAACATTCTAATGGTCAGCAGCAGATTCAATTAAAAAAATGTCAAAATAAGTTCAGCTGGAATAAAGTTCACAAGAATTGTTCTTCTTAAAGATTATTTTGTTACTTTTTATTTGTTGTGTTATTTTAACTCTAGGATAAGTTAAAGGTACAGAGTTGACACTTCAAAAACTGACCAAGATCAACCAAGAAAATGCAGGACACATTCATTCCAAAAGCAACATGGATGTAGCCAGCATTTCTATGTCACTGTAGAACTTTACACTTTTTAGCATTTTAAAACAAGCACCATGACTATCTAGACATGAAAAATCTTGTTACAAGGACCAACTTAGAGATCAAATTCCTGAGTTCAAACATAGCTGGTGAGGGAACACAAACACATTTCTTATGGGACTGCTAAACTTCTCTTAGCAATAGTTGAAGGAAAGGCAATATCAAGTATTCCAAGCAGACACTTCTGCCTCTCCCTTATATTCCCTATCTCTCAACCCATTTGCTTTTTTTTATGCCAAAATATTTTATGCCTCTGATATTTTTATGTATTTAACTACAGGCAGCAATCAAAATGTTGGCACTTCCTGGCTACTAACACCTAAAGTTTCTATCACAAGAGGGGAGGAGCATGTAATGTACTTATAAGGAATAGATTCATTACCAACAATTGCTATTATTGGCATGCTTCAAATAGACTCCAAAACAGCCTTTTTCTATGTCTTAACCTCCTGTTGCTGAGCAAGGAATAGAATCAGCAAGCATCTCAGGAGATCTGGCAAAAATTTACTTACTGATCAGATGAGAGAGAGAGAAAGAGAAAGAGAGAAGGCAGGGTACCCCAGCCCTGCTCCTCTGTGGAACTGCACTAAACCAGACTTCTTCTGCTATGAAGATAAACAAAAATTGTGCATGAAACAGGGCATACAACTCAAAGTTCATGCAGGGTTAGGATACAAGTTTTAACTTTCTGCAGAATTCAGGGCGTGAGAACAGCTGATTAAATTGCAACCTCATATTAATGAGAAATCAATTATTTCTGATGTATTTATGCTTATTTTAAAAGCATCTTTAGCAACAATGAGAAACTACAATCATGAGATTCATTATTTCAAGACCTGTTTAATAGTATGGCAAAATTCTCCCTAAATGTATATATAAAAAAAAAAAAAAACCTACCTGTAGATTTCCCTGATGAAACTCACTATACTTATATATACATCCTTTATGATAGAAATGCACCTCTGAGCCAGTCATCCAAGCTCTGGTGTTGATACAAGCAGCATTTCCCAGGTGTGGTGCAGCTAACCTGCCTCAGGGCAAGGCTACATCCCCCCTTAGGGCTGCCCATCCCACTCTACTCTCCACAGCAAGGGAACCAAGAAATTCCAGTAACCACTAGTTACTGTCCCAATGGAGCAGCTACCATGCATATTTAATCAGATTAACCTCATACCCCGCAACAAAGTCTCAAGGAAAGAACTGAATCCATATGTCTGCTTGACCACCATACTTTCCTTTAAAGTCAGCATCACAAAAACACGTAAAATACATCAAATACTGTGAGAAGTAATGGATGTAAATTATGAGAAGGAACTAACATATTTCATTGAGAGTCACACAATTTGCTAGGCAACATTTCCCAGTACTATACATAAGGGACCAGCATTATCCACAAATCAAGCAATGTTCTTACTTATTTCAGAAAATATTCAACAATAACAAATGAAAGTATCAATATAACAATTACAGTGGTAGGCAATGAGACAGTAAAAAGAGAGCATTAGGGGGAAAAAGCTAGCATGGGAGAGTTACATTAATTTTTAGAAAGAACTTAAAAATGCTTCCCTGTTCGGGAAACCCAATCCACTCTGAGACCTTTGACTGTGAGAGCAGGGGCAGAGGAATGGTGATCTCCATAAGCAAGGCAGGAGCATCACTTTACACAGCCCAGCATGTGCAGAGCTCAACCATGTAGTGCTAGGACAGGGGAGTTTGTAACAGTGCAGGCAAGGAAGATGCAAACTGAGATTTTACCAGCACCTGACTTAGGGATGGGCTACACAGACCAGGACTTGGAAGACTTCCTGATGCACACAAGGAAGCCAGGGAGAGTAAGGTCCAGGATTTTGAGGAAAAGATGTCCTAGGAGAAAGGGAAGCCTGAAATAAAGGAGGCAACACCACACCTGCACCTATTACTACTCATGCCTTTGAAAGACTTCAGAGTGAGGTTTTGAAAGACTTCTGAGTGAGGTTTTGGTGGTTTCAGTAAGCTGCTCTACAGAATGGAGCTATTAATTAGCTAATAAAGGTTGTCATAGCAGGTCTAAGACATGCAATAAATCCTGAGGGTCACTGGATTTTTTTTTTTGCTTATTTAAACGATATCTTATATTTAAAACTGCTTATTGATTTCACTTAGACCAAAAATAATTTCATCTTCTGAAGCACTATTTAAAATAGATCCTGCATTGTCAGCTCTTTCAAAGGAAATTTCTAAAAATGATGGAAAAGCACATGCAGCCCTGTACAGGATAAACACTAAATCTGTCCCCCTTCTCGGTCCTTACTGGAGATCAGCAGAGAGGATTGCTGACTGTGCTCTTCCCAAACACTGCACCCAGGAGAGAGATCAGTAGTTCCAGTGGCAGGGTGAGCTTTGGAGCTGGTAGTTGTGGTTTGGCAGCAAAATGCAGTATGCTGCCCAGCTTCAGTATGGCCTGAAGGCATCATCTTGGCTGGAGAAGGCAGAGATCTTCAGGTGCCACTTCTCTCCCAGGCCCTTCCTTCAGGTTTCTCTGATGCCAGCAGAGGAATGGCCCAAAATACTCCAGTAATTCTCATGTAATTTATCATGACAGTGACTGGGGCAGCTTGCAGAAAGTTCAGAGATGGACAACTCACTGACACTATAGAAGAATGGACTTCCCCTCTTGCAGGAAATTTACAGTTGGCCCAAAGATGGCACATTCACCAACAGTGCAGTGGCAGGGCAAGAGGCAGTGTGGCATTGCATGCAGGGTTGTTCTGTCTCAGGCACCTGGCACACCATCAGTGTCATCGATGGAAGGGGATGCTGTCAAACAAAGGGCACTGCACAGTTTGGGCAGAACAACCTGGTGATGCTCTCTCTTCAGCCATCAGCACATATCCCAGCTCAGTGTTTTGGAGTAGTTGGCTACTTTTCTGACAGAAGCAACAATAGTAAGAAAATGCTTTTTCCCAGTTTCACATTAGAAGAAAAAATAGGAACATGGATTTTTTGTTCATAAACAACATAGAGAAGCCAAAAATACAGCTTTTCTTGTAGGCAGTTTCTAATCTTTATAACTTGAAAATGCCCATGCTCATCAAAATTTTGCTCAGAGTTAATAAATACAAGTCACCTTTTCTGTGGAAGACTACAGTAAAAACAACTGAAGTATGACACAGCCCAAATACAATGCTAAAACCCAAAACCCTGCAGCAAGGTGTGTGCTTAGGGATGCCTCTGCCAGCTGGCACCTAAAAACTGGGTCTCAGTTCAGTGGCAAAACCTTCCTTTTTCACCTGTAACTCAAACGGCTGAATTAAAACATTTCAGATATTTCAGATGGCTGATTTTCACCGGGAAGTAGACTAATTTGTGAAAGCTAAATACAAATAAGCTAAAGTCTGAGAAACTGACAGCTCAAATTTGCACATAGCCAGCACAGTGCTCTCCAAGCATATCTGAAGAGCACTTTATATGTGCTCATTTATTATATAAAATAAAAAACGCAAATGCATCTAACTCTCTAGGATCCATTAGTTTTAAATTTGCCTTACCACTGAAGTTTTTTTCATCAAAGTGGATGGTTACAGCCAGGTACTGCCACTTAAAGAGCTCCCCCTGGTGCAATGGCAACAGAGGTCTTGGGCAGGATTTAGCTATTTGCAAACCTGGTACTATTATGGAAAGTTGAGTTACCTGAGGTGGGCAGACTTGTATCTGTTGGCAGATACAGCACATAGATTGCATGGGACTCTTCTGAAGCCTGGCTGAAGAGAAGAAGTGTGACTATAGTCCCTAACATGGCCCTGAGCTCTTCACCAGTGGCAGGGAAGGGCCGCCTTGGGGTGCTGGTGCTCCCTGGGCAGTGCCGGGTGCCCCTGACCTGGATGCAGCCGGGGCTGTGCAGGAATCTTGGAGATGCTACGGCACCCAAAGTGATGCTGGGCACTAAAGGGAGCCCCTGCATTGAGTCCCAAGTGAAGGCAGAGCCATCAAAATGCTGCCTGCTGTCAAAAATGAGGATGCTGTGTCCTCCTCACCCCCCGACACACTCAAATGCCATGGAATCAAGCACAGGTAAAGCAAATTGTCATTGTGCAAGAGAAAGCCTGCAGTATCCATAATGACCAAACCACAACTGGGAACAGGAGGTTCCAGCCTGCCCTTTTTACTGCGTCAAGAAACTTAACAAAGGCCCAGGTTTAGCCACAAACACACATGGAAGATATTTTTACATCAATTCACAAATACACATCACTTCAACACCAGCTGAAATTTCCAAGGTGCCCACTGTGGAAAAAAAAAAAAAAAAAAAAAAAAAAAAAAAAAAAAAAAAAAAAAAAAAAAAAAAAAAAAAAAAAAACAAACCAGCAGCTACAAAAAATGTTAATATCAAGGAAATTCTGAAAGATGCAGTTTCCTGGTGACAACAGGCAACATTCCAGGAAATTATTTTTGTTCATCTCTAAATAAAAATTTCAAGTCACGAGTAAGGAAAAAAAAATAAATTATACATAACCACTAAATGACCTTATATCATATTTCATTTTTTAGAGGAATCAGTTCAACTTTGTTTTCATGTTTCAGTTCATGAGATTTTTCATATATTTATGAACAATTAACTGCCTCTATATGGAAAAAAAAGTGAAATTATTACTAGTTTCATTTTCATTATGACTATATGAATACTACTTTTCTATTGTGCAATATCATTAATTCTGTATTATCTTCTGGCTTTCCACTTTTATTTGTTATACTTGAATCACTTTTTTTTTCAATGGGAATATAGAAGTTACTCTTAAAAATTCTAATCTAAGGACACTAAAGATGTCAAAAACTTACTGTTTGGTCTGCAATCCTCCCTCTTTCTCCACTCTCCTTTGTGAAACATATATAAATGTTTGGGTATAATCACAATTTGTTGCTTACACATACAGTGCATTTTTCTGAAGGTTTATGGCATATAGAAACAGGTTTGTGTTAAAACAATACATGAAAAAATCTATCAAAAAATATCAGAAAATCCTCTATGTCAAACTACATGATTAATAGCTACAGCCAAAGAAACAGTCATATTGGACAGTTAGAATAAATTTTCATGGATAGAGTCTTTAAGAAAATGCATCAGTAAGGTTTAACGGAACACTATTTCAGTGTATCTATCAATCCTTCATAAAGAGGACATCTTGCATGCCCATATATTGCTCTTTATTTTGGTGCTTCTTGCAAATATTTCAGATGAGATTTCACCAGTGGTAGTGATTACAAGAGCTCGACATATTTATGAAGGGAGGACAAGGCTGGAGGATTTTATGTTTTGCTCTGAAAAAGTAAAGACGATTAATGATCACATTGATGTCTTTCAGAAGAGAATTCACATGAGAACAGCCTGGTTGCCAAGAATACTTTGCTCCTTGTGCTTTAAACTCAAAAACACAGGAAAAGTTTATTCCATTGGTCAAGAGAAGCACAAATTTCATGGCAAATTTCTGTGATAATCGTAAGTAAGGATTTCTTTAAGGTAACTTGGATCAGCCCCATGAAAGATGTTGAAAAAGAGAGACAAATTTTATTCATCATCATGTAACATTATGCAACTGAAGTTAATAGCAGAATAATGTTTTCTTTCAGTAAACGTCTTTTTGGGTTTTGTTGGGTTTTTTAATACAAGTTACCCTATTTTACAGGCAATCTGTTTTCCAAGTAAAGAACAATCCAAATGTATCCTGGTGGCTACCCCATAACCAGCTGAGCCTTTTCTATAAATTTTTATTTATCAAGATACATTACTCAATACTGATACCTGTTTACCTATAGTCCATGCAATTTTTTCTTATATTCATGAAAACAAATAAGTCTGTCAATCTTGCATGATGCAGTTCCTAAAATGTGTGTGATACTTCAGGAAAGGGATGTTATGAAGTTTGTTCCTGCCCTTTACATATAACCAGAACAAGGCAACCCAAACAATCATCCCCTGTATTGTGCTATTAGAATCTCTCCACTGCTACATTCTGACACTCTCATCTATATTCTTGATCATTTGTCTTCTTTTCTTCAGCTGCCAAGCAGTACCACATGCGTCCCTAAACCTCTCCATAATACTCTCCCTTTTTTCAGCATTAACCTGGGCTTGCTTCTGTGTCTGTTCACCCTCCAGCTCATAGACTGTAACATGAAGTGCAGGAAAACACAAATGTTAACAAGCTGCATGTAGAGCACTGATTGTTCTAGCAGTAAAGCAAAATATTATATTTCATTTCCAGACGGTAATCAGAATGTAAGGCTTTACACATTCTTGTGATTCTTAGGTATCACACTACTTTGCTAAGCTTCAATGTCCATGTTAGAATAACAAATGGACATTTGTCAGTACATTTTAAATAAAATTCCATCCAATTAGGAGGAATACCACAAAGTTTTTAAAATAATGGAGTGCAATTTAAAGAAATTAACAAATGGAGACAAAATATTCTATTAAAGTTCGGGAAAGGCATTTGTATCTTTCTTTAAAAAAGGAAAATAAATATTACATTATTCAGGAGTGCAACTAAGTAGAAGATTACTCACAAACATGCCAGGAAAGCTCCTGAAAAGAGAATGCCATCTGAATGTCATACTCCTATATAAATAGGAGTAACTTTTCCATTTTATTGATCAAAGCATTATTCTACAGCCCAGCATACACTGAGCTTCTCAGCTTTGTATTTTGCTTTTTCTGCATCATTTTTAGAACAGCAATTCATGACAATTTTGGGAAGTAAAAAGAAATAGAAAAATCCCAGGGAATTGATCTGAGACCTGACACTGGTTAGCAAAGTAAGTGTGCTGCATAACTTATCCACAACTAAGAGTACTGGAGAGACTTCCACACTGCTCTAAATCATAAGCACAGTACATGATAAAAATAATAACATATCAAATGAGACATTTACTCAGGTATGCACAATACCAAAAAGCAGCATAAAATGAAAAAAATATTTTGAAATACAATAATTAAGGGAGGAAAAAAGAAATATATGTAAAAAAAGATAATTCAAAACTAAACAATGTAAAAGAACATTAACTGCAGTATATATTACCTCAAGACCAAACAGACTTTACTATATGAGGTATTTTACTAGTGGACTATTCCCACTGATTTTACTATAAGACTATTCCCACTGATTTCTGTCACCTTTTAAAAAGTTATTTTAGCTGTAGAGAAACATTAATAGGGGGGAAAAGAGAAAAACTCTGGGAAGCATCCAAAATGAATCTATCAGTTTTTAATTTGAAAAGAAAAATAACAACTCCAAAATATTTAATTTACTATTTAGATCTGTTTTAATACTTTGGTCCTCTATTCCCTTACTTTCAAAGGTCACTATGTGCCTTTGAATTCATAAAGTAATGTATAACTTTCTAAATCTTTTTGCAGCTGAAACCTTGCAGTGTAGATAACTCAAATTTTCATGAGAAAGGTCAATGCAATATAAGAATGCATCCTTTTACTAAAGGAGATGAGACTGAAAAGTATCATAAAAACAATTTCTCCCTTAGAAGCATCATGTTAAGATTTTTGAGGAGTACATTATACATTATCACTTAAGAAAATTCTTACCAAATTAGTTACCATCTATATTATTATAAAAGTACACGATATCACAATTAATTGCATCCTTTTTCAACTTCATAAAAAGTAATTTCTTCTGTAACACCTCACTTGCTATACTCACCTCTTGCATAATGAATAAGAGCTGACATGTATTGAGATGGGAGACACTAAGAATCCAGTGCATTTCAGGACTGGCAACAAAAGTAATGCTGCATTCTTATATGTACTGCAGCCTTTTCTGCATATAATGCTATAAACCACAGGACCTTGTGACAAAATTACTCTGATCTAAAATTGTAGTAAATTGGATTTTCAATAAACTGTTACGAAGGAGCCATACCTAAGCTACATGTAATATTTTGATTTCTCACTCTACTAAAACTTGAGGGGAAGGAAAGAGCATTCCAGTTTATTCATTTGAATTCCAGAAAGGAAAAGAGTGTATTTAAATTTCTTTTAAGTTACTAAGAAAAAAATCATTTACACTAGTTATTTAAAAACTAATCTACTATACATTGAAGCTATTCTCTTAAATCCAATAGTTTATCTAGCTCTGAAAACGAATTTTTGACTTTTGTGGTATGAATATAAGCTATAGTAGCTACTCCTAAGTGACAGTATTTATAAACAGACCCTCAAATGAGTGAGATCAAAATTTCAGACTCAAATAAAAATAAATTTATCATGTATACAATGCATAACAGGAACACTTAACAATCATATTTTTTCAATTTCTTACCTTTAAGTAAAACATTACGGCAAAGATAATCCCAAAATAGCCCAAAACCAGGCCAGATGCTAGTTAACAAAGCCACAAGTTGCCATCAAAGAAAAGATCAGTTTCATGTCTTGCTGCCAGAAAGGGCTGGAAACATCAGAGGGACTTGAGCTCTCCTCCAGAGGGAAGGTGAAGCTCATGTCATTCTCACCAATGGGAGCCCATCATCTTCCCAGCTGGAGGATATTAATACTTCTCACTGATACTCAGCATCTTCTTGCTGTGACGGTCTTCATAGCCCAATTAAAAAGAAACACTCATTCTTAAGTCTACATGGTATTTCCTCTACACTGTGTTATCATGAGGAAGCCTGGTTAAGAATTGAGACAGATACATAGTTTTTTCAAGACATTTGGATATACTTTTCCATTTCCTTTTCTAGCATTAAAAAAAAGGGTTTTTTTGTAGCTTCAACTATGCAGGATTTGAAATGCTGCAAGATCAAGGGAAGTGAATCAAAGGAATAAAAGCAAGAATTGTCCTCCTTTCTGCTCATCAGGGAAGATAATTGTTATCAAATTCTAAAACTAAAGAATATATTTGTTCATTTAAGTGAACCCTGCTGTTGCACAGAGGATAAAGGTGGCCTTATACTGATGCTCTTTGGAAAGAATTTCACTGTGCGTGAATGAGGCAAAACTCTTGTCTTTTATCTTACTTGGACTCTGCTTAAACAAATTCGAGAGAATAGGAGTATTTATGCTCTGTAGCTTTATATCCCAATGACTTATTAATCCATAAGTCAACAAGAATGTGGAAGTGGAAGATCCTCTGGGGTTTTTTCCTTGCTCCCCTATTTTTAGAGTATAATAAATAAAAGGTGTAGTAACTACTTGAGATTCTTTCACTACTGTCTGCTATTCAGGGGAAAAAAAGAGGTTAAAAAGTAACCTCCCACTTGTGGCGATTGAAGCTATTTGTTCAGTGTTATTTTTATAGGCTACTTGTGAAACTAGAAGGCGGGCGTGAAAGCTGAGAAGTTCATTCTACTCCTCATTGCCAGAAAAGCACAGAATAATACAATAGCATACCTCTGTATTCCTGCAGCTGCATGAGCTCTAAAAGCCACCACATGAAAGTGAAATGGTTTGGAAAAAGTTTCCTTTAAGGATAACTTGGTTATCTGCATCATTAATAGCATTTTGTCTCTTTGCTATGAAAAGTCACCAGCTTATCCAGTTGCAAAACTAGGAGAATTGCTGGAGACTTTGGTGATATTTTATGATATGTAATTTGCATAACATTATTAAGGCATTTAAAAGTTTCACAATACAAGCCATACCATCAAGAAGCAAAGAATCACAGGAAACTTATTCAGTTGACCTCCAATGCACCAAAATAAATTTCATTAAGAAAATCAACATTTTTGTAAAAATATGCATGCTAAGATTCCAGACAAGCCTGAACAATTAATTTGCATTCTCACCACACCCTAGGGATTACTGAAAACACAGTATCACCTAAATTAAAGGAGAAATATAATAGAAATAGTTTTGAATTGTTTTTCTCAATACTGACCTGCTGCCTCTCCAGGACAACACAGAGGAGTTGTTTCTTCTAAAAGGCAGCACGCCAGAGACTGAACACTGCTCAAGCAGCCTCTCAGCTTCCAAGATGAAATATGTATCAGAGACACCTTAATTGACCACTGCACTAGTGTTCAATTTCTCACTAAATCTGAGTCTTAGTTTTATACTTTCCTAACTGCTTTCAATGTCATTATCAAGATTTAACCTTTACATTTTCTAGAATAAACTTTGAAATGCAAAAACTTTTGTGTTCAGAATGAGATCAGGTCAATCTGACAACATTAAGATGCTCTTCTTTATTCTGACATAACAAATTTACTTTTTAAAGAGATTATTTAAGATGGAAGATGCAAAATTGAGAGTGGTGGAAGAATTTTGCATAGGGAAGGAGAAGCTATGAAGGACCCAAGATGGGGAGCTATAGATAGACAGAAAGCTCTGGATTATACATTAGATCTTTCTACTATTTGTGCAAAGTCTGAATCTCTAAATTACTGATTTTTGTCTTGTTGGATTTATGCATTTGGTCATATTTTTGAGATGTTCCACTACTGTCAATTTATCTACACACAGTGGTTGCAGCATCTCCTGAAGATAGCAGACGCTGATTCCCCTTGTGAGATAAAAGCCTTCATCTATGGTATACCTCATGTATCTCTGCTAACTGCTAGTGGATACTACCTTTTCTATCAAAAATGGAAAGAAAGTCTTTTTACATCATAAGACTATATACTTATAAAGCCACAAAAAATTTAGTGGGCTTAAGGCCGATGCCATTTTGGAAGTTATTTGCTGTTCATTTTCAAAACTGGCAAGGACAGAGAAATGTGACAAATATGGAATGAAAATGCATGGAAGATAAGTAAATTTTATGCACAAAAGAAGTATTTAAGAGAGTACAGTGAGAAACAGATAAAAGCAAAGTGAGACCAAATATATATGCATGCGTGGAAACACTGATTGAGAAATCTAACTGCAGTGATTTCCATGCTCTCATCACAGCCGAGCGTGTACTAAATGAATAAACTGCTACTTGACATTTTCTAAATAAATATCATGGGAAGAGTACTTATTTTACTTTAATGAATCATTTTGGCCTCTCCAACAGAAAGTAGCTGTGATGAACTATAAACTGTTCTGGGAAATGTAGTTCTATAATGGAGATATATATGGACTGAAATATGGGAAGTTGTGTTCTCCAACAAGTCTACTTTAAAAGAGATTCTGAATCATCCATGCCCACTTCCACTTATATTTGATCATAGCTGTTGACATACTGTATCTGCCATGCTGAGAGCTATTTCTCTACTAGAGGTAAGAAAGCCATATGGTTCGTGGATGACTATGAATTTTTGCAAGGCACACTGAACTAATATGTGTATATTTTTTTTCCTGTAGCTATTCAAACAAAACTACCCATTTAGCAAACAGAACATTTTCAATTCAATGGGATATTTCGGCCCATGTAATACATTTCTAAGAACTGAAAGTCTTCTCTAAATACAATCACAACTGATGGGCTAACACTGACTTTCTGCATTAGTGGTCCTCTCATTCACCATGCATGGTTAGATATAAACAAATTCACTGTACTGATTAAGTGAAGCAGCAAATAAGACTTGTCTTGTTCATGGAGTAGAACCAAAACAGCTGTTTTTGTTTGACTGATGCAGATTCAAAGGGCCCCCAGTGGTATACCTCATAAAAAATCAGCAGGTTATTTGAGGGGTTATGTTCTTTTTATTACTAGAACTTCTCATAGGATTATCATAGTTACACAAGGAAATTGCTTTGACTATGTGCAATTACAAATGGAAAAAAGTTCTTGCCAAAGGCAGGTGTAAAATAGCATTTTACCATCCTTGTTAAGGCACGAAAAACCATGCCAATAATTACTCCTAAGTCCACAATTTAGCCAGGCAAAGCTCACAATCAAGCTGAAATTCAGTCATCCAGACTGCATCTACAAATATTTCCTATTAGAACACCTGCTGTCAAAAAACCCTTTCGTAACTGTGACATGATAAGTGGACCAGGACAGGCAGTGTTCAGGGGAGCTTGCAGAAGGCACCCTCAGGGCAGAATGCTGCTTGATGTTCTGGACATGCAAGCTTTCCTTGGGATCACGTATAAATCCCTCTATTCAAGGATATGTTTCTTATATCACAATTGTACCAATTACTATTGAAATAACTTGTTTCATCTATTGGAATTCATTTAGAATATAACTTTTAGTTTGCCACAATGAACGTTGAAATTTTTGTCTTGCTTTGGTAACTTCTTGTTTCAACAGCTTGGCATTGCCAACAGTATCACTATTTGAGGGATTCTGCTATACACAAATGTGAAATCCCAATCCCATTAAATCATTATAGTTATTACCATTTATTCAGCAAGTCTTGGATTTGACTGTGGTTTTATCTGATACATAGCAAAACACATTCTCCTCAACACTCTGTCATGAGCAGTCTATGTTTGCTGATTGTTAAATGCTTATTTCAAGCACTTATGACTTCATTCTAAGTGTAATTTCAACTTGCACCAGGAATTTAAACTCATTTCAGAGGGACTGGAAATTCTAAAAAGTTATAAGAAGTATGCCCTATACCATTCTAGTGCAAACCAGATATATAGTGCAAACTAACTAAATGCAAATAGCACTTTATAGTAATAAAATAAAAAGCTAAAAAATCTAAAATAAAATAAAAAAAAAAATTTGACAATCCTAGATTTTAGTTCATGTGTTACTGAACGTTGGCATAATAAATGCATTCTTTAACTTCGGAATATTATGTTGGATCACACAGGGTCTACCTCGAGCACTCAGAATTAAATCTCCAATGTATAACACTGTAATTCATAAAACTATTAAACATTGTCTGAGTCCATTTTAACCACATAACACACACTTTGAAAAGCATGCAAAAGGATGGGGGGAAGAACATTTGTAACATAAATTATATGATCTGCTTAGCACTGTAAAAATAGCTACACACTGTAAAATTAAAACTTGCAGTTCTGAAATAAAGGGTTTTGTGCAAACCATCTGTAAATGACTTGAAAGTATTGGTATATTGCTGAAAGCACAGAAATATAACACTTCTACTCTTCCTGTTTTACCTGTTTTCCAGATAAAACACAAAGAGATTCCACAAATCAGAGATGTGAACGGCTGATATCTCAAATACACGTGCATTATAAAATATTACCACCCATCCTCTGGTCTATCCCCCAGCTGCGTTTTAAAACGTCCAGTACCATCAGTATGGCCCCTTGACACATCCCACAGTAGAAAACATTCAGTTACTAAGACTCCACATGAGATTTCTCCATCATCTGCACTTGGATCTGCACTCGATCACATTAAGGCGACCATTGCTCCTCGCAGGATGCCCGCTTGCGGTCATCTACTACCTAACCGGCTGGGGTATCCAGTGTTTCAAATTTTGTTAGCGCTCCGTTTGTGTCGCTACTGTGAAGCAGAGAGAAATAGTTACAAAACACTCCAGCGCTAAGAAGGGCATTTGCTTTCACAGCCGTGATCTTGGGCTCACACAAGCTAAGGTGACGGGAGCACTTGGTCCCATTCTCAGGGCTTTAATTTGGAAGAGATTCAAGTATCACCTGCTCGCAGGGCACATTAAGCCCGTGTAAGAATGTGCCGTAACGAAGCAAAATTGGAAACAAGCAGTAGGTTGTCGCCGTAAATTAGAACCCTTTAAGTTGGAGGGAAGTTGAGGCCGAAGCACTTATAAATGGATTTATGGCTAAACGCCAAGCTGTACGGCACCGGCACCGCTGTTAGAACTGGGACACCGGCAGCGGCAGGAATTAGGTTACGAAGGCGACAGAAAGCGGGGCGGTAAAAGAAAGCCCCTTTTCTGCACCTCCCGCCGGCTGGAAGGGTGTCCCCACTCCCCGGCCCCGGACCGATCCGTACCGGCCCCATGGCAGCAGGTCGGGTCGGGCCGGCGGGGACCGCCCGCCCGACGGTGGCGGACGCCGGGCGATTTGCCGGCTCCGCTCCGGGAGGCGAGGCGCGCTGCGCTCTCATTATGACACTGGGTAATTATTTCATTTCTCCGGCAGACGGTGTTTCAAAGGACCGCGGAGGCGCTCAGCCAACACGCCCGCGAACGCCGCCCTCCGCGCGGCGAGAGCCACCCGTGATCGCCCCGGTGACCGAGGGCAGCGCAGCAGATGCGC